>CM073775.1:74521352-75121352 GCA_037158775.1 Hetaerina titia | reverse complement strand
CAATCTCAGCTGAATTCCAAAAACCCCTTTAAGCGTCAACCATTGATACGCACATGACGCCCAACAAGTATGCGCGAATACAAATTGAAAATAACCTGTTGCACCTAATCCACTTCAGTTCCCAGATATGTAGAATTCCATTTCCTTTTAACCAGAAAAATCTGAAATGTGTATAGTGTTCCTTACTCATTCCAGAAGCTATGCGATACTTTTCAGTCCCTTGAAGGCAATTATGATCACGACAATTAGATTATAACATACCTTTTTAAATGGTAATAACTTTATAAAATAAAAAACCTTTCGGATTTTGGAGTGTTTTCCTACATATACATACAGGGATTCTAACTTGGAACGTTTCTTCACAATAATGTGTCCCTCAATTAGCACATTTTTATTACTTTTTTCTGAGGGATGGAGTTAGAAACCCATCTAGAAGATCTTAAAATAACAATTGCTATAAAACTGCAAGTGGTCGTACAGAAAGAGTTAATCTTAAATCATTTTTTCAAATACACATGGGAATCATTCAATGGAAATAATTTCATTTCAGTTAAATTGCGTAATAATAGAATAAAATTAAGCTTAAAGAGGCTATAATATCAAAGCTAAACGATAATGCTTCAAGATATCTCCAGGACTTTTTTTCTCCATCTCCAACAAATTTTAGTCAACTTTTTATTAGCTATATGCTTTTTGGAAGTAAACAAACGATTTTATCGAAATAAATAATATTATACTCACGACCTCATGAAATTAGGAATGAGTTCAGAATTCCAACATGAGAGAAATATTTTTAATTTAATGTGAAATTTAAATAATATTTTTGCCTCTCCGAAATTCTGTAACCTAATTTTCTCGTCGCATTCAACATCTCATTTAGAAACAATACATTAAGGGATTATTTATGGCATTTATTTTATGATACTAAAAGTCAAACTCAATGTTTTAAAGTGCTTCGCAGTGGTCTGAATGCAGATAATTTTTCGGAAAGGCTAGATGATAAGTAAGCGTTATAGCTGGTGAAAAACCTTTGTAAAGCATCCCAAATACCAAAGAAATACCAGAAAAAATGCTCGTTGTTATTACAATTACCAAAGCGCAAGAACGTAGATGAAATGTAACAGAAATTTGGAACATTTAAATGTTCTAGATTAACAAAAAAATTAATGAAAAAGTTTTTAGAATAAAAAACTTGTTCAACAACGTTCGCAGAAAATGGAAAACTTACACTCATAGACTAATACACAAATATTGCCTTACACACCCTGAAGCATGAGCCTAGAAGTCAAAATCAGCAACAAGAGGTCATTTGCATCAAACAAACAAACCTATAAAACGGACGTAAATCTTTAATATTCAAATTCTTACTCATTCACGGCCTGCCAGTAAAAAGTAAAATTGAAATCATCATTCCGCTTCATATAAACGATAGTCATATCTTCTCACCGTGGAACTGGAATCTCCTCCCCGAAATTTATGAAATTGGCAACCCAGACCATACAATCATCTCCAGCGTTATTTTTTCTCTGCTCAAGATTTAATACATTCATCTTCTTCAATTTAGAGACGGTAGTTATAGCCAACCTTTACATCCGACACTCCCGTCATTTTCTAGATTTACTCAACGAAGTTCTCCTTCCTGTAAATCAACCTATTCCTAAGGTACATATTTATTCTTTGCCTCTGATCATGTGCTCATTAAATTCCCCACGACAAAGGACTTTCCCCCTAAATACAGCTTTCACTACGGCCGCCCAACATCCACTATATCCTGCACTAACTTCCTATTGAAGCTAACCAAATTCATCTTAAACCACAACACCATCAGCTTTAACAACCAAATATATTTACAAAAAACCCTCGGCTGTGAACACCATCACACGTCAGTCTTCTTATAAGACACCATGGCAAGAAAATTACAATACCAGTTTATTTATAGCCTGTTAATAGGCAACTATACCACACCTGTATAAAAATAGGTGCCACAAATAGAATTATATACAAAAAGAATTATCACATACACTCCTACCACCCAAGGACTGAATTTTTAACTCCATCAAATATCTTTAGTACAAGTGGTAATATGAAATATCAACTTTCAAGCTATAGTTTCAATCCACCGATCATGGTTCCGACAAGATTTCGGAAAGACAACATAACCTAGGTTCTCTATTAACGCTGCCACTTCCCTATTGACTTTGGATTCTGGATTTTTTGGCTTCAATTGTGTCCTTTCCGTTACCTCTTTTAAATGTCTCATAAGGTTATAAAATCTTCGAGGCAAAGAAAAAGTGTCATGTGCATTGCATATGACATTAAATATTTAGCTAGATTATAAATATATGCGTCTCAGTGCGTTTGTCTGTGTGTGTGTCTGTAGGTAGAATTTTGATAGGAGAAGAAAAATGTTAGGTAATTTAATTAGTCAAGCCAACTAATTACACATTTTTTGTAATTTATTACTTCTATTTTCCAAGGTAGTCTATAGGCCTATTTTTCCCAGAGAAGGTAGTTGTTACGGCCAGAAAGTTCAAGAGTACAAATTTGCAAACGCTTATTGAATTTCTTCGTCCGCTGAAGTGTTAATTAGTTAGAGCTCTAAGTTCAAGGACTCAAATCTAGTTTCCACGTGAATTGTTTACAAACTCTTCCCCCGTCATAGTTCGGAGTCTAACGGACTCGCTATTCGACGTATATACAAGTTTGGTAGCTCAGTTTCATTTTTCCTAATTAATCTCTTGGTTTGTCAGTAAGGGGGAAACCTTATAAATTTCAAGTGCGTAGCAACAATTATGAAGGGTGTTTTATTAGCGTAACTCCAAGATATCCAATAAAGATCCTTCTAATAAGGTGGAATTTTCAAGGCGCTATCTAGAATAAACAAGGACATGCGCACACACGCGTATTCTGCACAAGTACATATGTGAGGCCATCATCAAATCAAATATTTTTCGTAATAAAGTTTAGTGGATTTAGGAAGTTTTTTATTCACAGTTCAAAATAAAGTGCTTAGTTCCAATCTTCCTATAGGCATTTTAATAACACTTAAATCTTCCCACGATTCATAACAGGTGAATTCAAATCCAAGATCAATAATCCATCACTACTTTAAGGTAACTGAGTGGCAAGAATTCGCTCAGTATACGTGGTTGCTGATCGAGCAATTTTTTTTTCAAGGTAAAAAAACATCTGGTGTAAAAACTAAAATATTGATATAGGTTATTTGCAAATTTTTTACGATCCCAAATTAACGGTTTTGTTATTTTTATAAAAAAAGTCGCGTGTTATTCGAAGATAAAAATTTCGAAACACGATAATGCAACCATTTCAGAGAGTAAAAATAATTCGCCTTGACCGGGATACGAACCCGGATCCCTCGATATCCGGCCGGGTGCTTTAACCACTTAAGCTACCGAGACGTCCTATTACACTCAGAAATTTTGGGGGCTTTAAATCCCGGTCAAGGCGAATGATTTTTACTCTCTGAAATGGTTGCATTATAATGCACACATAGCGGGTGACTCCGTTAAAGTTACTATTACAATTTCTTGAAATTCGAAACACGATGTTACAGGTTTATTTGTGAAAATTAAAGTAACTTAGTAAAGTTGATTAGGCGTTTTATTTCCAAGCTGACGTTTCAACTTGCAAAAAGTAATTTTCCTGGAGACTTGAGCTAGTATAGTAGAGCCAATCCATAGGCTTAGATAGAGGGAAGGATAGTGGGAGGGAGTGAAGAGTAGGGGAGGAAACATATTCTCTGGGGCAGAGGGTAATGTTGAACTCGTGTTGGTCAAAAGTATAGGTGGGGTGACTTAAGAAAGGGAAGGGTAGGACTGAAGTAAAACGAAGGGAACGAGGAGAGCACCACGAAGAGGGTTTGAGCTGACCTTTAGAGCCTGAGCCACAGGTTTCTCGTTTGAGGGTCAAAAGTCAATGACAACAGAGGTGAGTGTGAAGGAAAACAGTCGTTGAGAAATTTCACATGATACAGAGTGTGACAACATAACTCCCTTTGTCAATGAAAACTTGCATTGAAAAAAGGAAGTTACGTTGTCGCAACCTGTATTTAGACGCTATTGTAAACTCACACTATTAAATTATACCCAACGTTAACCATTTTTTGTAGGCAAGAAGCACCTCCAGAAATAAGTAATTAAAATGAGTTTCTATTGTTAAGTGTTTCGAAAAAATAGATTGATATCTACCTCATTTTGATATTGCATGTACTTAAATATCCGGGTGTCTATATATTGACCAGTTTTTTCTAGGTATTGCATATGTGAGTTCTATATTCTATTCATAGGCATCATTCTATAGGCACCATTCTGGTCAGAAGGACTAAATTTATCTTTGAAGTAAAAAATGAAGTTTTCCTAGAGTTATTGAAAGAGAATTGGATTTTTTCCTTCGGAAAATTGTCTGTTGCCTGATATGATGAGGAGAAAACAAACTGAGTTATACAACACCATTTTGGGTGAGTCACTAAAAGCAACATTTTTTACATTTCCCATGACTGAGAAGAATGAAAGTCCATAATAAACTGATGGCAATAGGTTAAATAGAGTTGGCGGTGAATAGGTTTAAAATTTGGAAATGTAAGTCCATTTCAGAGGGAATAGACGAGAATAAAAAAGCGATGAGGATTAGAGGAATTTTTCTGGCAAGGATAGACTTAAAGAGGAAAAACGGAAGCCTAGGAAACCAATTCGCCATGCAATGTAAAGGAGGTTAGGTTAAATAAAAACAACTTCCACGATAACAAATTATGCCTAATTATCATAATGGCCTACTCAGGACATCCGTTGAATGGCTGGTTTGCTTTCAGTATAATTGCAAACTTCTTTGCATTACATCCTCATATATTTCGTCTTCTTGCTTCACATTACGTGCAGAGTGTAGAAGATAAAATTCTATGCTACAAAAATAGCGATTCTTTCTCATTTTCTCTGTTAAATTTTTATTAATGTTTATTTAGATGGATAACAGTGAACTATCGAATTTTTCGAAAATTTAGATATAAAAAAAACAAAGCACCTTTTAGATTTGTAGTAACTATTTTACCTTTGAGATAAAGGTAAACAAACATTCATAATTGATGTAAAAACGGTAGGTGATTTCTGTGAATCTGTTTTGCTTCCCAAATTGGCCAAATTTTTTTGGCGATTTTAACTTAAGCCACCCAAATAAGATGTATCCTTGTGTTTATGCAGTCATCATAACGACATTAAGTCTCATCATTAAATGGCACAATTTCCTCGCAATATTTTCCTGTTTTTAATGTACTTCAATGAAAGTTGTCAACACCAAAAACACTTAAAATGTACGATATATTCTTTCTTATTTTCTGTACATAATACTTATTGAATGTCTTTTTTGGCTTATAAAACTTTATGGTTTTGCTGTAGAGTGCATTGTAAAAGTTAATAGAACAGTTTGCAAAAGATAACACTTCGAAAATCTCCCATTTTTCTTAAAACGATTATCACATCGTACTTTTCCATAAAGGTGACATGAAAAAAAATGTTTATTTCTACGAAGACGCCGAAATATTAGTTATATACTTTTACCATCTTTTGTGGAAATCAGTAATTTTTTTTCTCATAGCATCTATAGCATGCGTCTAAAATACTCGTAGTTTGTGCAAATGTTTCAATTTTTCATAGTTCATACATGTGCTTCACATTAAAATCCATTTAAATATATACAGTTTCTGTCTCGCTAGTATATCTAAGAAAGAATTCCATTGAAAGTATCAAATTGCATTTCTAAGCAAAATTTTGAATGCATTCAGAAGATGAACGTGTTTAGAAACTCAACTGGCACCGCACTAAATCATGTAATGGCAATCAGTCAATATTTAGTCGACAAAAATACTACTCCGTTCTCCCCCACATCCTTTGATGCGCACACTTGTGAAAAAACTCGAAAATATCCTCCTCGACAGCTACCACTTCACAAGCCCAAGTCAATACCATCACGCATGTCCTTTCATTTTACGATTGTCCTTGGCTATTCAAAGAGTCTGCATCGTTTCAGCTTCTCCACGGTGAGAGGAAAAGGGTGGTGAAAATGGCGCTTAGTCTTCAGTCATTTTTTGCCTCTCTGAGAGAGAAAACAATTTTTTTGTAGCCCTGAATGACGGATTAAACTTTCTATACCTAGAAATAAGAGATTTCCATTCGACTCACTCGTTAATCGATTACTCAAATAACATACCCCCTTTTCGTAAACCTATGATAATGATATGATTTAATGCGTTTTTTTTAACCTGAACGATTTAATTCAGGTCCAAAATGAAGCGACTCAGGCTAGGTAATCACCATTTGCACATTCTCATATTTCCAATGAAGACGGAGCACAGTTAAGAACCGATATTGTTTGTTTAATTTTGATTTCAATCCAAGCATACGAGTCTAATCTATTCTCATAATTTTTTTTGGAATTTCACAGATTAAGAGTGAATCTATGGCATTCATATAACAATATAATAATATGGCCTTGCGAAAAACTCTCTCTCACCTACAGCCGAAATAAATGTAAATAGTAAGTTGTCCCATATGGGTGACTCACCATCTTTTCCCATTCGAACGAGTGGCTGTGCACATAAGGCAGACTTTCTCAGAGAGCCAACACACACTGCTAGTCGGTTTGATCGATGAACACGCGCGCACAACAAATATTATTTTTGGACTCGTAAAACTTATATAGACGTCACATGAATCTGCAAGGCTAGACCAAAGTCACGGATCACTAGAAAGAGTCTTACAAACAAACCGATTCACGATCTAATTTTTCTCGAGCAAGGCACGATCGCAAAAACAGAAAAAATTGCCCAAGTTCTTATAACCATGGATTATCTTTGGTAAAATCTAAATCTTTGTTTAAAAGGAGCTTAGAGTACCTAACTATTCCAATTTCAAAAAATATTATTTCCTTTTCAAATAATTATCCTATATAATAGTATTTTTTATGCTATTTTAAAATGAACTTATCGTGACAAATGATAGTGGACTTGGCATTCGGGTAGTGACCGGAGGATCCTTGCTCACATTCGAGTGACTCGGGTCATCATGTACTTCGACCAAGTAGGAATGGGTGATATGTCACGATACACATAGTCCACAAAGTCCACAAAGATAAGTCGTTTGATAATCATTTTATTCTCATTCCACCGAATGATTTGCGATTATCGATTCTTTTTTTAAGTATTCTGCCATATATAGTAGGTTTTTGGACGGTCCCTAACACCTCTTACCTTCAAAGTATCGCAAACTTTCGCTTGTTTTAACTAAATTGCGTGTAATTCCGTATTAATTTCTTTAAAACTTCAATCCTGAATCTTGATTCTGCCTATAAATTCCGGTCCTTTCTTTCCTCTAGTCCCCTTCCCAACATTCTCCCTTCTATCAAGGCCTTAAACGGCTCCCAACTTTTCATTATTTCCTCCACTCAAGTTTTATGTATTTTTCTGACTTTCACTATAAACTTCCTCTCCTCTCCCAACCTGTTTAAAACTTTATGTTTGTCCTCCTCTCTGTCCAACATATTTTTTCCATTCTATACCACATCCACATCTAAAAAGCTTCCATTCACTCTCATATTCTTGCCTCAAAGACCAGGTCTCACGGGCAAAGAGCACTACATTCCTTTTAAAAATTTTTAATCATCTTTTCTTCCCATATTTACTCAGTGTACCCGCCATCAGTTTCTCTCTTCTTGCAAATGGCATTTTTTTGCTGACGCAATTCTAATGCTTCAAATTTTTTGCCCTTTATCCTCTCCAATACTGTCCAAATATACGATCTACTACTCAACGATCTGCTCTAGTTAATTCCCTTCTACTTTGATGTTTAACTTAGCTTTCCTTCAACTAAAGGATAGTATTATCTTATTCTTATAGTTCATCCTCATCTACCTCTTGCATTTTTTCTATAAAGAACATAATTATTGCTGCAAATCCTTGGCTTTCTCACTCAATATTGCTTCATTATCCCCAAACATGGCTTAATCATCTAGCCGCCCACTTTTATCCCCAGCTCTAGCCCTCCCCATGCTACTCTGAACATTATCATTATCTATGTTAATAGGTATCTGCAGAAAGAGGAGGCCCTACTTCACCTCCTACCAATCACTGCAGAGCCCGATTCTCCCTGTGCTACCCTTTTTTGTGCTTTATGATTCATGTAAATGTTTTTTGATAAGTCTCCTAACCCTCCAGGTTATTCTTTATTTCGGAATATTTTCACCAACTTTGTTCACCCTACACAGTCTAGCGCCTCCTCAAAAACCAGGCACCACACAAATACAACCTACGAAGAACACAAAATTATCGTAATTGGTGATAAGTTTGTTTCATAATTTGATTTGATCCAGAAGTCATTTTCTAATCGATATGCATACACTTGAATAGCGGTTGAATCGAAGATGGAGCTATATCGCTTTAGCCTTAATTAGTGTGCAATATGAAACGGGAGACGATACATTTTTCATACTAGAATAAGGTGTTAGGTATTCTTCCACAAGTTTCTTTGTGGTGAATGAGATGTTTTACCACGCTGGCATAAAAGAGTTGATTGTTAAAACATGAGGTTTTAGTCAAGCAAGTCCGTGGTTACGAAAAAATACAAACGAATTAGAAGGGGAAGAGGTGAAAGGTGATGGAAAAAGATAAGGCGTAAACTTCCAAAGACGTGTCCTAGAAGAGGGAGGGAAAGATTTCTTAGGGTCAAGTACTAGGATTGTCTTAAGTCAATATCCAAATGAAAAATTTTCATGGAACGTCCACATCAAAATGAAGTACATAATGGAATGCTATGAAAAAATAGTTCACTTTCCGTTTAATCGAACTATGACGTAATATATTTAATTAATTTTACTAATATTAATTACTCGTTTGTGAAGAAATGCAGTGTTCTGATACTTAAATGTTTTAATGCATGGCTTCTATAATTGCTAATGATTTCATAGATAAATGTAAAAATATTTTGAAATGAAATTGCATGAAAGTAAAAAGATTCTCATGCAAAACATCGCTGCATTTCTAAAGCTCGCCCAAGAGGACATAGCGTGACTTCCTACGCTACAGAAAACTCCCCTTTAATTTCTTCTACCTTTTTAACTTCCTTTATCCCTTAGAAAATACTTATCCTTTTCCACCCATGTCTTTCTCTTCCAACGAGCAACCCTCTGTTACAGTCTTCAACATCCCCTCCCTAATGAAAAGGCTCCTCATCCACCTTTCCGGCCTATTTTGGATTCTCTAACCAACCCTCTTTCCTCCCTTATCGTGCTTAGTACTTCGTCGTATGTGTCCAGGATAACTGCTTGGGATAAAGAAGTGAGGTGGTTTCTCGTTGTCTGTGAATGTTGCTGTCTCTCACCTTCACTGTAAACGCCGCCTTCCTAGGGCCAGACCCCTTTGCAGCCGTCTCACTGAGGAGCAGAAGTTGCTCGAACTAACTTTCATCGGGCCGCTAACCTTCGACCTATCTGGCATGGGTGACTTTACTAGGGAATTCTCATTGCTTCCCCTAGCACAACCATAAGAGACAACAGAAGGCGCTAACCCTTCCACCACGTCTAAATTGTAGTCAATGGGGAGGGAATTTTTAACTCAGTTTAAAACATTTTACAATTAACTTATCAGATATTCAAATAAGTAATACGCACTAAGTTAAATTTCTACTTTTCCATACAAATACAGAAAAGTACATGCCTGTTTCTTCTTTTAATATACATTACTTCAACACAATTAACCCTGATAAATTTATGTAACTAAACAGAGTTATAATTTCTAGTTAACTTGCGCAAACCCGTTCATCAGCAATTGATGCATCACCAATTGATAACACTCAGAGAAGAAACCCAAATGTAAGATCAAGGTCTAAAAAGTGATTACTGTGTTTTCTCTTTTTTCAGCAGGAGTTATTTTTTGTTTTTTACTCTCAATTTCATGATCAACGATAATTTACGTGGTACTAGTAGTAGTATTGGATACTGTCGATAAAAGACCCATATGCTCCAATATTTGTATCTCGTAATCCAAGAGCTCCAATTTTATAATATTTATTTTTCCATCCTGCTTTGTGACCTAAATCTCGAAATATGGCAAATGTGTTCCCAAGTCGTAATTGTGGAGTCAGAGACAGTTGGCAACTGTGTCACCATCAAGTTTAGTAGGAAAGAGTAGGGAGATCGCTGTTCATCCTAAGTAAATGGGAGATGCATGGCTCGGTTCATTCAGTACCTCTCACATGGGTCAGTTAATCGAACAGTAAAGTGACCTGTAGCGAAAAAGGAACACGTAGTTCTTGCTGCCATTAGGCATACATGGCCTTAAGCGCCGGAGTGAAAAGATCGGATCCACAAATGCGTGGGGTTCTCTGACAAAATTTCCCCATCCTAACCAATAAATTCATTTCGCACTGTAAACCTGAGGCAGTTTTCTCTGTGACCAATTTATACTATCACATTACTACACACTTCATGAGCCCGTTTCGTGAACTAATCCCTTGTGTGCGAGTCGCAGAAGGGGCACTCGTACATTGGCAATTTAACCGCCTTCTTTATCCGGCTGGTGGAGGCGAGAGCAAAGGGATGTGTTTCATCTCTGTAAAAAAATAAGTTGGAATCCGTCTGCGTAGAAATCTGAATTGGGGATCTGAACGACAGGAGGCTAGCCTACGAATACATCGTCCTGCGTGCTTCCCTTAGGGAGAAAGAGGGAAATGGGAGGGAGGTATTTGCTGGACCAGGAAGAACCCTACAGCATTCCTGTTTCTCCGGCTCGGCGACACGCCAGGCGAAGTGAACGGTGCATAATAACTCGTCTTCATAAGCATGCATGTATTCAGAAGAATTTTTATATCCCAGAAATAAGCTTCCGTACATCGATATATTTCCGGCCACATTCCTCGGTTGAGTTTCCTTTTTTTTACCCACTCCCACCCACCAGCCCTTCCCCCGAGCCATCCCCTTCCATTCTCCTACTCCCATCTACGGAGAGGCGGGGGGGACGATTGGAAAAATTTTCAATCCCTTTTCCGCAGGCCTAGGGAGGAAAATTGGAATTCTGGGAGGCACCTGAAATTCAGGACAGTTATGTGATTTCGAAGTATTTGCGAGCAATGGCCCTGATGTTCCTCTAATGTTAAGTGAACCCGACCAGAGATTTCCTTATCTTCTCCGGAGGAGGGAGGCCTTTATCGATCACTATTGGTATCATGGTGAAAGTAGCTAAGAAGAGGAAGAGATGGAAAAGAGGGCGAGAAATGTGGAATTCGAGAACGTGAGTACTTTTTCTTGTACTGATACGTGGACAACGAACAACCAACGGGTGGCAGGAATTTGAGAAAGATTCAATAGGAGATAGTGATGGTTGAGGATTAACTGTGACTCAAAAAGATTTTTAAAAAGGTGAGAAAATTGTGACGAGGAGGAAATATGTTTTTGGCAGAGATTAAGTGGTTGATGGGAAAACTACAATAGCGCCCTTACGCATGGAGAGTCGGCCTGCTAACAGTTTCAAAATGGAACGGCGTATTCGAGTTTGCCTCTGAAATCAACGAGAGAATTATAAAGTCTCCAAATATACAGGGTTCGTCCGGAAAATAAGTTTAATAAGCTCATTGTCTATTTTTGACAAAAAGGGAGTCGTCCACTACGAATTTGTACCTGAACGACAAACTGTAAATGCTGCATTTTACGTCCAAGTGCTCGACAGGCTTCGAAAACGAGTCGTCCGCGTCCGGCCAGCGATCAAAAACATCTGGCGGCTGCATCACGAGAATGCGCCGTCTCACACCGCGCTTGTCGTGTCGAACTTCTTGGCCAAGCACGGCGTGGCAACGCTGCCGCACCCGCCCTACAGCCCGGACTTGGCACCACCGGACTTCTTTCTGTTCCCGAAGATAAAGAGGAGTTTGAAAGGAACGCGATACGGGACTTTTGACGCCGTCAAAGAGGTCGTGACGACGTGTCTTCGAGAGGTTCCCGATGATGCCTTCGCGGGAGCGTTCCAGGAATGGGAACGCCGCTGGAACAAGTGTATCGACTCACAAGGGGCCTATTTTGAGGAATATTAGCTTAAGATATGTAAAAGTTTAATAATTTTTTTTTCCTGAGCTCAGTACACTGATTTTCCGGACGAACCCTGTAAGTACCGACTAAGTAGACTACGATCATTAAATAAAAAATGGACTCCACATGGAAAGATGAACATACATATGTAACGCCACGATATTCAGGACTGCCACAAAAAGAGGTGATTTTATCCAAGCATATTAATATTATTATGTATTAATTATTATATCAATACGGCACCATTAATTACATTAATGGTCGTTGAAAACGTATTTTAGTTAATGTAATTCCTTTGGCCATACACGTGTTATCCAATTCAGAACACCAAAATGACGTTTGTAAGGTCTATTTTTCATGTGTCTTAATGTTTCAGGCATTTAATGGAAATGCTCTAGTCACACTGCACAAAAGGGGCATAGTTAAAGAAATACCCTGTAAGACTCTCCGCCGCACAATCCCATATGAGCTCGTGGACATAGACGTAAAATAAAGTGTGGGAAAATACTTCGTTATAAAGTCTCAACACTTCATGGTTTCTGCTCAACATTAAATGCCGATTTGATTGCCAAATATTAAAATATATGTAAACAAAAAATACCGGGACCGTAAACTTTTTTGTAAACAAGTTTACGGTCCCGGTATATTTTGTTTACATTGATTCACGACCGTAGCTACGTTCCTTGTATATTTAAATTAAAATATGTTACGTATTATCATGCCAAAATTAAACCTAATCGAACCTTAGAGTGACACTAGTACGACTCGTGAGTTTTAGGCAATAATGTAATGAGCGTAGAGCAAATTTAGTAGCACCTAAGGTGAAGATCTGAATGGAGTACAGTAGCAATTTGATTCACAGTTTTACACAAATGAACTCCTTTAACTGTAAACTTTCAATTTCGTTTTTGGAAACCACTAATCCCTACGCATTCCCCCGTTAGGCTACAAATGTTTTTTTTTCACTTTAAGATAAACGCATATGCCATTTTTTCTCCTCTAGGATCATAGTGGTGATATTAATAAAATAAAAAATGTAATGTTTTATTATTGTGGCTGTAATTTGAATTAATGAGGAAAATCGAATAAAGTTCAGGATATTCTTAAAAAATAATGATTCTTAAATTTAAGTCAGTCTCTTATGTGACTAATGAGTAGTTCTCGTAGAGTATGAACTTCTCAAATTTCACAAAAGGCTCACCAAATGGTAATGAATTGGTGATTTATCCTAATCTTAATTTTTCAGATACGTGGATCGATATACATCAATTATTTGTTTCTACTTGGCAAGTGGACTATTTTTATAGCTTCAAATGTGTTTTTTAAATATACATTTTACTCTGATGTCAAGCAGTTACCAATCCACCATACATGACGATTCCAATATATTTTTTCCTGCCATTATCATTAAATTATTACATAAGTGTATTTATCTGCTTGAAGTAAATTTTTAAATATTTTTTCCGATGGTCAATAGTTGTGAACAAGCAACCATCAAATTAAATCGCTTCCTCCTAAATGTAGGGATAAAACTATTATCTCCTTTTTTTGTATAAACAAATCATTTCGTAGTCAATCGCTATTTTTCGAAACTTTGTGATCCAGCAACTCTATTACAAACATCATGCTCCATATGCTCTAAGAGCTGCTATACTCCTAAGTGCCGTAAGGGCTGTAAAATCATTTAACACCCTTCATTGCAAATAAACATTTTTCAGTTCCAGGCACTTTATATCTCTCTTCATCATAGCTAAAATTTCTACTCAGTTCAGCCCTTTAACTCGATTACCCAACGCTCTCTCGTGTCTGCCAATTTTATTTTACCAACTTGTACAAAATTACCAATTTAACTTTTTTTATTATTTCCCACGCCCACTTCTCAAACGTCTACAATACACACTTGTAGTATATGTAACCTTGCTAAACAATCAAACTTTCGGTACTACGCAGTACTTCGCTCTATACATAAGCTCCATGATGTTTTCTTTTATCTTCAAGTATACTAAAGGCTCCTGTCATCAATAACCATCTCTTTGTTCCAACCTTTTTGGGTGGCTCAATATTTCTCCTAATTCCCTTCGTGCATTTCCATTTTAATATTTCCCATAAAACCAAGCGTGCAATCTACTTAAATGATGCACGATTATCTTGATGTTTAACTTCTACTTCCTCGTTCTTGAAAATATTATTACCAATTTTCTTACGATTCTTTCTCATCACTAATTAAAAACAATACCGACAAAATTATTTTTTCAGAGAAAGATTATTTTAGGAGTGAAAGATTCAGCAACAGTGTAGTCGAACCACATTACCTTTCGTGCGATGGATTATCAAACGTGTAGCGTCGCATTTGGTTTACGAGGCCTAGATGGTACACCACTGCTCGTGAATACGTTCCCCATACTTATCCCGCAGGAAACTTTCCTCGCCAAAAAATACGATCGCCAATGCATTCTTCGCCACAAAAGGGTCCAATTTGATGACTTTCCGAGTGGAACATGACTCTGACTCATGATTCCTTATAGTCTGCTTTCATACCCAGTGTGTCTATAGGATATCAGGATTCTTTCGAATCCTATACGGCATCTTAGCACCAAGATATAATTTTGGGTCACATGTGCAAACTCCTTTAGGGTCCTTTAGCGAATCAACTTTCCAAAAAGCATATATAAGTAAGATTGTCCTTATACCAAAATAAACGCTATTGGATGGTAGTTTTACCCTCCGCATGGATCTTTTAAGAATACCTGTGGTATACATACAAAGCTTTTTGATTTATCAAAACAATAATCAAACTCATACCTATCAAATTACCAAGGAAATTGACTATTATCACAAAAATAGAGCATGTATTATGCTACAGTTTTCAACACAGGAAATCATTTTCAACTAGCGGTGTTGAAGTCTTAAGAAGTCTACAAGATTTGTATAAAAATATCGGTAACAATGTTTTTCCTGACGTGTGAGTGAAGTGCTGAATTCAGTCCTTTGGTTAAGTGTGCGCATGATCGCAGATCGTATTGGCATAAATAAAATGATGATAGTGTACACCATTATTACTGAAAATTATGCGATGCAAAAGGGCTGCGCTAAACTCTTCCCGAAGGTCTTGGCGGACGGCTAAAAGCAGTGTCGAGTGTCTGCTTGTTAAGACCTGCAACCGCATCGCGACGATTCCCTAACTTCCTTACAGTCCCAAATTGGCAATAGCAGACTATTTTCTATTCCCAAAATTGAACTCCTCTTTTAAGGAACACCACCATGTGGTGGTGTTCCTTAAAAGCCACCTAAGTGTCGTCAAAGAAGCTTGCACCCATACCCTAAGAGACCTTCCGGGATCTTCCTTAAAGGCCTTCGAGTCCTGAAATAGCCGCTGGAAAAGTGTCTCGACACTCAAGGGATGTAATTTGAAGAATATTGAGGAATTGTAGCAATATCTGAAATAAATCCGACACTTATCCGGATAATTTTAATACAAACCATATACACGTGTATTAGCTGATATGACCGTTTTTGCTACGAAAGTATTTTCCCTCTAGTTTTTAGGTTGAACAATAGGTATAGTAATGAGTAATAGTATGTGATATCAAATGAATGATGATATTTCCTCTAAGCACTAAAATCAATTTCCAACATAAACTACTTTTTAAACCGAAAACCTTGAGGGCCGTCTCTTGGAGTGCAAAGTTCGGAATTTTGACTTTTGGTGTCCTCAGTGAATGATAGACCAGCTCAGACAGAGTTAAAAAATGATTGAAGATTTAATTGAAAATATTTAAGTGAATTCGGTCTTTTAATACTGCATTGCAGAGTTTGTTGATATTTTTTCACGCGTGTTATCACTATGAGGCAAGAGGTCATTTACAAAATGAGCTAATTTAATGGCGAATGAAGAAAGGGCAAAGTTTTAGAACAATTCGAAATCATTTCTAACCCATGGAGCTGAATAACCAAATTTCATTAAGAAAATCACATATCATTACTGGTTTTACATAAGCTATTGAAGGAAAAGATGCGTTAACCTTGAAAAATATTGCCGTTTATGTCTCCATCTTGGCAGAAAGTAACATTCAGATGCCAGTGTTAATACTGCTACACTTTATCAATAAAGACAAAATATGAAATCATCAAAATGTTTGTTGCTAATGGGTAGACGGAAACTTTCACAGTGAAATGCCAAGAAGATTGGTGAGATTAATACTTTAGCGAGAAGCTCAGCAAGATATAATGTGTGTCAAATTCCAGTCGTCATTCACGTAGTTCAGGGTCACATAGGTAAGACGTCAGTCATTTCCATCAATAATGACTCAAGGTACAGTTGAATTAAAAAAATGTTATTTGACAAACTTCTGAGTGGTTTCATAATTTCACCGCCTAAACGTGAATAGAATCCACACTCTCTTAGATATTCAGCAGGTAGACTACGACACAGATAAATATTAATTATAATTATAGACGCTAAGCCACAATTGAATCTGTCAAATGTTGAGAGGTAAAAAAAATAAGGAAACGTTCAAGCAAAAAGAGTGATCGTAACAAGATTTTTTCGATATTTGTCCACTTTATAACCACTTGTCCCTTGAGAGAAATTTCTCAAACATTATATGCGGTAGCTATGGGAAGATTTTCAATATCCTGAGACGGTGACGCTTTATCCCGCAGGTCTGGAGTGAAATCAGTATTTCGGTGCAATCGTCGGGATGCCGAAGGCCGCCATTTCAGTTCTCAGAATTTCAAATCACCGAATTGTCCATCGAAAACTCTAACTTAAGATCGGGGACCAAATGTAAGTTCTTGTGGTACCCGCGGGAATCGCATGACAACATCGAATTCCAATCTACTACGACTAACATCGAAACTTCGCAAACTCCGTTAAATTATCTGGATCCCACAAATGTAGAAAGGGGAGGTCACAAATATAGTCTGTAAAGGTCAACTGGTAGGGGAGAGAAATGTTTTCGAGTACGTCTGAATTACAAATTCACACGGTGGGATAGTTTAATAATTAATGATTCCGGATTTTGGTCTTCGTGAATAGTAAAATTCAAAAATCTTAGTAGTTAATCTGTTCAGCCTCACAATAACGTATACATATTATTCTGAATGATTTAATGGGTGATTCCGCAACTAGAAACAGTTATATACGAATTTATATAATTGAGTTAAAAAAGTACTGAAAAAGGCCTTAAAAACGCACGTATTTGTCCATCACTTTTTGGAACTGCCCCATCATTTAAAGCGTAAACAACCGAACGTAGACCCTATTCTTTTCTATCATCCAAGATTCCACTGACGTTCTATTTCCACGAAGTATGATACGGGTAATTCTAATTTCTGTCCCAGTTAAAATTTCGTCGACCCCTCTGACGCGGGTGGATTAGATGGCCGAATAATAATGGACTTTAATGATCATAATAACCGATCCGTTCTAATTTTCCGTCATTACCAGTAAAATGGTAAAAATACAAACACCTTTTCCTTCTCTTACTTCGCTCCCCTCTCCCTTCCAAATGCCACGTTCACTCTAGATTTTCCCACAAACCTCATTCTTTGCTTACACTTTTCTTATCCTAATGTTTCTCTCTAATCACTCACTGTCTTTTACTCTGTGTATGTTTGTATGTGTTAGTGTATCCCTAATCTTTTTATGTAAATGTATGTATACATGGATAAAATTTGTGTCTGTCTGTATGTATTTATGTATATATATGCATGTATTTTATAAATTTTATACCTTGTATTATATGTACATGACAATGGGTTAAATGGAAGAAGGGACCATTAGGTCTCAATTTCGCCCAAATAAAGTCCTTTATCTATCTATCTATCCCTTCCTCTCGTGAACTGGGAAATACATAAATTTTGTTTTAAATTACCCTTTTCATCTCCACAAACTTGACTGCGGGGAATCTCCTTTCAGACTTTAGAGAGGGAATATCTTACATTATCCTGGAAGCTGAGGGGTCCTGGGTCAAGGGTAAAAGTGTGACAAAAAAACCCTACTTTTTAAGATCGGAAATTCATATTAGTGTTTCAAATTTTTTAAAAATTAGAATTCCAAATTATATTTTGAATGATAACCCATTTTCAGATAATTCAGGCAAAGATATTTTCTTCTGTTGGGAATTGTAAAATTTTAGATTAAATGGTGAAAACCGCTAAGATACGCGTGATATTATTTCTTGGATAAAACGACATAAATTTCCTCAAACAAGTATTTAAAATTGGGAAACTACAACACCCTTATTTAATTTAATCCGGTCTCTTTGCGATATTAAATACATTATTTCAATAGAAAAAAATTAAAATAGATTCGTTAAGGCTCTCAATCATAAGTGGCGATAAACAATAACCAGTTTTGTGTTAGTAAGAATATTTTTTAATAAAACATTTTCCAATTTAGAGAAATATTATCTATCTACGTGTGCATGATACAATGCCCAAGAGAAGTAATAACATGTATTTGGAAAAACGTAAACCTGATACCATAATATGCTCCTAATTATTTTTTTAATGGAAATCATTTTCATGTTTTTTGGCTAAATAATAATAATTAAATTATATAAATATCTAAAATATGTAAAATGAAAAAGCATGTCATATTATGCTGCCTTGTTTGGTTTAATGTTGTGTTGAAAATTTATTTGCAAATATCATGAAAAAATATCTTCCTGCGATAATCGAAGGACGAATTAGAGCATAACAGTTTCAGGCTTAACTTTGGGGAATTCCTTTATGATGAGGTTAGAAAAAGAAACTTTGCACTTCCGCATAAAAATTTGATACTTCACACGACCATGGTTTCGATGCTGCGCATCATCAGGTGACATGCCTGAAAAATTTTTATTCTTCATTTTAATGATGTTTCTTCAATTAATGATCATGAACTTCCACAAAATTGAGCCAGAAACCATCAAATACATCTCATTCCCCTCCCCTAGCCCACTAATAGGTTGCTGCACCAGTACTCAACTTACCCCCTCTCCCTTACTCCCCCTGCCTTCCTCCACTCTTGGAGCCAGGCTTTATAAGTTGAAACATTTTTCATGTACGTCACCTGGAGATGATGCGCAGCATCGAAAACATGGTCGTGTGAAGTATTAAATCTTTATGTGGAAGTGCAAAGTTTCTATTTCCGACCTCATGACGAATTATAAAATAAAAAATCATAATACTTTCATTCCTTGAACTTAGCAGGAGAATATTTCCCTAATTGACACAACTCTAAGTTTCCCATGATATATATAACGCTTATGCGGGCAGGATACTACTTTGTAAAACTAACTTGAAGTAAAATTAATAAACCCCAACTACTAGGAAGATATATTAAGAAAACTGGGAAAATTTTCTGGCGAAATAAATGTCAAAGTTCATTTTCTTGGTAGAAACGATTTTTGCTTTGCATTATTTATGCAAATTTAACTTTTCAAGTAATTTTTAATTATTATTCCGCTAAAATTGATATATTTTCCCAGTTCATTGATACAGAAATGTGTCCTTTTGTGCCTCAGACTTCGGTGATTTATTGTTGGTTGTGACATTCAGTTGATATGTATAGAGTCCCTTGGTCAAATAATACCGGATATATTTCTTTGTCATATATTAAATGTCATTGAATCGTGAAATCCAATTTTGGATGAACGAGTTGTGGGAAAAGTCATTTCAAAGTTTTCTTAAAATGAGAATTCTCCCATCTCTTTGGATGGCAGAGAGCAAACATTTGTCCTAGGTGATTATAAAATATCGAAAGTTTTACCCTGATCATTTTACAGATTATTTTTAATTGCAGCAGAATTCATAAGCCACCATAATGGGATACATTTGATATAGGATTTCGAAGCCTTTTATGTCTTCTCTAGACATAATTTGGTTGCAATACATGTATATTAAATTCTTCCATATTTTACTTATGGCTAATTTACTTCAATTCAATACTGTCTAATATTGCGCTAATATAATGAATGTAGCGCTATTGCGCTAATATAATGAATGAGATCAGATCTAATTCTTTATTTTTTGTCATTGTTTTACCTTATTTCCTGATTTTAGGTATTCTCATAAACATTTATGGAGTATCCATGGTTATTACAAGAACATGCCAGAAATAAAACTAAAAATGGTAACAGTAAGACATTGTACCCCTTCCCAAAATATTGTGTGTGTATATTACTTGAGTACGTTCGAAAAAACATCAACGCGGCGGGTAATGGGTTGGTGTGCCATGATTTCTGTAAAAATTAAAAATAATAAATGGAGTGAGAAGTGAGAAGATTATGAAAGACTGAGGATTGAACGCGCTGATAACAGATAAGTACGGAAGAAATTTTGTTCGCTGATTTGGCTATGTTGAGGTAAAGGTAAAGGGTAGAATAAATATATTGAATGGTTAAAGAAGATTAATAAAAATTGGCGATTTTCCACATAATAAAATTTTTTAATATGACCGGTTTCGATGTAACTACATCATCTTCTGGTGGAAGATGATGTAGTTACATCGAAACCGGTCGTATTACAAAATTTTATTTTGTGAAAAATTGTCAATTTTTATTAATCATGATATTCCACCATATCACGCCTGAAACGTCTCTTTTTATGGTGAAAGAAGAGGTAATCGGCCGAGAATATCATTCGAGAAAGGATTGGTTTCCAGAAAATTGGCTAAATTGGTATTCATTAAAATGATTAGTGCGCATCATAGGAGAAAGAAACATAAATAAGATAAGAGTATATAGTTTCAAACATTTCGCCTCAGAAGATAAATCATGGAGAAAGAATATTCCAATAAGGAAATATAAGCATAAAATAGAGCGTATGTTATCTGTCATTGTTTAAAACCAATTTTTTTTATTTCCACCTTGAGGGAGAGTGGCATGAAGGATATTGTTCACTCCGTGCTAATTAATATACGATGTATTCGTATGCTATAACAGGGTATTTCAATTCGTATTAACATCATCAAAGCCGAGATAGGTGGTACATTTTATTACGCCGTGTCTACTGCTTACATTTTTTGGAAGTCATTTAGCGGGGTAATCAGCAGGGGTGGATTCATGGGCTCAAAACGCGCGCGGCGGTTACTGGTGGCTTTACGGTTAAAAAACTTAATCGATTGTTTCCGAGATTAGGATGATCTGTAGTATTATTCCATTCACGTTTATTCATTCATTTCGTTTGTGATTTTTTAGTAAATTAGGAGCATATCATTTTGATAAAATCTTTCCAAATACCCGCAACATTCAATTTCAATTTATTTTTTAATATCCTATATCAACCACCAACTCCTTCACCAGTAGAATAAATTGTTACCATTTAATTTAAATATTAATTATAATTTCAAAATAACTATTAAAACAAAAACTTGAAGAATTCAACAAAGTGGTTTCATTAACTGGATAATTAATTCGTTAAAAAACCATAGAAAATATCTTTGATTGATAGGCACCACATCATTTAAAGTAACTTGTGATTTTCTATTTTATTCGTGCAATGTGAGTGGGAAATAGCCAATTTAAAATCGGAATATTTTCTACAAGTACCGAACGTTGAATATAATGTCAGAGGGGGGTAATTATGTGAAGATCCAGAAACGATTTAAAACACGTTCTGTCCGCATCTATAGGGTGAACTCTCATTGATTTACGCAGTTTTGAACGCCTTTAAATCATTTGCAGCTATCATTTTTTCAATGCTAAGAAAGTCTAAATTATTTTCATATATATGTAAGTCCAGTTTCATCAGAATGGGAAATTAAACTATTCAAATAACTTTTTTATGCTTCTTTTCATTGAATATTCACCCATAAACTTTGTAAGATTTGGTGTTTTAACGACGAATGAGGCTACTCGTATGGTTGCGATGAAGTCTTCGCGGGTTTTCCACCGGGTCAGAATTACACCTGCCAACTTTTCGATGCCTAATTCTGTGATTGTTCTCAGGGCGTCGATAATTGTTCGCCATTGAATCCCATAAATGACAACCCGGTTTCAACGTCATGGGGACGAGAGTTAATGAATGAAACGTAAACGTCAACAACAAGGTTGTTATACAGATGCCAGCATTAAACGCCATCAAGAAAAGGAATGTGTATGGAATTCATTATGAAGGGAAAAAGTATATCAAACCGGGCATAAAATAAACCAAATTTATTGCAAAGTAAGACAAGTGTACGAACTGCGAGATATCATGTGATTACAAGAATGAGATTGGATTAAGAAATAACTGCCGGTCTCATTAAGCAAACTTTGAAATGTAAAAAATCATCAATCATATATGCATGTTTTGCGCACTTAAAAAGGGAAAGCGAAGAGACTAATATTAAATTCTTAGTAAGGGAACTAGATTTGAATTCAAACAGACTCTCCCGCCCCTCGTCCGGAAGTCTCTCTTCCTTTTGTGTCCATATCGCGTCCAACGCGTCTCCCTTTTCCATTTTCCCGCGCCGGGCATCACTCCCACCGTCGCTATTTATCGATCCCCCACTACTCTTGGGGGGAAAGAATGAGAAGCTCCTTTCCTCACAGCGCTCTCCAAATACAACTCGCAATGCTCTGTCGTCCAACCTCCCCCGTCCTCCTCCTCCCCAGTTCTCTCTTTCTCCCGACGTGTTGCTGCGTCCAGGGTTAGAAATGACAGGGGAACGAGCGGCGCGTTTTTTGGAAAATAGAAGAAGAGATCTCTTAATGCCCACAACCTCCTACCTCGTGGAGGAAACGTCGCGGAAAACAACCACCTAGATCGGAGTGGTGAAGTGGCTAATGTACTGGCTTCCCACTCAGGTTTCAAATCCTGAAGTCGACAGAGTTTCTTCAGTGGTATCCCGATCCCTTATTGAGGTGCTTTGTGGAGAGCACTGTAAGTGAGTTCACAATCCATCGGATGAGACGTTTAACTGTTGACCCCATGGTGTCTTTCGTTGAGAGTAGGCTGAGGCCTGAGGTTTCTCTCCAACTTTATTCCATTCCTATCCATCAATAAAGGCGTAAATGACCTCAGCTGTCAGTCGTCTACCGTATTAACTACTGCGTCCTCGAGGAACGTGTGATAGCGAAAAAAGGAGCGGCACGCGGTGTTATACATGTGGACTACATGATCGGAGGCACCGACCATTGAGAAACGTACTAAAAAAGAAAAGAAATTAAGGTTTCTAATGTTGCCTGGTGTACTCGTAATCAAATAGTAACACCATGTCCTTTTCATTCATTATTTCTATGTTTGCAAGGACCAGAATTTTTGTGGTGAATCTAAATGTAAATATATCGGAGTAAAATTATAGCTTTGTGCCTAATCAAGTTTTCTAATCATAAACGTAGGGCTAAAGATGGATAAGGATGATTTAATGGACAGATAAAATTTGAAACTTAGAAGTTTATCCAGTAATAAGAGAGGAAAAGGCAGCATAAAGTGGTATTATGAACAGACAATAAGTATCATTTGGGTTAGACTTATCTTGAGTCAAACTATTGCCGCTGGGGACATAGTAAAAGAAGGGTACATGGGGGAATATTTCACGAGGAAGAGTAAACCTCTGAATAACACCATGAATTGGTGCGTTATGTGTGCCGGCATATATAAATAAAGTGGTGGAAATGTATACATAATTTTCAAAGACCTATATCCTACAGAAGTTGTCCGCAATTTATTTCTTAATTTAGAAAATATTCCATGGAAGCAAAATTTCCAGTCATTGGTTGGACATATAACAGAAGGCATAATAAAATGTGCAAAACGTATATGTAACAATGTCAACGAAAAACGACGTTAATTATATCGATAGCATAAAAAAGGAGAATAGGAAACTACGTTTTTCCCAAAAGGTGAGATCGAGATAGAATGGAGAATTTGTTAGGGAGAACCTAAAACAGATTAATATTTCCAGGAATTAAGTTTAATAAAAAAGGAGAAGTGGAAGAAAAGGAAACGTTTGCTAAGCGATAGCATGGGAATAGGCATACCGAGTAATGAATGTGTATTAACAGGTCGTATTGGTAATCGATAAGGAAAAGCAAGTCAGGAAGGTCAATCATAGAGTTGAGACTCTAATGTGTAAATTAAATATCAACATTTCAATGTATTGGTACCGCCGTATACAAACACATTTTAATTCGGAATTTCTGGAAACAACTAAATTTCATTTGGGTGTTTTCAGTTTTTTTTTTAATTCGCGGACCGTCAGTATAGTACCTTTTATTGTCCTATTTTTTTGAGAATGGTCAAACCACAATTATTTATCTCCTCGAACTGTTTTGGAGAAAAAATATACAAATATTTGGAGACTCACAACATATTTCTAACGAAATTTCTCCCTCGAGTTTCTTCAAAACAATAACAAATTAAAAGCATATATTTCCTCAATTACGAACCCTTCTGAGAGTAATTTTCAAGTTTTAGGTAACGTTTTCCTCAAATGGAGAAGGAAAATAAATTCTGAATAGGAAATTTCACCAAGAGGGGACGTGAAACTCTTTCAAAAACATTCATATCAGCCGAAAAGCTCAACCCCTAATTATGTCGCAAACGCTGGGATGTTGGTCCCTACGTAACCCTTTGGAAACCATTACAAACTAATGACAATCTCATAAACATCAATTTCTAACAAGCCTCTGATTGTCTAAAATCGTTCAATACATATTTCATCAAGCTTACGATTGTTTCCGATATAAAATGTTAAACCTAAATCCCAATATTCAAATATACAGCATTGAAATTCTCAAATATTTTTTTGTTTGGTCTAAGAATTAATGTGTTCTTACGTTCATATTTCTCTCTTACTCGATGATAAATTGGTATACATTAAATAGAACAACTGTAATAAATTACATGTAATCTTAAGTGATTAATCTATTTATGATGACAGATAACAACAAACTTTCAAAATGCAATATTTCCATATTCTACGAGGAAAAAAGGAATACACAGAATATTTATTTCTACCTTCGTCCTATTCATACTTCGACATGACTCTTGACTCCGAAATAAATCGGCTAAGGACCTATCAGCTCTGAAAGAAAAATCGATTTTTGAAATGCGGTACGAGGAGATTATTGAAGGAGGAGATCCTGATGACGTAGACAATGCTACTCCCTTTGACCTTCAGATTGTGCTAACACGTAAATATCCCGTGTTATTAAATAAATCTAGTTATCTTCACCGATATCTGGATTGATGTACCGTGGAAACAAGAAAACAATTTTGAAAGAGCCTCAGGGATCCTCCAAATATGCTTATCGAGAGCGCGGAATAAACGAGTTGGTTTCTTTTGCCTTGTTTTCCGCCGGCCGATACACAAAATCAATTTGATAGAATCAAAAAGGAAGGACAAAGTTATTTTCAAAATTAATTGGCGTGAAATAATGCCAGAGAAAACGAAAATATTCTACGGTGTTTTTAAATCCCGGGGGTTGTTTGCAAGTTATCAAACGAGAAGCGAAAATTCAAAAATACGAACAACTTTAATGGATATAATCATTCCGCAGAATCATTTTATACAATGAAGAAGCCAGAGATGTCGAAGAGGTCAGAAGTTTGAAGGCCATGACTAAAGGGGATTCCAGTAACGAGAGTTGCCATGGGAGGTTACCAAGATTTACTTTACTACCAGACTCTGTCGCTGATTCCAATTCAAATAAACATGTCACATTTGTTTCAATGCTATTATTTAATTCTTACACCTCATAAGTTTACCAAACAAAGAGAAAACACTGATGGTGAAGAAACGTGACAACGCGAGTGACGGATGCCTTGGCAACGGGTGACTAGTTTCGTAGGTAAATTCGTGGAGGGGTGTCACTATTTGTATAAAGCTCGGAGCATGTCGCGATTTGGTCATTTATTTATTTGAAACCGGTACAGTTTGTCCATTGGGGAAGGATTTTTAACACATACAACAATTAGGGAATCGTACAACCCGGAACCGTAGCAAAAGACCGCTGATTAGCAGATGCACTTGGAACGTAAGCTTTAACCGTTGATTGAAATGGTATTCTATTGGTTGATGTAGGTGTTGATTGATCAGAATGACTAAACGGCCGCTAAAATAATGCTACATAAGGCCACAAACCTACGTTATCATGTATCATCTCCAATTCTGTATATTTCCTGTGTCCTTTCAATGGGCCTAGAATGCAGGCTCTCCTTCCCCTATGTCACTCTCATGAAATTCTCCCCTCTTATTTCGGTTATCAAGATTTCATTGCCAGTCAACATGCTCCACCTCAAGTTTCCCCACCTCTTTGATCTTTTCTTGATAACCCTCTCCCCCCTTTCATGCCAAGCAATTCCTCGTTAGTTATCTTATCCGTCCATTTTACTATCTCAAACTTCTCCACATCCACATAAAAAATAAAAGGTAAAGTCCATATTTTATTTTCAAGGTTCGTTGAGGGTACTGAACGACAAACAGTTGGATATCCTTCATTTAATTCCTGAATCTAAGGTATAATTATCATAGAGCAATCTTATTTGTTGACGCTGATTAATTATAATAATCCATAAGTTAAAGAATATAGTACTCTTATATAATAAATTAATTTCAACTATGATTAAAATTATAATACATCAATGCCAATTTGCTTCTGAAAAAATAAGAGTGAGGAATAATAGAGAGATTACCACTGGAATGGCATTACTTAAAATCCGTTAATTTTTAGCGCGGTTTCATTTAGATGGATGAAATAATTAAAAAGGTTGTGGGCATAATATTTACGGAATTCATAAGAAGGTTTCCGCAGCGTGGCTTGTCTCTGTATTTCCGGGTTCTCCATCCGCGTTGGTTGTTTTTTGGTGACGGCAGTTTCGCAGGCTATTATGCCTGCGTCTTCAGGTCAAAGGTATTTTTCGAAGCTTTCTTGTCCGCCTTACACAGGGGCTGATAGTCAAGTACCGTGCTCTGATTGCATAGTTCTTTTCCTTACACGATTCACTGCTATACTCGTATTTATGCAATACAAGATTTGGACCTTGGAAACAAATACCGCTCCGTAAAACCTCTTCCCTATATCTTCTGCTTGTTTCCTTACGCAAGGGCCCGCTGAGGTTTTTAAAACTTAGAAAATATTCTTAACTTTTTATACGTTCAACTACTCCAGGTTCAACACCGTGACCAAAATAAACAGCCTCTTGCATGAACCAAAACACAGCATCCCTAAAGAGTTATCAGAAGGCATATACACAGTTCCATGCTCCTGCGGCAAGATCTTACATCGGGGAAACCTGCAGAGTACTCACAACAAGGATTAAAGAGCATTGCAGGGTGACGGAAATGAAACAATCTAACTTGTCAGCCATTGCCGAGCATGTTTTGAGTGAGCCTGGACACGTCATCGATTTCGAGGGAACGAAGGTAATAGCGAAGGACAAGCGCTATTTCCCCAGAAAATCTGCGAGGCACTCTAAATCCTAAGAAAACCACGAAATATTAACAGGGGCGTTGGATAACCATTTAACAGTGTGTATAAAAGGACTATCCAATCTGAGCGCGGTACTTCACTAACAAACGACAAGAAAGATAACGCGGACAAGAAGGCTTCAAAAAATACCTTCAACCTGAAGACGCAAGCAGGATGGCTAGCAAAACTGTCGTCACCAAAAGACAACCAACGTGGATGGAGAACCCGGAAATATAGAGACAAATACTATTTACGGATTCATACGGAAGGGAACATAAAAGGCATTCTTTAACAAGCTTGTTTCATCTGAGTGATTTTCTATGATATTTGGGTGATTCCGTCGTGTCTATTCTCTCCCCGCTTCCTAGCTTTGTACTTTCTTAATGTTTATCCAAAGGAATAACTCAAATGAAAGATAAATATTAATTAGAAAAGCCATTAAGATCCTAAGCAGAAACTTAAGGAATCTGAACAATCAATTGCATAGTCGTTGCTCATTCGCTATTTTAATTAATTCTAGGCATAAATTATAAAGAATGATACAACTGCGGATTTGTCTATAAACAACTATTTCAAAAATATAAATTCAAACTTCCAAAGCGGAAGTTTGAATTTATATTTATTTCCATTTCTTGATCATGTCATGAATTTCATTTTCCAATTATTCATCTTCTTCCATGTTTCTTAAATTGATTCTAACATTGATAATTCTTTTGACTAATCTGCAATCCAGTTAATGCTTGGTCAACCGCAAAAAATATACGATTAGTTCCCCATCCAGGATTCTCTACTTACCTTAATCTCATTCTATAGTAATTTACTCTAAATATAATTTATTCGCCATTCCTGAGTCCATTAAAATGATTTAACTAATTTATATTGACTTAAAAGTAGTATTATTGGCCCCAAGAAAGCTTGAAATAGTTATACTATAGTGGGTACTAGATTATTGCTATAAATGTGAATGCATGACGTGAACAAAACGATTCACTACGATACTTATGTAAAACAAGTGTTGGAGATTGGAAACAAATACCAGACTTTAAAACCCCTTCCCTTATCGACTGCTTGTTTCCTTACTCAATTATCCACTGAGATTTTCAAAGATTATAGAATATTCTTGCCTATTTATGCGTTCAACTATTCCAGTGTCATGACTCTAATTCCACTTTTTAAAATGCTGACTCATAATTTATCTAAACAAAAATATGAAAATTCCATATCACAAAATTTTTTCTCTCCACCTAATTCCTGTTAATTGTGTTTTCGTTGAGCCCAGCGACATGGGAACTGTTCCGAAAGTGTCCAATGAACCAAATTGCCCTGACTTCACATTGTCCCAAAACATTCTTCCACCCTTCCTCTTTGTTTACCCTTTTGTATTTTGCTCTGAGGAAGCTCTTATGACCTCGTATCCATATCTTAGTTCATCGAAAGGGATGATGAGGTAAGTTTTCTCTCATAAAAATCTTTCGGATAAAATTGACTGCGAGATAATCATAAAATTTGAGTAGCAAAGAGTGGAGAAGGACCTTTGGATTAAAAATTAGTAATGCCGATTGACATCAACGACCGTCAAGCATACCTTCACCAGAAATAGTGTCGTCGAAAATGCCTTTTCTCTGCCTGGCGGGGTAACTACATTTTTCCACACGGGTGATAGATTTATGAGGCATCAAATCTCGTGATAACGAAGTGACGTGAAAGCATCCATTACGTCAGGCGAGGAAATACTGGAGTTTGAAAATCGCACAAAGTGCTATTCCCGATCCTGGAGTAGTGACGAACAACACCGCGCCGCACCCACCAATTAAAAAAAGAAATTTCTGTGACGTCGACCTCCAGTGGAAAATCCCTTGTCCCATATCTAGGCTGAGCCCGGTATCTTGGGTCAAACGATTACGAGCGGAAAGGAACAACGCAGAAAATAAATAAACCTTGAAAAAAATATTAAACGGGACGCGAGTTGAAGGGAAGGGGGCTAGGAGAATGGTGACAGGGAACTACGAGTGGCTCGTTGGTTTGTTGTGAACCACGGCACATCCAACAATGGAGTTGTTATTTCAGAGCGAATTTGAGAGAGAATGGAGGTTGACCGACATGGGAGGATAAAAGGGGGAAGAGAGTGGATGGATGTTAGCGAAGTGATTCTGCGACTCACGTGACCGGAAGGAATATGTGAGAGGGATGAGGGAGATGGAAAGAAAGTGAAAGCGCAAAGGAAAGGAGAACTTGAATATATGGATGAGCATTATATCGACGAACTTTTTCAAATTTCCTTTTCCGTTTCCGCTTTTTACATCCATGGCATATTATTTTTTCGATGAGACATATCGAACTTTTGATTCACCATTTTAGTGTTGTGAAACATTCAAATTGTTAAATAGTGTAAAAAGTATTCATGATGCACACGCAATTGTACACGTTTTAAGGGAACATTTTTTAAGTTACCGTGACGCATTTTAAAGATCTGTCCTTCGAAAGATATTTCCTATCACGAAAACTGCCAGGGTAGTCAACGATATATACATTCATTGTTTATCACGTGAATGAAAAAAATGAAGGAAAAGAATGGAGTAAGAATAATCAATATACATATCTGCTAACCTAACTGATTAAGCATACAAACTCAAAAAACCTGATATAGTTTATGACGTACGACTCGATGTTATTAATTCTTGTTTGTGTATATACATGTTTTTACTGTCCATACATGTTTAAAAATATTGTTATTTTGTGACAATAGCGGATTTATCGCTGCAGGGTTATGATAAATACATGAACATTTGTTGAATGACACTGAAACCTCAATAATTGAGATAGGTCAAAACTAAAATGATTAGAAAATTACAAATCATTCGACCTTGACAATGAAACGAAAGGCAGAATTCCAACGCTGCATTAAATTGTTAGGCGGAATCACATTGGTTAGTTAAGGGGAAATTGACCAAAGAACTGATCGATAAATTAATGATTTTTCTCTAGCACTATTTGACACCAAAATAGCTCACAATATATGGCTCGTAAATCAATAATTACTCTAATTCCCGGGGACATAACAAATAAAATGCATTATTCTCTATTATATAATTCCAAAACTACAGGTATGGGAAACACTGCCAGAATCATTCTAGGGCAGAGCGATGGTGACGCCGAACTATAGGTCTTGCAGAGCCTTTTCGATGATACAAGTCGGTAGTTAAGATTGAAGAAGGAAGATGAAACGTGCCAGAAGAAAATTCCCTAGAATCAACGAAGAAAAAAATGAAAGAGGAAAGTTCACCGTTATCAACGGAAGGTGGTGTCTTATATGAAGTGCTTTCAGATTTTAAGGTCACCGAATTGTTTTCTCGAGACTGAAAAAAGATTAAAAGGAGTTATAGAGCTTAAAATATGCAGGTAATCTTTATAAATACAAGCTACAGATAGTTGCACTGCTCAATTTACAGAATTTGTATAGCTGCCACCAGAGAGACAAGTGTTTTCAATGTTTAAAATGCCGTGGTTTACAAGAACAACATTTAATAAACTGTTAATCAGCGTTTAATCTATTTTCTTTACTTGTATAGTATAGAACTCATCGAGATACATTGTGCGGAGATGGTGTTATGGATGCGTGCAAAGTTTGTGTCTGTGTGACAAGTTGAAGAAGACAAAATGTCGCGTGACAACGAACCCGAGAAGTCTCAACCACGGACTATGATCAATTTTCCAAAGGGAAAAATGGACTTCTAAGAAGCAATAAATATTTTGTTACTCCAAACAAACCCCAATCCAGTAACATATTCTACATCAGGTTTCTCCTCATCTCTGTGTACTTCTTTCCACCCTTCATCCCAACCAACATCCCTATCCTGTTCCTGTCCTTTCCTGGTTTGCCTAACAGTCTCCCCTCCATTACAGTCTTCAACATTCCACTGCCGATCAATATGCCCTTCATCCATTTTTCCTGCCTCCAAACGATTTCTCTCAACAAACCCCTCTCCTCACCCACGATCTCCAGTACTTCCTCATTTGGTTTCCTTTCGGTCCATTTCACCTTCTCCATTCTTCTCCACACCCACATTTCAAAAACCTCCAAACTACGTCTATCCTCCTGCTTCAGTGACCACGTTTCCGTGCCGTACATAGCTACGCTCCATATCAAAGTTATTACGAGTCTTTTCTTAACCTCCCTATTCAACGTTATTAACTCCCTCCTCCTTGAGAAAGCCTCCTTGCCTAGCGCAATTCTTCTCCTTACGTCTCTACTACTTTGACCGTGTTGGTCCAAAACACTTCCGAGATATGTAAACTGCTCTACCTGCTCTATTCTTTCCCCGCCTATTTTAATATTTAGCTTAGCCTTTTTCTTTCTGGAAAATCGCATAACCTTTGTTTCATGAATATTGATTCTCATCCCATATCCATTGCACTGAACGTCCAATTCACTCAGCAATGCTTGCAATCCCTTGGCCAACTGACAAACCAAAGCCTGGTCATCAGAAAACCTAACTGCTTTTACGAACTCCCCTCCGATTTTCACTCCCACCTCCAGCTCTTTCCAAGCCTCCTTAATCATTCCCTTCCACATATACTTTGAACAGCACCGGTGATAATGGGCATCCCTGCCTTACACCTCTTCCTAACACTGACGTGTTACGTGATTACGCATTAAGGTTTACCTATAACTAAAACTCGTTGCCCTCTCTGTCGTCTAGTGGTGATTCCGAGAAGCTTTCAAACTACCCTCGTATGTTGATAAGAATCAGAGTTATTAATATTTTATTGAAAAAATTACTTTTTCAGGAAAAAACTAGTTCTTAAAATTTGAATTCATATCATATTTGGAATCAAGGTATCTTGAATAGTGTCCATATTAGAGTCGACACCAAGCGACCTGAAAAAACGCTCTGATAAGAAAAACAAAGGAAAAAAAGAAGAAAATATATTAAATTAATATGAAACAAACGTGAAAATAAAGGTTAGGCAATAAATATAGTAATTCCAAAATAAGACTGAATTGGAATCTCCCGTGAAGAAATCAACGGAAACAACAACAAAAAAATCGAAATAGCATGAAAATATTGATGAGACATTACGAAGAATCGAAACGCCATCACATTGGAATATTCTGATGGAAGACGGAGAAGACAATGTGGAACAAATGGAAGCAAGAGATCAAAGAGCTGCTTGGAGGCCCACAATCCCTGGAAGATTCATTATTGAGAGATGAGGTCGACGAGGATGAATACGACCATGACCCGGAAACAACGAGATGGGAATTGAGCGAAGTTCATGAAGATGAGTTTCCCGGAGCAGATAAAATCAACAAAGAAATAATCGAAGCCTCAAATTAATCTCGGAATACATTGTTTGTTCTGTTTGAAACAATCAAACATAGTTACTGAAGAGAAGAGTGCTAAAAGGTATCAAGAAGAATGTAATTATTTTATCGCCTAAGAAAACTATGACTGATAATAAGTATGAAATCATATCTCTTGGGTCTTATGCATACGAAATAATGCCAGAAATAATTACAAACATTGAAAATATAAGACAAAATAAAACACGCTATCGATTAGTCGGTTGAAAATCGGTTTAAGGTATGACAGATGAAGAAAGGTGGCCATATTCTCCTTTTGGGTTGAGACAAAAATAATGTAAGCTGTAATTTGCAGTTGTGGACTTGGAGGAGACTTTCAAAAACAAGATGTTAAAATTACCGAAAAATTTTCGATCCACCTGTCTTGAAATAAAAAAGTCACCATCCAAGAATTCATCTCATCAATGTCATGTGGAGTGCTAAACAGGAAAGAAGACACGGCGGAATCGGCCAAACTTAAGACTTAATAAACATTTTCTGGAATTTCACATGAGGGGAAAAAATAGACAACATTATATAAAGGAGACAAAGGGACAAATATGCATGGACAATACTAGTATCGGACGTACGAACTATCCAATTATGATAGAATAAACGTGTAATTGAAATTGAAAAACAAAGGTTTGTAGTCAAGCAATTGTTGATTGAAATGCTATTGGATGAGATAACGGGTCAATGTATACCATAAAAAGGTGAGAAATAGCGGCGAAGGTAGAACAATATAAATATAAAGAAAAACACGTCTTCCCATAATTCACTGCGTTCCTCGGACTTGGCACATCTGGCGAATTGCCAAAATCAGCACGCTTTGAGCTACTGGGAAAGTCACGGGTATTAAACCGTGTCAAGTACTAGCCTTTGCCAAAAATTTGACGGGCAACTAAATTAAACAGGGGATTACCTCAAAATTATATTTTCAATGTATATTTCTTGAAAATTTAGGAACTTCATTTTAATACCTACACGCCATTTTAATAACATTCCAAATAAGATTTTAGCTCCAAGTAATGTATTGCACAGATGACCATTTATTTTTCTTTTTATTCATATTGTAAAAGGAATAAAGAGTAAGTGAACTTCACAAAACCCAGCTTGAGAGTGCCTCACACATCTATAAAATATAATTCCTTGGAAAACCCACGCCATGTAATATTTTGGCAAATATTTGCTCAAATTACTAATATCAAGCCAAGAATTGACATTTTTGTTTAGATTAAAAAAAATTCATTTAGCGTTATTTTCCTTGAGGGAAATCTTAATAAAACTGAAAACATTTTTTTATATTCTTAGGGATGGCTTGTACTAAAAAAATTTAATTTATTGACTTCAAGTTTATTTAAAGCTATGATTCTACCAGACAGGTATTTCGCAAATGAACGATATCTACATGTACGTATGTATCAGCAAAATATTGACGCAATAAAGTGAAAAATTGATCGCGGGATAAGGATAACTTTGTTATTTGTTAAAATAATTCGGGGTATGCATATTTTCAAAAACGTACTGATAAATGTGCTGAGTCAAATTGCTCAACCCATTAATAAAAACGTTTTGATTAGAATAACTTACTGGACAAAATTTTACATTGTGAATTTTGGCACCGATGGTCTTACAAACGCGTATTTTACATTTAAATGAAGTATCAATTAGAATTGCACTAATTGTACTAGAATTAAAGTTGAAAATAAATATAAAGGAATGTTTATCACCACTTAGCTATTTCCCGTAAAATCAATTGAACTGACGTTCGCAAATTTTAACTTTCCAATGCATCAAAATAAAGAAAAATTGAAGTCAGCTCAATATAATATTAAAATAAATGGGAATGAGCAAATTATTATAGTCATAATACATGATAAAATCAGTAAGAAATGCGTTCAAGCCCTAAGGCCTTCTACATTTTTCTGATGAACTACTAACACTAAAAAGTTGAAATTTCTGTGCATCTCAACATTATCGCCCTGTAGCTACACATCCCAACATCGAATTTTCCTTCACCATATGACTACATTGAATTATTTCGCGTCAAATATTTTCATGATTGCTGTGATCAATTAAGTTTTGAGAAAGGAAATCAATTGAAATAATTACTCCTGCTATAAAAAATTATGAATGAGACTTTGCTACTATGAGACTCGCCCTATAGGATCGATTACCGCGCCCAGCAGCGAAGAAGGATTAGTTATCCCAAGCGTAACTTTATGAAATTTGCGTGGCATATTGAAATGAAATACTTGACTTTGTGAAATTGTGTGGAATTACAAAGTAAAGTATTTAATTTCAATATGCGAAGAAAGATGGTCTCCGGGGTCGTCATCAAACGAAATCCTTGTACAGCCGACCGAATGGCAGCAGAAAAGAAGAAACAAAAGAGAAACGTTATCGTTAAACTAGGGACTTGGAAACCAGGTATTACTGGGTGATTTCGAGGACAGAGACATCAGATTTTATGTAATGATAGCAAGCGTTAAAGTTTATAACCAACAACCGATATTTACAACGTTACAATGCAACAATTTCAGAGAGTCAAACAAATCATTCGCCTTGACCGGGATACAAACCCGGATCCCTCGATATCCGCCCGAGTGCTTTAGCCAGTGAAGCTACCGAGACGTCCTCTTACACACTGAAATTTTGGGGGTTTTAAAGGGACAAGATGTTGTGACGAAATACCGTACATACAATGTCACAGGCATTCGTAGTCGCGCGCGACGCGCCACAGTCCATGAGGTTAAAGCCAATTTCAAACACTTAGGCTGTTCATACCTTAGAAAAATTTCATGAAACTGCGGGAGATGCCGCAGCAGTAACTTTAACGGAGTCATCCGCTATGTGTGCATTACAATGCAGCAATTTCAGAGAGTAAAAATCATTCGCCTTGACCGGGATCCCGGTCAAGGCGAATGATTTTGAAACTGCGGGAGATGCCGCAGTTTCTTGAAATTTACAGCGTTACATACGCGGGAAGGGCGGAAATTCAACACGGGATAAACACAAATGAATAAGAAACTGAGGGGGATGGTAATGAGCATAAAAGGTGGGTAACAGAATAATATTAGCAGAAATAAGAGCAGATTCGTTTAATCTAGTAGTCATCCAGGAGTACATGCCAACAATTAGTCATAGTGAGGAGTAAGGATATTTTAGATATCGTGTACAATCAGTTAGGCGAAATAACTGTAAATATACGAGAAAGAAAACGCTTGAAATGATGGAGATTGGAATGTGGTGGTAGGCGAAGTGAGAAACAAAAGTGGGGTATGAAAGTATGGTCAAAGAATGGAACGCAGAGAAAACTATAGTCTTGCAGGAGAAATACGTCAATTGTAACTAATTTGATTTTAACATCACAGTAGACGTAGCAACACGTGGAAAATTCCTGAAGATGCGGAAATATATTAGTTAGACAACATTAGTAGAATGGTAGGTACAATAGAATTAGAATTGCGTTAGATAAAGAGGCAGAAGTTGATAAAACGAAAAAAATAAAGATTTAAAGAAGAGACTACAAAAAACTGTAATCTGGAGCGTAGTATGTATGGCTCAGAGACTTGGTCGTTGGGACAAGAGAATAATCGTAGAATGGAGGTCCTTGTGGTACGGGTGCGTGTAGAAGATTGAAAAAAAAACAAAATAGCGATATTTAAAAAATATATGAATTTCTAGCCATGGAAAAGGAAGAGAGACGGTAAAATTTTATTATTGTAATGGTTTCCGTACCCGGGGGTCCATGTTGGCTGGCGGCGGTGGCAGCGGTGGCAGGTTTTTCAGTGATACTCAATTCCTACTTGGGGTCTCTTTGAACGATGAAGAGTATTCTGACAAATTAACTACTTAATGCATTGTTGTATTAATTTGTGTAATTAATATTGAATCCATAATATAAAACAGAAGTTATGATAAAATGACATCTTGATGAGCTTATAACACATTATAAATGTGTTGGTTGCGCTTATGCATATAAGCCAATCGACAAGTAGATAGAAGAATTTCATATTTAATTTAATTAGATTTCACGTTGCTAATGGAGGGTCCCCTGGGGTAAAGAAAACATTTTTTATGAGGGTCATATTTCGTAGACGTATTTCGGCATGCCGAAAGGAGGGATTCAACTACTCTTATCTGAAAAGTATATCTCCATCCACCCGTTTTCCTCTGCTCTCCTTCCTTCACCCCATCTCTCCATTCATTATTCTCCTGTTCCCTCCAATTGTTTTCTTCTACTTCCACTTATCATCCTGTTTGCCCTCTCCAAACTCTAAGAGCCACTTCCCATCTTCCCACATAATACATTGGTTGGCTGTCCAACTATGTTCATCTGTCCACTTTCATCATTCCGTTTCCTCTCTTCCAACACTAAGAGCCCTTTCCCATCTTCGGTGCATGATACAGTTGTTGGCTGTCACTGTCTATCACCTACACGATAATAGGATAATACGATAATAGAATAATACAATTACGATAATACGATACGATTTAAGAAACTGGTTCATGAACAGAAATGGTTGAAATATTTACAACTGTGTATTTCAATGTAAAATAAACATTTAAAAAAATTAAATACACGCTATCAGAAATGTTTCATAATTATTAACAAATACATTTCTTTGTTACTGCTTCATACATTTATTTGATATTTTCCTCTGCAAAAAACCAATAGTTTCTATTTGGCTATTTAGGTACCTGGATTGCAACAATTTAGCATTTCCAATCGCAGTTTTTTTTTCATTTCATGTTTCAATTCAAAATAGCATATATGGCCATGATCATTATTCAAATATATCACCTGCAATTTCGTTATGCATTGAATAATTTTGAAAGTGCAAAGAGTGCTGTTTCATTTGCACTACCATTCAAAGTTTGAAACTTTTAAAATCGAATAAAATAAATTTGAAATAAAATCGAAAAGAGAAAATAAATGAAAACTCCAGAAAATGTATAATTAACCTTCCCATTAGAATTTGTTTTCACTAAAAAATCAATAAATCCGTATAAGTAGGCTCAAAATATTCTTTCAATTAAGTTCTTGTACCTTAAATCACTTTTTTTCGTGTTTCACTGAGCATATTAAGGGATAACTTCATAATCACGAAGTGAGAGTGAAGGAAAATAGAGTTGTTTGAAACACCAGAGTCATTAACATGCAAATGTTTACAATCCTGCCCTCGGCACGCCGCGGCGAAATAACATAGTTTATCGTCAAAAACTTTTGTGTTCAACAACGAATCCTATTAGGAGGCTACCCGTACAATGGGTAAATTCATACGAGAAGAAAATATGGCGCTCATCAACTATTAATGAGCCTTCAACATTCCCGTGGTTGCCTCGATCGTCCCTTTCCCGAATTCCTAGTTTTTATATAGGATGATGAATTGCCCTTACAAGCTGAAAGACATTTAGGAACAAATTATTATATATATATGTATATATATATATATATATATATATATATATATATCTGATGACGACGGCCGTGCCGTCGAAACGTAAATATCTACTGTAACTGTCCTTCTTTTATGTTTCTGTGTGTGTAATATTTATTATCTTAGTGTTTGTGTGTTTGTGCGTCGCCGGAGAGCGTCATTTTCAAGATTATACATATACATGGAAATATATATACATATACATATATATATTATTTATTATTAGGTAATCTGCCGTTTAAGGTAGATTTTTGGATGGACACAACTATCAAATAAACATTTTGTGACTCCCCACCTATCAAACCAATCTATATCAGGTCCCTCTTCATCTCGGTGTACTTCTTTCCTCCCTTCATCCCGTCCAACATCCCTATCCTGTTCCTACCCTTACCTCGCTTGCCCAACATTCTCCCCTCTATTACCTTCTTCAACATTCCACTACCGCTCAATATGCCTTTCATCCATTTTTCCTGCCTCCATAGGATTTCTCTCAACAAACCCCTCTCCTCCCCTACCATCTCTAGTACTTCCTCATATGTTTTCCTTTCGGTCCATTTCACCTTCTCCATTCTTCTCCACACCCATATTTCAAAAGCCTCCAATCTACGTCTATCCTCCTACTTCAGTGACCACGTTTCCGCGCCGTACGCCGCGCCGCCGCGCGGCGCCCTTGCCTTATCTTCTTGAAACTAACGTTACATTTCATAACAACTAAATTGTGGTCAGAGTCCGCATCAGCTCCTGGGAAACTGAGCGAATTTATCACACTGTTCCTAAACCTGTGCCTAACCATAATATAATCTAACTGATACCTTTCTGAGTCACCTGGCATTTTCCATGTATACCTTCGCCTTTTGTGATGTCTAAACCATGTGTTGGTGATGACTAACCCCTTTCTCCTGCAGAATTCAATCGCTTTCTCCCCGCGTTCATTCCTCGTGCCTAACCCATAGTCCCCCACCTCACCACCCTCTCTTCCTTCGCCTACCGTCGCATTCCAATCCCCCATCACTATCAAATGTTTCCCTGCAGGAACACGCGCGATTATATCCTCTAACTCATCGTACATCCTATCGACTTCACATATATATATTATTTTCGCACATAGAAATAGACATATAAGAAAAGGGGATAGGAAAACACATAAAAGACCAACACAGGAAAGGTGGGGAAGGCAGGTTTGAGCATATCACAAATGTAAAAATATGTCCTTATCTGGGATTTGAACCACGGACCTTCCACTTTCCGGGCGGATGCTCTACCAGTTGAGCTAATAAGGAAACATGATTTACATTGATATCTGCGATTATATATATATATATGTATATATATAGTCACTTTTTTTGGAAAACCCACGAGCGTGTACAATAATTTAAATTCACTAATGGTCATAACAAACACAGAAACCAAAACACATATATATATAACTTATATATATATATGTATGTACATATATATAACTTCTGATTTCTGCTACTAAAATGTGTACCGGCTATCAATATATTTCCTCAGTCAACAAACTAATGCAAAATAATAGGTTCCGTTATCAACCACTTAGTACGGGGATTGGGTATTATAGTACCTGCTAGGATATACTATATTGCTCCAATTACTGGCAATCAATAGTACCTTACATTCACGAACAATGTAGTCTGCACTTCAAAACTTATCATGCGGACATTAAAAATGAAATGGTGACAAACCAAACACAGTGCTAAAAAGTCAGAATTATTCGAATCATTTAAATTTTGGCCACGACACGATAATATTGAGCGGGATGAATGAAAAGAGAGGTGAGCATGTTAAAGTTCATAATCTGTCGACCACCTTTGTGCTTTTATATTAATTGCTCAAGTTACGGCTTGAAGAACCAAGGATGAAATCCATAAAATTTGGAAACGATTGGCGACCTTGCTAAATAATTTTTGATGATTCCAGAAGCAATGAAATACAGAGAGCCAAAAGACACCGTTTCAAAGAAAGCATTTTATTGAGCAAAAAATAGGTAATCTATTCGGAGGAGAATGTTTGCGGATCACAGAAGATAGCACGTGGGGTGAGGGACAGAATTGTCGGCGGATAATAGGAGAAAGTGCGATGCCGTGGAGACAGACTTAAGGGGCCGCCATGGCGTCGGCATTCTTACCCGCATCTCATTTCATCTCACATTCACACATATATCTCCTGGGTCCGCAATCACCGCATTGAAATATCGATCGATGACGAGTGCTCGCGCTTGAACTTACCCTCGCCAATGTGAGACAGATGTAGAGAAGTAAAACCAATTCCGAACTTACCGGCAACCTAAGCCAATAAATCCTATTTTGTTGAAATTATATTCAGAGATAAATATTTCTCTCAACAACATACACCTCCCGATTTAGTAAGCGAATTTCAGTGCTTTCATGTGCACGACCAATGTGCTGAAATATGTCTAATTGCATAAAATTGTAAATTATTGTGAAAATTGTTCAAACATCTACCATTCTATTGGCTGTAATTACACCAGAGAAGAATAATCTCCGAAAATAATAAGGTGAAATGGGTAAGTGGCCGAGTGCATGTAGAAAGCGTTATTCGAGAATACCTAAAAAATCAATATACAACATAAGAATTTTATACCTTACATCTCTCCATATGGTTCTACACAGGTCGACTTAAAGGTGTAAAGCCTCGGATACAAAAAGGAGTTGAATTATAACTGATTAATTTTCATAGAACCGTATTCCAATTTGACACAAAAGGTGAACCTTGTCTACTTGTTCAAAGTCATTCATCAACATTCTTAGTTTCTGTGGTGTTAACTCTGAAACCAACTAAAATAATTCCTGCATTAAATCATTGTCAATAATTTACTTAAATCTCGAATTAAGCAATGTATAAAAAGTATCCAATCGAATCAACTCTGTTAATTAATCGCTGTTTAATATACAATTGTTAATTGTATCAATTACGAACGACCTCGCCTTAATGTTCCATCTATTACCGTCCAAAGTAGTCATGGGAAATATCATTGAGGTGATTTCCTTTCCTTTTCATTAATACTGTTTAAAAATTGACGTCAAGTTAACCAAGAAGCTCTCACAACTGCTTCACTAAAGAACTGATAAATGCGTGAGCCACACATACATGGACCATTATTGAAGTTTTGCGCATGATTTTATTTTGAGACGACTATCCATGGCAGCGCCATAAAACCGGTCGAAATATGTGGTAGGGGGTCCACTCTTCCATTGCAGTTGGTTGTCAGTGTGCTCCGAGCAGTCTGAGTGGAAAAACGTGCCTCCGCGACAAGTGTATTTTTTTGTAACATGGTGCGATAGAGCGTTCCCTTGAACAGCGATACGCTATTACGTTTTGCGCGCTGCTTTGAAATAATGCCACCGAAACATTCCAGATGCTTCAACAGGCCTTCAAGGAAGACTTCATTTCAAGGTCACAGTCCGGCAGGTGGCACAAGACGTTCAAGGAGGGCCGGGAGGAGATCGCCAACGAACCCCGTTCTGGACGCCCAACGACGGCCAGAATTGACGAAAACTTGAAACGTGTCCGCGAAGTTTTGCGTTCCGACCGTCGATTGAGAATCCAGAAAATTACTGACACCTTACACATGTCCACATCTGCGGTAAATTGGATAGTGACCGAGGATCTGGAAATGCACAAGGTCTGCGCGAACCTTGTTCCGAAAGTGTTGACGGAAGACCAGAAAGAACTACGAGTTTCGCGCTGTCAAGAATTGTTGAATTTCAACTTTTGAAGCTGGACTTCCTGGACTCTGTCGTAGCCGGAGACAAATCCTGGATGTCCGAGTACGACCCAGAATCGAAAAGGGAGAGCAGGGAGTGGCACACAAAATCATCCCCCCACTCCAAAAAAGAGCGAATGAGCAAGTCATTGTCTTCTTTGACGTCCGAGGAATCGTCCATTTTGAGTTTGTACCGCAGGGAGAAACTGTGAACTCAGCCTTTTATCTGGAGGTGCTCAAGATATTGAAACGCCGGATCGCGCGCGTGAGGGCTGACATCAAAGACACGGCTAAGTTCCACCGTGACATGCCCTCAGCCACACGTCCATCGTCACCAACTTCTTGGCTCGGAGCACCACCCGACCCGATTTTTCCCCAGCCCCCTTACAGTACCGACAGTTTTAGGTTATAAATATGACTTAATGAGAAGTGTTTCCAAAATATTAACGAAGTTATGCAAACAAATGAGGCAGAAGTGAAAAAAACTCAATAAATCAGTCACATTGGCTCCCAAAATCATAAGTAAGACAAATGATAAACATTGTACACGAATAAAAAAATTCTATCAGTTTCCTTGGCTTGAACACTGAAGTAAAAATACCCATTACTTAGCTAAACCATCAGGTCAACTGGCTATGCTTAAGAGACCCGATATATTTTAAACTCGATGGCATATTCAAAAAACTTGAACATGGAGAAACGATAAGTATCCACTTTCACATTTGTTTCTTAAATAAAGCGAATCGTCTGTATACATGTATAAGATATCAATAAATATTTCGATCCGGAAGTACTAGCATGAGAGAAAAAAGTGATCAGAGCCTTGAGACAATCAGCAGCATGCAACGCAATTATGTGCCCACGAGGGTCCTAACATGGTTAGGCGATCATATTGGTGGAAACAGAAATGTATTTTAAGTGGAATATGAACCTGTAGATACTACTCAAATCTCCACTAACTTCTAAAATATTTATAATAAAGTTCAGTCAAAGATGCCTCAAAGCTATAATTACCTCCCATGGCGCACTACCTACTCATGTTGACATGATGCTCCATGAAAAGTTATTCAGTGCCCACATCGAATAGATTTATAAAATCCACTTGCCCATAATATAATACATTCAATAGTGCAGTAAAGATGTTCGAAGGTTAAGGGCAAGAGCTCACTCAAGTTGTGAGCCTTCGAACAAGAGAAAGAATGAATTTGATAAACGTGGAAATCGAAAAATCAATACAAAACACAATAATAAATTGGCAGGAGTTGAAGTTTCTTTAAGCACTTTTGAGATGTGTAAAAGAAAACTAATGCAAATTTTACAGCGAATAGAAAACTGAAACAATGTTATTGGTCCCATTCTCTCGTAATGTTTTTCACATCTTTAAGTCTGAGTCATTACGTACGACTGTTATAAACATTTTAATTTTAGGATAGAATCAGAAAATTTTCAAAAATTAAATAGTTTGTGATATGTTCGCTATTTAAACCTGCTAAAAAAGTTGCACATTCATAATTAGCAAAAATATCTTTGTAAAGAAGCTGACTCAGCGTAGTCAAAATTAATTATTATGAGTTTTCTAATTAAATAATTTTATTTTTTTATTTGAAATTCAACGTCAGTGTTAACACATCAAGAAAACATCAGTATTTTTTCTAACGCCTGAACTTCTTTGCTCGTACAAAATCAATCCAAACAAGTGCATTGTTTAAGGCAACTTTTGGTATGATCAAACATGACAAATATTTACAAAACAAACAAGCAAATATTTATAGAAGACATAAGTGAAACGACACACACAAAGCAAAAGAACCATTATTAAACTTAGTTGTGTAATATAGAGGATGTTTCAATCATTTAAGTGGTAACTCTTATTATCTTAGTTCAATTTGTAACTAAAATAATGATAAATTAATATACGAGTAATAATACATATCGTAAGTAAGTAATGAATCGATTATTATTTCATGATACAAGCTCACCGCCATGTAGTTGAGGAAGAATTGGACCTCATCTTACAAATCCTCATCGTCGATTGTTAACGGGGACGACCCTCGGGGTTCCATTTCACACTTAACCCAAACAGCAATCGTGTGAGTGGCGGCATTCCCCTTCGCCCGAGCCGCGAAAATTCAAACAAACGCAATCTACCGGCAAAATCATGGCAATTGTATTTTGGGATCGAAATGGGGTATTGTTGGTTGACTTCATGGTTCCTAGGCCCACAATAAACCCTGACAGGCATTGTGAGACACATAAGCAGCTCAGATGGGTGATTCAAACCCGGGGAAGAGGAATTTTGAGTAAGGACGTAAGCCTTCACAGCAACGCCCGCCCCCACGTCGCCTGTCAAACCGTCGCTCTCCTGCGCCAGAAAGGATGGGCATCATCACCCACTCACCCTATAGCCCGGACTTGGCACCAAGTGACTACCACTTGCCTCCTAAGTTGAAAGAATATTTCGCTGGAAGGGGCTTCAAATGTGATGACGAGGTTAAAGATAAGGTCCAACGCTTCCTAAGCGAACTGGTTTGATATGGAAACACAAAAACTACCCCAGCGCACAAAAATGTATCAATCCGAAATGACAATTATGTAGGCAAATAGAGGACATTTTAAAACTTTAAAATGATGAATCAATTATTGTAAATAAACTTTTCGTTTTATATCTAAAACATTAGAGGCTTTCATTTTGGGATTACCCTTGTGTATAAAAAACTCAACTAAATTATTGCCTGACACTTTCACTTTCTTCTCTGCCAATTATAGCTGCTTTTGAATTTAGTGAAGTGAGATGTAGAGTTAACGTATATATTGTTTCGTTTATATAGTTTTTGTTTTGTTTTTGGTCAGTTATTCTTTGTGTGTGGTTGTAGCATTTAATTTTAGTGGATTGTGGTGGTTTTTGTCCTTCGACTCAGATTGGCTATTGGTGAGTGCTTTCTTTTTTAACTATCTTTTTTCCTCTAAAAACCAGACCTTTTCAGGAATTGTTTCTTTCGCGTAGGCTTCAGTTTTCATTCCAAAGTGTAACTTACAGAGTGAGTTAAATTTAGCTAACCCCTCTTAGAAATTTTAGCATAGCGTACAAAGGTTAGCTTTTGATGGGCATTCGGTTGTTACATTAGGATGGCTCCATTAGGTCCCCTGCTGCCAAGCTCGAAGGCACTGGCGAATGCGCGGCTTAAGGGTTCGTATTGTCATGTTGAAGAGGATGGTGCGGGAGGTTCGATCGGAGATCGCCGGCGGGAGGGCTCAGGAAAGATGGTGCTCGGGGTGGGAATACGAAAACCCGCCACGCCCATAGGGATGCATGGATTCGTCCAAATGCTACACGAGGCTGGGCGATTAGAGACCTTCCTCGTGTCCCATCTCTCACCGAAGGAGTATCTCATGTCCGTAGGTCGGACGATTGGAGGGTTGTATCTCGGGGCAAGGGGAAGGTAACGCTGCGGCGAGGATTGGACTCTGCGGAGGCAGATACCATCCCCGTCTCCAACAGGTACCAGGTGCTGTCGGATGACAGCACCACTGTACCTGCAGCTCTTACCCCTGCTCCGAGGGCACTGCCTAGAGTAAGACATCAGCGCTCGGGAAGGGAGGGAATCGTTATATTAGGCAGTTCCAATGTCCGGCGTATAATGTATCCGTTGCGCCGCAGAGTCCAACGGGATGTAACTTCGGGCGTCCCCCAGGGAGGTGTAAAACGGCCGCTTCTATTCTTAATATACATTTATGACTTAAGCGCACACGTTAGTAGTAATCTCAGGTTATTTGCTGACGACACGGTGGTATACAGGGAAATAAGGAGCCAACTAGATCGCGAGCTACTCTCTAGAGAATTAGACACAATCTCGGATTGGTGCAAGGAATGGGGAGTAATGCTTAATATAGACAAATGCGCAGTTTCAAAATTTTGGAACAAAGGATGTGGCGAACAGGACATAAACTATGAAATAGAGGGTTCAGTACTAACTACGGCCAATCAAGTTAAGTATTTTGGGATAATTCTAACAGCGCGCCTTTCATGGGGAGAACATATCAGGGTGGTGGGGAAATGTAATGAGAAAGTTAAAGAGACGCGTTATTTTGCTTTGGTTAGACCTCATTTGGAATATTTCGCATATATTAGGGATATATGAGCGTATTGATTCCCAGCCTAGCTGCTCTAATACTTTGGATACGCTACTAAGTTTATCATAACAACGTTTTACAAATCCAGCTCTTCTACAATGTCCGCGATTCAAATCGCCAATCAATCAAACTTCATGAGGATCCAATATACCAGCAGCATATTGTAATATTAATGAAGTCGAACAAGTGAAAAATTACATTTCTCTTTAACCTTTTCATTACATTAACCCAGTATTCTTCTAAGAAATTTTAATTTTTTGTTACATGGTCCACTTAACCCCCACATACGTTTTGCTCAGGAGAGATCGTGAGTGAGGGTAACGCCTAAGTATTTAATCGAGTTTACACATTCGATTTTGGTGTTCCTTTTTCCACAAAAATCTTCACCACGCACTTTTTATGTTCAATTCTAATTGCCAAGTGCGTAGTGTCGCACCAGCGATGTATAATAATTAGGTCATCTGCTAAAGCTGTTTTATCCCCGGCATTACAGATATCTCTGTAAACCGCTGCATCGTCTTGAAAAAAACGAATCTTACTTTTAACCACGGAATTTAGGTCTTTATATGTGGGCTTCATGCTCTCTTAACGAAAAATCCCAGACCAAATATTACTTCGTTAAAAAAATGGGTGACGTGATAGTGAGGTGGATTAATTGCTTGATCACTAATTGTAGGTGCCCGGGAACAGTTCGTAAAATGTCGCTAGACAACCACAACTAAAGACAAAAGTCGAGTGATTTTATGGATGAGATAACTAAGTGGGTCAACCGTAAATGGAACTGGGAAAAGAATTTGTCCCACTACCCTCATCTGGAGAAAAACAGAGACTATACTACGCCATTCGTCTTCTCATAAAAAATAGGTTAGTGGGGTAAAGCCTTTTTATTACTGGAATCGAATTAATATAGAGTCCCTATGATAAATCTGAAGCTGTTCCGTTGAAGACAAAAAATGTCTTTTTTGTAATTGGGAAACGCGACGTGCAACTAACTGGGTACTTGGATGTAACCCTCACGACCTCACCGGGCCTAAAGCGTTAGAATACTGCCAAGTTCCAGCCTCCCACTACGTTAAAATACGCATAGAGGAGATTTAAACACAAGCTTTAATGAACGAAATCACTTCCAAAATTGCGTAATGCAATGTGTGCTGAAACTCTTTGACTGTTTCACGTGCAGTATTTACGAAAATACGAACGTAACTATAGTCATTTCCAAACATATTTGGTAATGAGGGGCTGACCCTAATTATTTGGGCCGTAGGAACCTAAGCCCGTAAGTTTGTAGGAGTCAACTAGGATCCATTAGGCGTGGCCTAGCTTATCATAGCCTCTCAAAAATTCAGTAGCTCCCAGGACGCCGTTGTATTTACTTATTGAATCCGCAGACTATGTGTCAAACCTCCGATTTCTTAAATTGTTGGAATTCCCTTAGAATGTTCCTATGTTTTATCCTTTTCCTGTTTTAGACGTTCTCCAGCTCTCACCTTGGGATATCCTTCTTATGTCAATCCCTTTTCCTTTTGTTCTACTACCTTTTTTCCTTTTTGTCTACCAGTCCTATTCGCCAAACATTTTTTGTTGCATGGTTTGTTCACGAGAATAGTTTTTTGAGGTCTTACCAAGGATTTTCGAAAACTTCATCGAGACAAATCTGGGACAGACAAGGGATTTTTCCCCGTTTAATGTGAAATTGTCACGTTATCTCAAATAACACGCCAAAAATTTTATAACCACATTTTAACATTTAAAAGTTATAACTCTGGTTTTGAAATTCCCACTTGAGAATTATCAAGGTAATTTCTCCGGGCAACTCCATGCCCTATAAAAGCCGTGTTAATTTCTAAGCTGATCCTCCACCATGAAAATAATTACAACTTTGATTGATGATAATGACAACTTGATTGATTACCAACCACGGCTTTGGCCTGCAATTCTCTGGCGACCTTTCATATGATCCACGAGGCTGATTATTCCTGCCACTTCCCTGGAATGTTACAATTTACACAATCGTGCGTTACTCTCCGAAATCACGTGCCTCTGAAATACATTACATATGGCAACGTTGAGATTCATCTCTCCATACATCGAGCAATTTATCACTCTCTCATAGCAGTGCGTCCCCGTCTCCATCGTTTCGATCGTTTCCAAGCTCACATGGTGTCAGTCCCAAAAATATTTGGAAACCACTATATTCATCTTAAATGCCATTTTTAAGCTTTCATATGATTTTATTCTTAGCATGTCATGCATTGGACCCATTCCCACAATTTTTCGGCTATTAACGGGAAATCAACAGTGATTTCAAATAATTTATATCAGATCTCCACTCGTAAAAATACACAAATTACACCACCAGTGTTAAACCGACCGATGGAGAAAGTTGTGACAGTGGACGTTAGATGGGGCACTCACCAAGGTATTTGTATAGGAATTAGTTAAAGAGGATGGGAAGAACTGAAGATAGGAATGAAAGTGGGTGGGGTATTCATAAAATCGGTGTCAATAATCTCTTAATCTAAATAAAATGTAATATACGTTGTCCTTGCCACAAACAAAAATAATCTCTCTAGCATTAATATCTTTTTTGGCAGCGGCTCCCACATATACAGGGTACGTTCCAAAAGTAATCCAGTTCTATTTTTAAGTAATTTATTGAACAGATTTGCAAAAACACTTAAAATTCTTCAAAGTACTCTTCCTGGACCTCTACACATTTTTTCCCAGAGACTCTGCCATGACTGATACGCGCCCTGGAAGGCGTCTTCGGGGACCTCTCGCAAGGTACTCGTCACCGCTGATTGAATCTCTTCTATGGACGAAACACAGGTTCCTTTCAGGGTTGCCGTAATCCAAAGGAACGAAAAGAAGTCTGCTGGGGCGATGTCAGGACTATAGGGGGGTGGGGCAGCGTTGGCACCTGGTGTTTGGCCAAGAACTCGCGGCTTCGTAGCGTGTTGTCGTGATACAGTTTCCAGGTAGCGGAGATGTCTTTTCTCGTTCTGAAGACCCTCTTTTGGAGTCTTCCCAGCACACCCACGTAGTAGGCAGCGTTAACTGTCTGTCCTTTAAGAGCAAATGACTTATGGACCACTCTTTTAGTGTCAAAAAAGATAATGAGCATTGTTTTCACTGAGTTTTTCACTCAGACAATGAGCATGATTTGCTCATTCTTGTATTTTTGGGCTTGGGGGACCGGTCGGTGTGCCACTCAGAGCTTTGGCGGTTTTTTTCTGGGTCGTTTTAAAAATCCCAGATTTCATCGCCAGTGATGACGGTGTCCAAAAAATTAGGTTCATTTTCAATACGTTGCAAAAGTTTACCAGAAATTTCCGCTCGGTTGGTCTTTTGGTCGCCTGACAGCACCTTGGGCATGAGCTTGGCGCACACTTTCCTCATCGCTTAATCTTCAGTATCAATGCGAAACATAATAGTAGACGGCAATTTCAGTTCATTGGCAACCATCTTGATACTCAATTGACGGTCGGATTCCAAAAATTGTCGAACAGGGGCCACATTGGTGTCGGTTTTGGTGGTTGACGGCCGCCCAGAGCGTTGTTCGTCGTGAACCTCTTCCCGGCCCTCGTTAAAGGTCTTTAACCACCTCAAAACTTGTGAGTAGGACAGAGCAGAGTCCCCTAGAGCCTCATGAATCATTTTGTTAGTCTCCGCAAGAGATTGTTTCAGTTTGGTACAAGACTTAGTAATCGCGTAATGTTGCTCGATTCCTTTCATCGATTCCATTTTTTTCGTGACACGGTCGTCGTGCAGAGGTTTACAATAACCGACGTCCTACCGCTTCCACAGTTAAGAGAGCACTGAGAGCGGTTTTACGGCTATGGTTAGCGTAAACCCCGACTACTCCAGGTGATTTGATCCCACTCCAACCAATAGGAGCGGCTAGGGCAATTCAATTGCATTACATTCGGAACAACCCTATTTTTGTCCCCAAGAATAAAACGAAGCTTGAACGGCAACCATTTTAAACGTTGGATATCGTCAATAATACCGTGACGAGGTGCCTGAATGAGTATTTTGAAGAATTTCAGCATTTATAGCTTTAATTTGTAATTTTTTTATATTTTAGTTTATTCTATTTTTTTACATTCATTCCATTTATTTTTCGGACTCACTATGTTGGCGGAATTTAGACAGTTTTCGGGATTTAGTAACTTAAATTTATTTTTGCAAAAAATCTTAAATGAAGTATTAAAGAAGTTTCGCGTGTAGTCAACTCTCACCCAAAATCTCAACTTTCCGACTCCACTGCTTTGGTCTGTAAGAGGCTTGTGATCGCTTAAGGGTTGAAATTCAACTTTTTCAGCCTGCAGAGTAGGTGGAAAAGGTTTTACCATAATAAAGTATCAACAGATAAATTTTACAATTTTATTGTTGATTCCTTCCTAATCTATCTTTTAAAATGTTTCTAAGTCATGATGTTTTTACTTAAAGACAGGATAAATAGGAAAAAATATTTAAATTTTTAAAGCATTAGACTAATCCTCTTCATTAAAAAGGTGTGAATCAAAATTTATTTTTTTTTATCTGCACCCAAATTTCAGCCTTCGTTCCAGCATTAAGGGTGGGATTTGTGCGCTAAAATTACCCAAACATTTAAGAATATTCATTTTAATAACTTCAAGATGACTTTGAAATCAAGTCTCTTAGCTCATGTAATTTTTTAGACAATTAGGATTCCGTAAAAAACTATATAAGCATTAAAATGCCTTCATCATTATGAATTAATTACCATTCTTCGAGGATTAAGCACTGAAAATGTCTTTGAAAACTGATTTTGATAGGCTAAAAAAATTTAGAAATCCATCTAGCAAAAACAATTTTTTTTTTCAAAAATGGAAATGCTACCAATAATTTTTATAATGAATGATTTTTTTGTGGAATCCATCCCATTATAATTTCCATGATTATTCCATAATTCATATAATTCATAGGTTTACCCTGGCTATTGTTTTAACAGTGAACACTGCCTAATGATTCGGATCTCATTTGTAACTTTCACTTTTCTCTGCCGCTGCATTTTTTCTTAGTAGACGCGCTAAAAGCAAAATTATTCCCCTCAGACGAACAACGCCCAATGTTTTCGCCCGGCAGCACGAACCATCTTTCTTCAAAAAACACCCTTATAAGTACGTATCTTAAGGAAACTTACAAACAAAAAAGCAATCAATTACACCACCGCCGCGTTAAACTGACAGGTTACAAACGTGGGACGCTAACGCAACTCCTTACTGTGTTCCATTTTCAAAAAATTAATATCCCCGTGGGAACCCTGGAGAGGAATAGATATCAAGCGGAGAGGAGAGAAAGGGAGATGGAAATATGAGGGAGGGTTGCGCGATATGGCGGATCTCATACAGACCTATGAGGCCAAAACGAAATTTTCTGTATCATGTTTGGAAATTGAGATGTGTCATTTCACATATTACCCTTTATATTTTTTTTAGTATTTTAGTACCATTGAAGCCACCACTATGATGAGTGGCGGGGGGTGAATACACACCAGACTAATTTTGAAACTAATATTTTTACCCCTACCGCTGTTGGATAATGTTGTTCTGATCCGTTATCGTCCGTGTGAAAAACGACATCTTAAAAGTGTCTATTCTACGCTTAATCTCTTGAATTTTATTGACATGATTTCGCTTGCCATAATACGATGAGGCTAATAATACATTTTCAACATCATTGCTGAGAAGAAATCCTTCCAATTTATTCAAAACATTTAACCTGCAATTTAACCTTCTCTTCGTAAGTGATTCCCAGCCTAGCTATGTTGGATACGCTACTAAATTCATCATAACAACGTATTACAAATCTAGCTCCTCTACGGTGTCCGCGATTCAAATCGGAAATCAATCCAATTTCATGAGAATCCAATATACCAACAACATATTGTATTCTAAATTAGGTCTAGCAAGTGAAATATTATATTTGTCTTTAACCGTTTCATCAAATTTACCCAGCACTCGTCTAATAAATTCTAATTTTGTGTTAGACATAAATCCCGTATACGTTTCACCCAGGAGAGGTCGTGAGCGAGGGTAAAGCCTAAGTATTTAATCGAGTTTACACATTCCATTTCGGTGTTCGTGTTGCAGTAGGCGTTCGGGAGGGAATTGCTCTTTTCCCAGACCCCGATGTCAAATAAATACTCGTATAACGAAGCAAAAAAAGATAGGGAGCATATCAGCAAATTGAAAACATCGTTTCGATTGTTTTCAGCCATATGGTTTGGAGGAAGATTATGAAGGGGATCGGGATGGTGTGGTAGCTAATGCACTCGCTTCCCAATCCGAAGTTCCGGGTTCTAATCCTAGAGGTGGCCTGGTTTTTCAGTGGTATCCTGATCCCTACTTGGGCTGCTGTGAGGAGACAACTTTAAGTAAGCACGCCGTCCGTCGGAAGGAACGTTAAACTCCGGACCCCTTGGGGCCTATCGTTAGGGTACATCTCCACCATTCCTCTATTCCCTTAATGTCCTACCCCTTCCGTGTCACCCACCCATCTCTTCTGGCACAAATTACCTCTGCTATCGGTCGCCTCCCGAAATAACTAGTACTAGATTTTTTAATATAACGTATGATATTTATGATCAAATGGTCATCGATATCAAATCTTGATATCAAAATACCAACCACTGAATGAAATTCAATATTATAATATAAATTTTGCAATTCTAGGACATAATTTTGAATTCCAATCCTTGGATTCAGAAATGTGCCAATATCAATCAGATAAAAAGGTAGAGAACTTCCATTCTGTTATTTCCATTTGGGGATCGTGTTGGTGCGGAGGCTAGTGTACAGGCTTCCCACCCAGAGGGTCCGGGTTCAAATCCTGGAGGCGATAGAAATGTTTCAGTAGTATCCCGATCCCTATTTGAGGTGCTTTGAGGAGAGCACTTTAAGTGAGCACGCCGTCCGTCGGAAGGGGCGTTAAACTCCTTGGCATCTTTGTTAGGTTAATGCCGACGCCAGGTTTCTCTCCACCCTTCCTCCTTTCCCATCCGTCCATAATGGCGCAAATGACCTTGGCTGTCGATCGCTTCAACTAAAACCACTACTACTTGTTTTCAGTAGAATCGTTCCGAGATAAATAAGTTTAAAAAATAAATGATAAATGATAATAATAATAAAAAATTATATGAAGAAATTGTATATAATTAATATCTCTCAATTTGGAGTCGGTAAAGGGCTGTAAAACTAAATATGTATGGGCACTGAGAACTGTTTGAGACTTAATTCTATGAGTTTACATCACATATTTGATACATTGGCACAATTTTAGTAGCCAATTTAATAGTATGGGTAGGTTTAGAGGCTGGGATAGAGGAGAAAGAATGGCGCCCACTAGAAAAATAGCTATCAGACAGAACTCGGGGTGTAGTAGGGGGGAAACGTATCTTCTAAGAGTATCAGGCTTTCCGTCCACACGGTAACGAGGGATAATTATAAAATTCTGAAGAAAATGAAATGTTCCGAGGAGAAGTGCGCATCTTTCTTCTAAATCCCATTCATCAAATAATTTTTTCCCAGAATTATGGTAAGAATGGGAAGTAACCGAAACCTACATATTTCTAATTTCAAGAGGGTCAAAAATTGTCCAAAAGAAATTGAAAACATGTCAGTAAGGTAAATTACGCCTACGGTATATTTGCATGTGTTCTCACTTTCTATCCAAGGAATGAGTTCTACTGTGGCGACATCGTTAAAATTATATCTCGATAATATAGTAATTCAAAAATAATATTTTATGAATTCTGAAATGACGATATGTAATGTGTGGGTGCCAGATGCCAGGGTCCAGGGTGCACCTGGAATTGGTACTATGATTATATCCTTTTTATAAATTAAAACATATATCCATGTTTACCAGGAATCCAGGGTTTAAATGAATCGGAAAATTTTGAGGTCTTGCAAATTAGAATTGTCAGCCGGTATACACGCATAATCCGCTCCTGGACATATTTTCTTATCTTTCGGTATAGCAAGAGGCATGGTTATCTTCCAAAATCATCTCAGGTAGCGGTCCAAGCACGAATAGCATATATCACATACGAAACAGCACAAATACAAAAGATTTCTGCGATAGCACCAGATAAATTCCGATAGAACGGGTATCAGCAGAGACCTTCTTCCGACATCCCTTACTCGTCCCTATACTTTCTGTCATAATTACGCCACCAGAGAAGAAAAATAGTCGGAAAATTTTTCATAATAGCTTAACGTATAAATTGAAATCCAAAATTCAGGAGAAAATTTCGGAAACTAACTCATTCCGTAGGGATTTGAATTGCTTGTTTAAACCTGCCAGAAAAGTTATTTAATTTTTAGCTCTGAACGCTCCAGAATTGTTAAGTGTACCATTTTGCACAAGAAATTATTCCACTGTGCAGAATACGTGAACACAATTAACGCCAAATAAACCTCCCTCAGCTTAGGGGATCACTTCGGTAACACGAACAATAGCTACATTTGCACAAGCAGATACAAAGCATTCCAGCATCGCCGAAGATGGTGGTACTTATGATGTAAACATTTCATACAATATTACTATGCGAAAATTCATCCATGGCAGAAAATAAATGCATACTTTTCGATCTATGCGCCCTCTAACCCCCAAATGAATTTGAACGTCCAAAAAAAACTAAATTGACCAATTCCTCATAGCAGTGATTTTTCAGAGACATAGAAAAACAGAAATTAAAAGATGACTCACGCGAGTCCTAATATAATTATACCCTTGGAGTGAAACGAACGTAAGAAATAGATCCATCCGATTCTTGCGAAAATCATCTCAATGATATTAATCTAACAAAATTTTTTCTCCTCACATAGGAAGTCATTTAAATGTATAATTCACAATTATCTATTTCCCGCACTCTACGGCACTTTAACCTCCGATGGGCCATTATTATCCCCACCATATCAGGAACATAAGGCTAAAACATCGAGCTTTTTCCAAATCCTTCTGTTCAAATTAGAGTTTTATAGAAGACTGGTTTTTTTAAGGAGCTCTGAAAGCTGTGTTTGCATCTTATTGTAATCTCAACAAAAAAATCTTTTCGCGGAAAAGCATCATCCGTTTCCAAAGCAAGATTTAAACTTACAACATGTAGACGTATTAAATAAATTTTTAATATTAGGGAAAATACTCGAGTCATTTACGTTGGAATTTTATTATCAACACTAGATTTCATTTCCTGAAAGGGAGTCAATACGTGCTCGAATTCTGCTGTTAATCTGAAATCTAAAGTTTTGATGATGTACGACACGAGAGTTGGAGGACTGGTAAATAAGTTATTCACTAGAAATTTTTATGTTTTGATTTAAACCCACCCATTTGGTCAGTATTCCTAGTGGAAATATAAAGTACATAATGGTGGTATCGATTTCCTCTCATATTATTTTTTAAATTAAACTTTTCGAATTTTCTAAATCAATTTTCGGTAATTAGAGCGACCGGAGGAATAATTTTTTTGCAGGTATTTGAAAACATATTAGCTTAAGCGAATGTAGACTTTTTATTGTACCTGTGAATAACGTGATCATTGCCTTGAGCAGGTGAAAATTTTCTCCTGATTAGCATGGTAAAATTCCAACTCAACTAGCGAATTACACATGCTGAACTTTTTTAGGATTTTTCTTCCTCCCCGTTCCTCCATGACCCCATGGTTTCGTTTATTTTGATCAAGCGGTTGGTTACCTGACTAGATATTTGAAGGAGCACGCTTCGAAAGAACATGACGGAGGCAGAAACCCAAAGCTCTTTAACCCAAAATCATGGTTAACATAGAAGACAACTCATAACAAATAAATGACGACGTGATGACGGTGCACAGCATGATCAACATATTCCACTCAAGTATATTCACTTTACGTCCGTTCAGTAACCTCTTTGCTTCTTCCCATTTAGTCTTTAAATATCGCTGTGAAAAAGATATAGGAAATAATACCTATGGAGTACTCGTATATTTAAATTACAAACAACATAAATAAGATAAAGGTTTCATTCAATATTCGTACGCCGCGCCGTTGTTATCGCATTCGTGTCTCTTCACTCATATCGTACTGTCTCAGTAGTATAATACCTTAAATGTTTAATAATTATTCATTCTCATAACACTACTTAACATTTTAGTATTACAAAGAATGAATTTACTTTCACTTCAGCACTACCCTATTTATTAACTATAAAATTCAATTGGAGGTGATGTTGTCAGAACACGTGGAATATCCTTTGCCTGTGTTTTATATTGATAAAATAGAAAATGTCTCAATTAGAAAGATCGTGATAGGTAGGTGGATATAGCATTGGTCTCCAGACCAAAGGGGTTCGATTCCTCGACGTTAGTACTGGTACTACGGATCTCGACACACCTGACCTTGTGTCATCCCTGGCAGCAGTAAAGGCAAGGGTCATCTCACAATATCCGTTCAAAACTAAGCCGAAAACAGTAGCACAGAAGAGGACCAAATCAGTTATAATAGGTACTTGGAACGTTAGACCGATGTTAATAGCAGAGAAATGAGAAAATAGAAACAGAGATATGGAAGTAGGAAATAGAGATGTTTTGGTTTTAGGAGGATGTGAGATGAAAGAACAGCGGGGATAACTGGAATGATAGCTATACAGTAGTGAACAGCGGAGGGGAACAGAGTCAGCGAGAGGTGGCAATAACATTCACTCAAATGTAAGATGAAGCGTAGTAAACATAGGGCAAGTGAGTGATAAAATAGTATTAGTAGAAGTAAAACCTGAACCAACGAACTTGTTCATTGCACAGGTCTTCCTCTCACCAATAAATCGTACGAAAATTGATAAAGAAGCATTGGTAGAACTAAAGATGAGAGTGACATCGGTGGAGAATTCGTAAACTCAGGCTTGTGAATGATCAGGCTTTAGTTTGCCAGTCAACTCAGCGCATTTGAAAGTCAGTGCGAAAGGTATGAGAAGAAAATGAATGTTAACTAAACGGGCTGATGCGGTTTTCGAGAAAGAAAAAAGCTGAGCTAAATATTTTTAAAAATACCAGTTCGTAAACTAGAGCAGTAGGAACAGTTTACCTATCGCATCTCGGATAAAAAAAAACCATAAACACAGTAATCAACCCGAAGGTCGGTTTAGTAGGTGATGGTAGAGCTCACCCATGTACCAAGCCCGACGGCGTGTGAATATTCACACATCAGGGTAGGGGGGCCAGTTCCTTTCCCTGTGCCGGTTATGGTTTCCCAGGAAGATCTGGTACCCGAAAAATCAACTAGCTTGGGTGGAGCTGCAGGTGCCCAAAGTGCCTTGCCCGGGAATCGAACCTATAGTATCATCTCGGCATCTCGGATATTTAGGACAAAAATAGTCAAAGTAGTAAAGACTTAAGAAGGATTTCGTGAGGTAAAGAAGCTTTCACAGGGGTGAATGAATTGGTGATGGGGATGTTGAATGAGGATGAGAATGAGAAAAGACCTGTCAAAAGTTAATGTGAAGCGTGGTTTTGAACGACCAGGAAATATTGTCATTCGACTAAGTTGATAGGAGTACATTGTAGGTATCGAAATATGCATGTGAAGAAGGATGGCAAAGGTATATATATAAAGAAGGGAAAATGAACGAGAAAGTGCTAAGCTTGGTGGGGGAGGATAGGAGATTACTGGGAGACCCCCAGCAGAGAGGAAAGATGGATGCAGAGTATTATTAGTAGCAGTGGGATATTGAAGACTGCAATAGAAGTGAGAACGTTCGGCAAGCAAAGAAGGGGTATAAATATGATAAAGATGATGGACGGAATGAATGGAGAAAGGAAGTATGTGCAATTGAAGAAGAGTTTATTCTAGTGTCGCATGTCAGGATGTCAGTATGTCGTTGTACCGTTGAAAAGTTTGTTTCCATCTAAAACCTACGTTAAGCTGTAGCTGTAATAGCTGAAGCTGTAATACCAATAATAATCTTTATAGGTTATCACGATTACAAACTAACTCTAATCGATTGAAGTCTCAGATTTTGAATACATAGGTAGCATTAAATTGTAGAGTTGAATGAACTACCTAGAGAACAAGTACTCTGGCACATTTTACTCCCAAGATATATAAAATGTCTTACCTGAACCCGGAATGAAACCAAGGCGCCAAGCAACGCGAGTATCCACCTCCAGTATCCTCATACCAGTATTTTGTAGAAATTGAACGAACCTGTAATTAACCTGTATGTTATGTACTAGTTATGAATCGTTAATACCCTAAATTTGAAACAGTATAATAACTTTATACACATTATAATTATTATAATATTATAAAATTGTAATTGATGCAATAATTCTCATATAAAACGTACCGCGTCTCATAGTGTGTAAATGAACTTTTCCGTTTGCATATTTGTAACTCCGCCATTTATTTCTACTATACTTCATGCCATCTGTGAATACCTAACAAAAGTATATTAAACAGCTGAGTCACGAAATGTTAAATTTGTTTACATGAACTGAACAAGTTTTTAAGTTGATTTTATTTCACCCATTATCTCTGTAACCAAAATGTATAAGTTTTTGTTTGTTTTTATAACACTCGCCTACATGACGAACACATGTACGTATCCTATTTTGCCATTTTTAAAACTAATTTGCAATTAATATTGGGCGTGGCTTTTAGCCCTCATCAGCGGCCGTTATTAACCATTGCATTCAAATAACTATTACCTTAAGGTTGACCCTAAATTAATCGTTTAATTATTATATTTTAAGAAAAATTTACGTTTAATTTTTTTAATTATAGGTTACAGCCTTTATTGTTATGAATGTGTATCAACATACCCAGGCTGTGGTAAAAATTTTAATTGGATCCTACACTGGGGAATATACTGTCCAGAGTACAACGATAAGTGTGTGAAACTAATTGAACGCAAAGGAGGTATTATATTCATTTTTTTGTTAACAAGTGTGACATAGGTTCTAAATTAACATTACAAAACTCCCACTTTTATACTTGTAGATGAAGAAACCATTACTCGGGCATGCCTTAGTTCCTTGAATAGCATTCGGACAGATATACCTGCAGATAAGTATGAAGGATGTAGGCCTGCGGCGAAGGACGTGAAACTTGCAAATTATGTGAATCATTCAATACCGCAACACGACGTTAAGAGGTAATTCCACTACTTTTTTGCGTTTATACTCTTATATGGACCAACATTGTTTCGTAGATGAAGGATTTTTTGTCGTCTCGCCTAAATCTTAAGGGGAAAATTGCGATTTCAAAGTAATGTTTTTAATATACCATTTGCGGGATTTTTTTTTATCCAAAATGGAATAAGTTATAATAACTATATATAACTTGAAGGGGAAAACTTATTCATTCTGTTCAGATAGGATTCAATCGCTTCGTTGCCTGCTTTACTAGCAATTCATTGTTTATTATCATATTTTAACCTTAAAATGAATGAAAAGTACTTCTTTCCTGCACGTGTCATTGTTTTAGTATCATTTATCCTTCTTTCTCCGAAGGCTATATTTTAATCTGGAAATATGGTGATTGTAAATTTTAGGTATTGTTTGTTACTGGTAAAATTGTATGCCTGGGTGTCTGAAAGGTAGTGGCACACACAAATAAAAGTATTTTCTTTTCAGGGATTACTTCGATGAAGTAAACTGGTGCTTCTGTTACTTTGATGATAGGTGCAACTCGGCAAACAGGATTGGCATAACGTGGCTATTGGGTATGCTTTTTGCCATTCCCCTCCTGCTCAGATAAGCACGTTCAGTTCTATTAAGAAATTATAAATCTTGATTGAAACAAGGTATATTGTGATCATGTGCTGGCTATACTTTTATAGTGTCATGTCACTTCTGTAGCATATATGGCTCAAAAATTAGCAATAGAACACAATATTTGAGATTAAACAGTTGACTGCTGTTTGTCAAGTTGTTATTGTTACATATATTTTTATAAAAGCTTTGTAGCTTGTAGGTGCAATTTTTCTGTGTAATTTTGAATGTGTCATAAGAACTTTGTGGTTTAAACACTTCTCAATGACCAAGTATATTAGTGTTTTTGGAACAATATTCCATCCGGCATTTATTTAAACATCATTCATGTTAAATTTTAACCTATGTGGTTGAAGCATTTCTCATTGCATAGGCATCTAGTGTCTGCACTTCCGACTATTCCATCCAAGTTTGGTTAGGCCATAAATAGCATGTTTGCTGAAGAAATTCCTTTTTATGTGTTAATTATTTATGCACAACCAATTTTTAATGAAAACTTTTACTGGCCGGATTTTATTCCTACTCCAATTTTAACATACCTGACTTCCGTCCAACATTTGTTTTGGTTTAAATAACAGTTTTGCTGAAGGAATTCTTTTTATCTTGTCAAATATTGTCCCAGGATTGCTATTCTCACTTAATGCAGTTCTGTGTATTTTGCATTTTCATACTAAAATTGAAGTTTCTGGTAAGTGCTCGCAAGCATTTATGCTCGCTTGAAGTGAGAATCAGAAAGAATTCAAATGTTGTGTAATAGTTTATATTTTTATGAATGTTATGAGCATTTTGTTGTCCTGTAAATACATTATAACATGAGATTTGTTCCATCCAAACATGGTGATGCCTTAGTCCATTGTTCAACTAGGCAATTCCACTGTGAGGTAAATGATTTATGCACTAATCAATGTTTAATGAAAACTTTTACTGTTAGAAGTGAATTCTTATTCTGATTTTAGTACATCTGACAATTGTGACTAAATTTTCTCAAGGCATAAAAAACAGGTTCACTTTATGAATTCATTTTTTATGTAAATTATTGATGCTGTAGTTAACATGTAATGAAAAATAGATCAAGTGATGGGATATTTTTATTCTCACTTCAAGTTGTTATGTTTCATATGCTTTTTTTATACTGAAATGAAGTTTCTGGTAAGTGCTCGTAAGCATTTATGACTCCTTGAAGTGAGAATCAGAGAGCATCCAAATGGTGTTTATTATTTTATATTTTTATGAATGTTATAATCATTTTGTTGCCCTGTAAATACATTATAACATGAGATTTGTTCCATCCAATTGTGGTCACACCTTAGTCCAGGTGTTTGCTTAAGGAAATTCAACTGTTTCGTGAATGATTTATGCACTAATCAATTTTTAATGAAAACGTTTACAGTTAGGAGTGAATTCCTATTCTGATTTTAGCACATCTGACAATTCCGTCCAAATTTTCTAAAGGCACCATTTACTTTATGAATTCCTTTTTTATTGATATTATTGATGCTGTTATCAAAATGTAATTAAAACTGTAATAAGTGAGGGAATATTGCCATTTTCACTTCAAGTAGTTATGTGTATTATGCTTTTTTTATACTAAAACTGAAGTTTCTGGTGAGTGCTCTCAAGCACTTACATTTGCTTGAAGTGAGAATTTGAAAGCATCCAAATGTTGTGTATTAGTTTATATTTTTATAAACGTTTTGATCATGTTGTAGGCCTGTAATAACAATTATCATGTTGTCTTATGGTCTGCTAGTTTTTTTAATTGCAGATCACATTCCATCGATTTTGCAAATGTAAAATTTAGTTTGAATAAAGTTTTTTTGAATATCCCTTTTCCCTGTCATTGATAAAAAATATTGAGTCAGAGCTCTACAGAGGTTAAATTCCTAATTAAATCTAATCATTTGGTGTTGCTAACAATGAAGCATTATGTGCTGATACATTTTATCTATTGCAGCAAGAAAAAATGTGATGATTATTAGTGTTACTCTCAGTAAGTTTAGTCTAGACAGTGTTTGAAATTTGATCTAATCAAATTGTAAAAAATATTAACTTTAAATGCAAATTGACGTTTTTTTTTTAAATAAAACCACATTGTTTTTCCACATAAACTTTTTATTCTCATGACCCAGGTTTCGTTATAGCATAACATCATCAGGTCGTATAGTGTAACATCATCAGAAACCTGGGCCGTGAGAATAAAAAGTTTATGTGGAAAAGCAAAGTGGTTTTATTTTTAAAAAACATCGATATGAAGATTTTCGACCAAGTTGTGCCAGAAACTTTTATTTAAATGCAAATTTTAGAATTTTCTTGTAAAAATATTTGAGCAAAATATTATTATTTAAATATACAAGAAACGTCGCTACAGTCGTGAATCAATGTAAACAAAATATTACTTCCCCCCACAGTGTGTGACTATATATACTGGTATTTTCGGAAATAATCTTGTACCTGATGATGGCATAACAGCCGAAACCGGTCGTTTTATATTAAAAGTGTGGAAGTCACAAAGTGCTTATTTCTTTCTAAATATGACGTCCTTTCACAAAATAAAAGCTTCTACCTTCGATTTAAAATATTACTGTCGATGCAAGGTTCACTACAATTCTGCTAATATATTAGGAAAACACATCTGGTGTTATTTCACAGCTTATAGGATTTGAATGAAGTCTTGAAATAGTTTTCATTTGGATTTTCTAGGCTATAAAATGTATTACTTAACTAAAGGGCCAACAAATTAAGCTTGCTAGAAAATTAGGTTGAAAATATTAAAATAGAATATTTAGTTACACCTCAAATATGACACCAATTGCCACTAATACTCTTTCAGACCCAGAAAATTGTCATTATCATCTACATCTACATAATACCCCGCAAGGGCGTGTGGCGGGGGTGTTAGGTCACCACCCAAAAAAGGAAAAAAGAAATACCACACACATGCAAACCCCTATTCACAGCAGTGCACACATTCATCGTAACATCCCATCATTCGACACGCATGCAAACACACATCTACCTCCCTTCACTCCACAAGCATGCAAGTACATACACTTAACTACAACAAATAATTTTACCCCAGGATGCAGCAAGAAATTAATCACGAATGTGCAAGCTAGTTTCTAGCAAGTAGCCAGGCGAATTACCACCACCACAAGAACGTTCCGCATAAAAATCTCTCCTACTCAAGACGAGGAATTTGGCCCAACGCTGCAGGTGGGAGGAGGGCACACCCACGGAGAGGGACAAGGGATGGAAGTGGAAATTTAGGGTAGCAAAAGAAGAGAAAACAATACTGTAAACAGCAATGCATTACTTAATGGCATGGGGGAAGAGTTTTGATACAACACACAGGAGGTTAGGGAAAGTGCATGCAATTGAGTTTAACTAATTGTTACCTAGACGCCGAGGGTGGCAAGTGGCATTTTTGTTATCTCAGAGTGTGACCCTACAGTTGTTATCCCGTATTGTCCGTGGGAAGAAGGAGTCCTTGAGTCTGCTAGTCCTGGCATCTATTTCCCGAAATTTGTACACATGATCCAAGCGACCTATGTATGTTGGAGCGCGAATAATTTTCGAGACCTCAGTGCTGAAACATGTGGATCCGAATTTATTTAGTAAGTTTAACCTAGCATTGAGTCGTCTTTCTTCCAATGATTCCCATCCCAACTCCATAAGCATTTCAGTGACGCTTTTAGTTTTATCGTAACAGTTTTCCACGAAACGAGCTGTTTCCACGAAACGAGCGTTGGACCTTCTCAATTTCCCGAATGAGGCCTTTTTCACACGGATCCCATACGCTACATGCATATTTTAAATGGGGCCTTACAAGAGCGTGATAACAACGTTCCTTGACCTTGGAGTCACTTCTGCCGACAATGCGTCTAATAAATCCTAATTTTTTATATGCTTGCCCGCAGACTTTACGTATATGGGTCCCCCAAGTTAAGTCTTTAGTGAATGTAACACCTAGGTATTTCACCGTATCAATTACTTCAAGGTCAACTCCAGCTAATTTGTAAACGAATCCCGTGGATTTTTTAAAGAAATTTACCACCGAACATTTATTAAGATTTAAAGGCAATCCCCATTTTGAATGCCATTCATTAATTCTATTTAAATCACGTGCTAGAATTAAACGATCCTCATCCCCAGATATCTCCCGATAAATCACTGTGTCATCCGCGAACATCCTTATCTTACTTTTCACTTCGCGGTTCAAATCGTTAACAAAAATCAAGAATAGTAACGGTCCGATAACACTTTCCTGAGGAACCCCCGATGTTACTTGTACGCTGGTAGAACTAGCGCCGTCAAGGACTACCCTCTGTTCCCGGTCTGAAAGGAAGTCTTCAACCCAATTTATTGCCCCCTTGTGTATACCTGCGCCCTTTAATTTATGGATGAGTTTACCATGCAGAACCTTATCAAATGCCTTTTGAAAGTCTAAAAAGATCGCATCCACTTGCCTTCCACTTTCACCCGATAAAATTAAGTCATGTGTGAAAAATCCTAATTGGGTCTCGCATGAGCGGGTTTTTCTGAATCCGTGTTGATTGTCACTTAAAAAGTTAATGTTATCAAGATGTCTCATTATGGAACTGACAATTATGTGCTCTAAAATTTTTCAACATATAGAAGTGAGAGAAATGGGTCTGTAATTGCTGGGGTCCTCCCTGTCACCACTTTTAAAAACAGGCATTATTTGCGCGGTTTTCCAATTCTTAGGGACTTTGCACTCAGTCAGTGATTAGTTAAATATAAATTCGAGATACGGGGCGATGTTAGGAGCTAAGTGTTTTAGCACCCTAGCTGGTATGTTTTCGGGACCCAACGAACACTAGAGTCGCTGCAAATTGATTTTATTATCCAGGAAATCATTTCTGGATTACTGCTGGAGTTATGAATAGCGTTGATGAGGCACAAGCATTAAATGTATGTATACTTTCAGACACATCAGCCTCTCATTCATGAATTCAAAAAAGATGCAAGTAGTGTAATGTGGTTTTATGCCAGGTAGGAGATATACGAGGTTTGTAAGTTAAGTAATTAGATGATTTTTTTAAAATTTTTTCATTCAAATAGAATTACAATTTTATATTGTCACCCTTCTAATAACTTCCTTCTGAAACTACACACCATTGGGGATAGTTATTCCACTCCTCATAGCAGTGCTGGCCGTTTGAATGTTTTCAACTGTCCCAAAATGAGTTCCCTTGGGGTGATTTCTCAACTTTGGGCAGAGAAAAAAGTCAAAAGGACTCAAGTCGAGCAAATAAGGAGGGTGAGGAGCCACAGGAATGTTTTTACAGGCCAAAACTCTTCTGAAATTGCTTTGTGACAAGGAGCATTATTATGATGCAACACCCAGTTGTTCTTGATGTTTGATCTCACAGGAATGACCCTTTTTCGAAGTTTTTCAAGAATCTCCCGGTAAAAGTGTTGATTGACCGTTTAGTCTTGAGATAGGAACTCTTTGTGGACAATTCCATCGATATCAAACAACAAATCAGCATGCATTTGTTCTTCAACTTCCTCATCATTGCTTTTTTGGGCCTTGAAGAGGTTGAAGTGTGCCACTCCATGCTCTGACGCTTGGTTTCTGGGTCATACTCAAACACCCAAGATTCGTCACCTGTAAGTTCCAGAAATGGGGGTCATTTTCAATTTAATCCAAAAATTCAAAGTACCCCTCCCTCCTAAAGTCCTTTTGGCCTTGCAAAAGGTTTTTTGGAACCATTTTTGCGGAGATTTTTCTCATCCCCAATTCATTGGTCAAAATCTGATGAAGGTGGTGTGAGTCAAATTCAACTCTTCCCCGATCATTCCGACTGTCAACTGACAATCTGAACGCTCAAGATTCCAGATTCTGTCGACAATTTCATCGATTCTTGAAGATGGAAGGCCTTCCATTTCGTGGTTCATCTTTAATCGACTCTCTTCCTTCTGAAAATGCCTTGAACCATCAAAAAACCTGGGCTCTTGACAAAACACTATCTCCGTAGGCCTGCTGAAGTTCAGCAAGAGTTTTTTGTGACACTATGCCCAAATCTTAAGCAAAACCTTATAGCACACCGTTGCTCGAAATTGATGTCACTCATTTTTAAGACAGAATAGAACAAACCCATACTGAAGGCAAATAACATGTTCCCCTGCCACCCTTCCAAGCCCAGTGCCTCCAGTGTTGCCAGATCAAATGCTATGTTGCCAGTCTCATTGCTTAATTTACAGACCTCGTACAAGTCATCTGTATGTACTTCACTGGAGAAGCATGAATGTGTGAAAGAAAGTTTATTGCACTTTTCTCGATTTTGTGAAGTCACACACCATGGTAGATAGCCATGTTATAGAAGACCATAAGAGATGGTGAATTAACAGTTACTGAATGCTATGTAGAAAAATATTAAAATTATAGGCGGGGGTTGAATTAATAGAGCTTTGCAACTGGTTTGAAATAAAGTACTGTGTGAAACAAGACAGTGTGATACCCCCATGGCTGTCCAATGAAATTATAAATAAATGTCCACGAGACTAAGTAGGTGTAATGATATTGATAGCAATTGAGCTCTTACGGCTAGTCGTATAGAATAAATGATGGTTATTATTAACTGGCAGCCTACCATTTAAGGTAGATTTTGGTTGGAGACATGCTAACTACCTTACATTTCTATAAACAAGTCTAACAACCAGAGAAAACCTGACTCTCTTCATTCCCTCTGCATTGACAATGCAGGTTGAATCCTAACATCCCACAATTATCCCTCCATTAACATACAACAATTTCAGTGTAAAAATCATTGTAAAATTGGGATCCCAAGTCAAGGCAAATGAGTTTTACACTCTGATATGGTTGCATTTTAATGCACATTTACTGTATAACTCAGTTAAATGTTTCTGTCACAATATCTCCTGCAGTTTCTTTGAATTCTATTGGCAATGAAAATGCTCTGCATCCAACTTTCCTGCATCCTTTGATTTCCCTCACCATGCATGTGTTTGTTTGGTTTACCTTTATGTCTGCTTTACCTGTTCCTTATCCACACCCATGGGGACATTGTGTAGGGAGGTTAAGACAAGACTCGTAAAAACTCTGATATGGAGCGTAGCTATGTACGGCGTAGAAACGTGGTCGCTGAAGCAGGAAGATAGACGTAGATTGGAGGCTTTTGAAATGTGGGTGTGGAGAAGAATGGAGAAGGTGAAATGGACCGAAAGGAAAACAAATGAGGAAGTACTAGAGATGGTGGGTGAGGAGAGGGGTTTGTTGAGAGAAATCCTATGGAGGCAGGAAAAATGGATGAAAGGCATATTGAGCGGTAGTGGTATGTTGAAGAAGGTAATAGAGGGGAGGATGTTGGGCAAAAAAGGAAAGGGCAGGAACAGGATAGGGATGTTAGATGGGATGAAGGGAGGGAGTACACAGAGATGAAGAGGGACCTGATGTAGAGTAGGTTTTCTTAGGAGTCACAAAATATTTATTTGATAGTTATGTCCATCCGAAAACCTACCTTAACCGGTAGATTACCTAATAAAATAATTCTGAAAAACCTCCCATTCTATGCATATATTCATCTTGCTTCAATGACTAAGTTTCTGTGGCATGCAAAACCAGGCTCCAGGTCAAAATTTCCAGTACTCTTCCCTTAGCATCCTTACTCAATGACCCTATTATCAACTTCCTCCTCGTAAAGGCTTCTTTGCTTGATGCAATTACTTTTCCTATATCTCTACTACTTGGATCATCTTAGTCTAAAACACATCTAAAATAGAGAAACCTCAATCTCCTCGATTTTGTACACTGAGTCTCATCCCATACCAATTATACTGATTCTGTAATGACATCTTTCCTAATGGTGAAAAGGTGCTATTCTTCTCTCTGCCAAAAGTGCAGTATGCTGACTGAGAACCCTCTATAATCTGTAGCATGTTGGCCCTGTTGCCAGGAAATAGTCTGAAATCATTTGATTTCTCAGAACATAAAACGTTTTTTGAAAAAGTGCAAAATTCAATATCCAATCAGGAGTTTGATATGGAAATTACGAATTGCTGATGGGTGACATTCATTTTAGAGGTGAAACATCAATTTGTTTGTCAAGCATTCATGCAAGACCTGGAAAAATCAAACAAATATAGTTCAATCAATTTGTTATATCAATGGCTTGCAGCACAGTGATGAGGTATGATCCAAATAAGATTCTACTTCAAACACAAGAAATAATTTGGGGAAGGGGTTGCTTCATGAGTTCATTATGAACAAGTCTTGAATGGATACCCTTAAAATGAGAGCCCACACTTAATAGTGTCAGTTAGAAAGCAGAGCAATTGAATTCGAAGGTAAAGGCATCAAAAACAGAATTGTGTTTGTTTTTCATTATGAGTGCAAACAGTGAAATAACTGAACATGGTTGATTTTATATTTATTATCAGAATGTTTCCAAAAGACATTATGATAAATGAAGAGAATTTAAGGCATGCTAATTCAACAGAAAATTTGCTGTTAGTTTGCGGACCGTGAAAAAAATTGTCTAAATCAGCAAAATGGTGGTATGAAGAGTATAGCTTTCCACATGATCATTGCGAAGTGAAACTTGGGTATGCCAAATAAGTCATAATATTAACTGAGTACAGTGGTCTTGGTATTTTTGTCACAATGATAGGGCAAGGAATCAAAGTATCCTGAAAAATCGTATTGCATGCATATGTAAAAGACAAGTATGAAAGATGTGTGCTTTACTGGTTTGCTCATAATGAGAGAATGGGTGAGAATATGAGCACCATTTATTATGAGAGAGTATACGAGAGTGGTCCCCATTAGTACCCAGCCTGACCTAGAGATGGCGGTAGTTGTTTGAAAAATATCACTGTATTAGAAAGTACACAATCTTTGAGTACACAAAGTTTGAAGATGCCACGTTGCTTAGTATTTGTTTGGCAACCATCACCAGTGAACATTTTCAGGGAATTAGTGAAAATGGAGAAAATTGGTCATCGTTATGTGATACAATACTTTTATTTGAAAGGTCTCAGCCCAACCAATATAAAAGCTGAACTGGATTCTACTCTAGATGAGTCTGCTCCTTCATTTACAACAGTATAATATTGGGTAGTAGAGTTTAAAAATGGCAGTACTAGCTGTCAAGATGAGCATCACATTGGTCGACCAAATGAAGTGACAACTCCAGAAATGCTGAAGAAAATCCACCAAGTGATACTGGATGATCATCAACTGAAAGTGCATGAGCTAGCAGACATAGTAGGCATTTCAAAAAGTGTGGTACATCACATATTAACTGAAAATTTGGACATGAGAGAGCTGTGAGCAAGATGGGTGCCACGTTTACTCACACTCGAGCAAAACCAGTATTGTGAAACTATTTCAATTGAGTGTTTAGCAAATTTTTACAGCAAAAAAGCATAAATTTTGTGCCTTTTCATAACCATGGATGAAATATGGGTCCATTACTTTACGTCTGAGAAAAAAGAACAATCAAAACAAAGGATTCAAAAGGGAGAACCAGCTTCAAAGAATGCAAAGACTGTTTCATCAGCAGGCAAGGGATCAGTATTTTGGGATGCGTGTGGGATAATTTACATTGACTATCTTGAAAAAGGAAAAACTATCAACGGTGAGTATTATGCAAACTTATTGCAACATTTAAGCAAAGAAATCAAGCAAAAGTATCCACTTTTGGCTAAGAAGAAAGTGTTGATTCATCAAGACAATGCCCCTGCTCACAAATCTGTTATTGCAATGGCTCAAATTCATGAATTTAGGTTTGAATTGCTACCTCATGTACTTACCTACCTTCCCGCCCTATTTGCCAGATTTAGCCCCCTTGGATCGTTTTCTGTTCGCAAACTTGAAAAATTGGCTTGGTGGTCAGACTTTCCAACTGTGAAGAAGTGATGAATGATCTCAGATCTCACTTCACCCTGAAGACGATGGCAGAGTCAGCCTTCGAAACGTCGGTGCACTCCATCAACCTGACCCGGTGGGAAACCCGAGAAAAATTCTTGAATGTGAAGAAGTGATGTCGGCAGTTATGGTTATTTTGAGGACCAAGACAGTTCTTATCATAAAAAGGGTATCGAACGTATAGAACGTCGCTGGGAAAAGTGTATAGAGCTGAAAGGAGATTATGCTGAAAAATAAATACCTTTTTTTCCAAAATTTTTGTTTTTTCTTTGTTGGGTCGGGTACTTCTTGGACCGTCCTCGTAGAGTGAACAGTTAAAGATGAAAGGGCAAACCAAAAAGATGTAGTAAGATCTGGTGCTTTCCCAGCGTATTTGCTTGGTGAAGTTTTCTTGGGTCTTCCACCGGGTCACATGGAACCCCTGACCCGGTGGAAGACCCGAGAAAACTTCACCAAGCAAAAAGATGTAAATGTATGAATTGCAAAGTTTTGAAGTTTTAAATACTCTCATTGCTACCTGATTGGTTATTGTTGCCAAATAAAAATGTACCCCTTATCTTGTGATTTGATTGTGGGTAGGATAACCCCCAACATGTTAAACCTTATTGTGAATCTCTGGTTAGGTACCTCATCTCGTGATTTGATGATTGTGGGTAGGATGAACCCCCACATGTTAAACCAGACTCCCTGGTCAGGTACCTTTGCTGATAAGGGCACCTAACCAACTGAAAGCATGGGAATACCTGCCAAACCTCCCTTCATCTCCCTATGGTAGCTATCTGGAACCAGAAAATATTAACAATTTTAGAGAGAATCATCTAGTTATTCGAAAAATATTAAGGGATCCCTTTACTGTTTACTACATTAATCTCCCAAGAAGTGAGCAAAAGAAAATGTCTCAATAGTCTGGTTCATTAACAGGATGAGCACACTGTAGATCCTCTGATACACCTCATTGGGAACTGATGATAAAATTACAAACTGAATATAAAAGTTCAAGAAAAACAATTCCTTCTTTGACTAATGAAAATAAGATGGGGAGAATAGTTACTTCTAATTATTTCTTAACACAAAGTGGCTTACTAATTGGCTAGAAAAAAGTAATTAATTTAAAACATAATAGTAAGAATCCTGAATTTTAACCATCTTTATTAGAAAAAAATATGCCTCTGTGCCTTTTTACAAGTGTAGCTCACTAGGTAAATTGTTTGGCTGCTAACTGGAGGTTCAAATCCCAGACAAGGACAAACCCAACTCAAATCCCGCAGTGCAATTTTCCGGTTACAACACTCAGTACATAACTTGGGGAAATTATCGAGTACTCTCTCCCCTGAGTGTGAAAATTTTGCAAACCACCAAACTATTTCAACAGTTGAGGGCGCTGGAGTGGTCCGGGAGAAGGTAAGGTAAAGGAGGGGGGGAAGATACCGTGCTACCGGCGGCGACTGGAGACGGAGGCGTGGAGTCCGTCGGCTTCCCTCTCGCAACAGCCCCCTCTTCGGGTTTTTCCCCGATATATATACCCGGGGGCCTTTTTGATTTGTCGATTGTGGCCCTCTTCAATTGGCCTTCTCAACCGGGGGAATCGGTTCGGGGGAGAAGCCGTGGAAACGGCTCATCCTCCCCCGCCGCCCCAATAAATAGTCGGGGTGGAGATTCGCACACACTACATCGCGCAATTCGTCCTCTCCCAATGCGTTTCTGAGCCTTCCATTCATCCTCATCATCAGAGAGACGTACTCCGCGACGCTTTCACGGGGTCCTTGCTTCCTGTTGAACACGTCCCGCTTCATGTGGACCTCATAACTCGGAGCGCAATAGGTTCGCTTAAACTCTCTCTCGAAGTCCTTAAATCTAGTGAAATTATTTCCCCAAACCCATTCGCGCGCCTTTCCTTTTAATATTTCGGGAAGTATTTTCATGCTTAGGCACTCGGAGAGCTGAAGGTGGCCCCTGAATCGGTTAAGCGACTCCATGAACCCCATCGCACTTTCCGTTCGTTCTCCGCTGAATTTTAGCTCCCACCTGGTCGCTGCCGCGATTACCCTCTCTATATCGCCTAGAGAGCGGTCAGTATGCTCCCTCGTACTTAGTGACGTCGGGGTGTCCACTTCCTCGCTGTGCAAACCCCGAACGTATTCGCGGAGTCTGGCGCGAATATCGTCTGGAGTGCCTTCCCCACTAATACCAAATCTAAGGCACGTATCGGTTGCCTCTTTTTTGGATAACTCATTTATCCAAGCGGTCCCCCGCGGTAATCCTACCGGTTCCATGCTGCCCAAAAAAAAAATATATAAACCACGCTCTGCTACCAGTTGAGGGCGCTGGAGTGGTCCGGGAGAAGGTAAGGTAAAGGAGGGGGGGAAGATACCGTGCTACCGGCGGCGACTGGAGACGGAGGCGTGGAGTCCGTCGGCTTCCCTCTCGCAACAGCCTCCTCTTCGGGTTTTTCCCCGATATATATACCCGGGGGCCTTTTTGATTTGTCGATTGGGGCCCTCTTCAATTGGCCTTCTCAACCGGGGGAATCGGTTAGGGGGAGAAGCCGTGGAAACGGCTCACAGTTAAGGGTGAGCTTCACTATCAAAACCAACCTATTGGCTGATTATTGTGCTACTAGGTATAAGAGATAATGCACGTAGTAAAATCATCCAGAGACAAGAGTTTTGGTGTGTACATTAAATCTGTCTTAAGCTACCATTGTTTCAAACAAGTTTTATTGTATTGATCAGGAACAATTGTATTAAACATCTGTATTTAAGGGCAGAAATTTTGGACACTTGAGCTTTCTACAAAGATCATAATATTTACAATAAATGGAAATCCATCTTTCAAAAATATTACGTTCATTATTTATTGTCAACAGATATGTACCTCAAACTTTTTCCTACAATATATGTAAGCATGTTGATGAAATAAGTCCCAAATTCTGTTCCAAAAATATACTATCAATTATAAAATATATACATAACTAAGCACGTACCTAATATGCTTAATAAAAGAAAAGTTCACCAAAACAATTTCCTTCAAAATTATTTGAAGTCTGACAGCATATTAAGTCATTCATTAAACTGAAAGTAAGATAAGCTTGCATGATGTGAATTATGACAATTCAGAAGCATTATTAAAAATATATACTTTCACTCACAAATAAAATAATCAGGTAAAAATTAATTAAAAATCAATTCTCAGAAATATTTGGATATAACGGAACAAAAATTTGAAATATTGTAATCGTTCCGTTACTAATTCAGACTTTTCCCATTTATCTAATACACTGAATCAAAGCATAGTCCAAAATCACAAATCAGTAAAAAGAATGTAAACAACATATGAGTTATAGTCATTAACCTACCATAGAATCCTGATAATATTTTTAAAATATGGGGTTAATTTTCAGAGGTTAATTAATGCTGAAGGAAAACAATTCATCAAGATAGCAGTGCACACAATGAGAAGAAAATATTTAAACATTAATTCCTACTCCATAAAAAAACCAATAATTGCAAATCTCTCTCTAGTAATATGAGCAGCTTTGGGATTATTTTGCTTGACTTGGCACTCATATGTAAGCAAAAGTCCTCCAAAATAAGAAAACATGCATGTGCAGTCTCAAGCATTGGTATATTGATACCAACAATTAATTAATATCTAAAATACAGGGGCTCGTTCATATGATAATCCTGGGATGGTAAGCACTTGTAAGTACCAATCATATGATGACCAATAAACCAACATTTTGCACAAATTAATATGCAAACATAAGATTGGAATCATATCCAAGTTTCTCAAGATTAGGAATGCAGGCGTGATTGATCATGGGAGGAGGTCCACACATCAAGACAACAGTGTCACTTGAAGGAGGGAAGAGATGCTCCTTAATCATATCAGCAGAAACAAACCCCTCACTATATTTCCAACCTGGAAAGAAAAAAAAATGTTGGATCATACTCTGTTGAATCTATTACATAAAACTGAACATTCCGTACATAAATAAGTGCACAATGACTGCAACAGGCAAGTCTTCTTACAATTAGCATAAAATAGTGGGAATATGTATAGCTTCCATCTATGAAGTTGTAACCTAGGTATGATATTAGATCCCACACAAAAAACCCCCTCCCAAGGACTACAGCCTTGATGTGGTGGAAAGGCTTGGGCGTTTTGATGGTCAGGCCTTTCCACCTGGGGAACAAAAGGAAATTCACACACGACTCTGCCAAGAGCTTCCCAACCATGGGATTGAGGATCCAACATTTTTAGACAATGCCCTACCAGACTACTTCCTCTTCTCCACCTATAATCCATGCCGGAAGGACCTCACCTCTGGGTGGAAGCATTACAACAGGCCATGATGGGGAGCTTAGCAGCTTTCCAGACCCCACCTTCCAGAAGGCATATGAGGCATGGAAAACCCATTTACAGAAGTGTGTTGACACACAAGGGTGCTACTTTGAAGACTTTTTAGTGAATGTATCAATTCTGGCAATAATTTTTTTTAATCGACTCAGTCCTTCTACTTTTGGGACAGAACTATACATTAATATATAAGTACTTTGTAAATAACAAAAAAAAGAAACATAGCAAAACAATTTTAACATGAATAATTTACCTTTCATACAACTTACCTTCAGTAGGTCGATCAACAGTATACCACAACTTAAATTGGTCAGGATGACTCTTCAGAACTTCTTCCAATTCCTCCCTCACTAATATATCTTGTTCTGTCTGATTTGCAAAGAGAAGGGACAGCTCAGTATTGTCATCTGGGTCATGAGTGATGTGACGTATGAGCTGAAGCATTGGAGTAATTCCAGTGCCCCCTGTGGAAGTAAACAATTCATTACAGGTAATTAAAAACTACCCTCACAAAAAATGTCATAGTTTGTCCCAATATATCTTGAAAATGTTATCTATCCATGTATGTTTCGATATTCCCAGATTCCTTCATAGAGGTTTTATACAAGCCATTGCTATTACCTAGACGTTGACCTCAGGAAATTGCTAACCTACAGTCTAGGTACATAAGGTCCAACAAAGGAAACAAATTATGGAGGGTGTTTCAGAAAAAAGATGCAATACTTCTAAGGCAATAGAGGATAAGATTTTGATCATTTTTCTATCCTATGATCTCGTGTTTTGAACCCTAGTTATCGAGGACCACTTAATGTTTTTTCCATATGTTAGATAAAACAATCCACCAGATAAGCAACATCTTCCTGAATAAATTTACTGTAAGAAGGCAGGCACAATCTGACCATACTTAAGCTCTTGTAGAACATCACATTAAAATATATATTTTACAACATAAAGCTAACAAAATACTAAAAAAAAGATTCAAACTGTCAAAAAGAAAAAATGAGGAATAACAGACTGCTTTAAAAATATAGCTAGAGCGATTGCCCAGCAACCATGCCTTAATAAAATCATGGAGACATTTTTTCGCTCATAGCATAAAAGGGAAAGCAAAACCTTATTTTTGCCACGTAATCCCCACTCAAACTTTTTGCCAAGTAATCGCTACAACAAACTTAAGAGAAAACCCCAAAAATATTTTCAAACACAAATCTAAAAGGTTTTACAAGAGAAGGAAGATGATACAGAGCAACACAATGAAACAAAGTTAAGACACAAAAGTAAGCTTATGAATTGAGTGGCGAGAGGGATAATATGACAAAAATAACAATCAACAGTTAATGATTTATGGGATCTAATAATACAGAAAGAATAGCACAACTGACATAAATGAATGCAAGGACAAATAAGGTTGTGGGACTTACAGAAAGACTCCATGGCTTGCTTTTATTGGCAATAGTTCATAACTGCACAAATAATTCAAAAACTATCTTCTTTTTATCATGTACACAAAGCAAGCATTTCAAGTATATTGTTTTGGATTTCAGAAACCCTGGCCTGTGGTTCAAGGTCAAAAATTATCTTAAGTTTACAAAAATTCTTTTCCTTTCTGGTCTGCTTTTCCATTGAGTATCATAATCCACATGAATACCTTATTTGTCGCTTATATGTTTGAAAATGTTAATTTACTAACAAGATTTGACATTTCAGACACCAATTTTAACTCCTGGTCAACAATGTCATTTGGAGTGGGAATTTGATCAGGTCAGGATGGATGAAAAGTTGAATAAATGGAGTCACTATAATAAATGGTCACAGCCATCAATCAAAATTATAGGCATCCATATAGATGATTATGATTTTCTTGAAATAGCCCCTTTCAGATACAAATCAATCTTTTCTGAAATACTATACCTGCTATCATGGCCACTTTCTTCATTTTAACTATAACTGGTGGCAACTTTGTGTCTTTCTTGATAGCAAATGACCCTTGTCCTTCATATTTCAGTTTTCCAGATGGTCCCCTTACATCAATTGTGTCACCAATTTCCATATTTTCTAGATGCTGGCTCATTTTTCCTCCTTCTGGGTATTTGGGATGAGTGTTTTTCATATAAACCTTCATGTGAAAACAAGTAAAAATACATTGTATGGTGAGATCAACATTACATCTGTCAAGCAACATGTCCATTATTAACCAATAGGTAATAATAATTTTGACTACTACAAGGCAAATTCTTCTTCATCTTTGCACAAACATACCTTTATCACCAAGTCCATATAGCCCTTAGATTCATCACTACTCACAGGCGTATATGAACGGATCACCAATTCACCATTAATTCTAGCAGATAGATGAATATGTTGACCAACTGGCAAGCCTACATACAATATAAAGGATGTCATTTAATGGGAACTTATGTGAAAGAACTTACGCTCAAACGGTGCATTAAACTTACCCAAAACATGCTCTGATGATGGTAAGCCAAACCTAAAGCGCCGGGTGTCATGATTGATTTCCTCTTTTTCAATCAACGGAAGAGCATATTTCACAGTGGAATCTAGCAGTGTCTTCGGGGGCGTTTTGCGCTTCTTGAAGTGAAAGGCTGCTATAATTACAGTCGCAGCAACTGCCACTGCTGCAATACATACGGAAAGTACCTGAAATAAAAATTATGGTTACAGGACAACTTTTTCCCCACGTGAAATAAAGCAAGTCAAGTAAAAATCAAATGCATACATCATATTCAAACAAAATATCGAGAACATCAGAAATCCTGATGGATAATAGGAAAGATTAGAAGTGTTTGATTGAGTCTAAACTAAAATGGAGGAAAGTGTTTCCTATATTTTATAACACTAAAATTGCTGGTAATGAAAGCAATTAATTACGATTAAAAATCACAAACCTTAACTAAAAAACCCATGCAGTTATATAGTAAGCACTAGCAACCTAATCCTTTCATAATGGTAAAGAGCAAAACCTCCAAATACGAACATCAAAGAAAGTGAAGGGTACCTTATACTCTCCCATAGCGATTGAATGTAAAGTTCTTCCTTCGAATCCGTCTTAAATGCAAATTAAAATCTCCTAGGATTTTTCACTAAAACAGAGGGACAGGAGTGCAAGTCGAGGACACAATGTAATATTAGGAAGGGAAGTTAACCCATATATGCATTAACAAATTCATGTAATTACCCCGCAAAGTCGCAAAAGTGACATAATTTGTAGCTACATTACGATATCGTTACCTTATCGCTATCTCCTTCCTGGGACATATTGTTTACAACGTGCAGACACTCTAAAAATTAAAACTACACACATCCGTGAACGCCGGCTAATTCACTTCCCGTCATCAATTATGTGAAGAATTTCCAGAAATCAGGTGCGGTCAGTACGCATTTCACCCTTCATTTTTTTATAGGTTTGAAACCTATTCAGGTGAGTGATCTTCCTAAATATGTAAGTAATGATGAGAGTGCACTTATTGCAGTGGTAGGTTGGGCATCTTCAGAAAACGTCTAAATTTTACGTTTTGAACCTTTATCGACGGCTATGCAGCTGAACCGTTCTAAATGAAATACGAGCCATAATTATTGTAGATTGGGCTAAGTATTTTTAATAGAACATTTTGAATCTGATTTGTAATCGGAATATTAATCTGGCTAAAATCTCGAGGGCGACTCCTCTTCGTTTTGATCAGGAGGCGTACTTTATTTTGGGATATATTTTTACGAGTTAAGTGTTTTTCCTAGTAGTTCGTTCATTAATTTGCAAAGTGGTCACGACATGTATGATTGTTCGGCCCGATACTACGGGGATACACCTCGTTGTGACATTGACAGTTATCCTCCGTTAAGGTAGATTTTTGATGTTAAATATACTTCTAAGTGCCCTCCATGAAATATTTCTCCGCATACGCACTATTTCCATTCATTGGATATTCTTATCTCTGCCTCCCCCGAGGCTCTATCACTTGGTTCGACATACCATTACTTCTCGGTATTCCATTGCCACTCATAATTCCCTGAATCCTTCTTCCGACCTTTAATTAATATCTTCTAATAACCTTAACAGTTCGAAGTAACACTTGGTTTGAGTTCGATAATAACACAGAGGAATAAGTGAATATTGAGATCAGGTGTGGCGCAGATAAAGATGTTACAGATTTACTCAGATTCCAATACATTTATAGCTTTAAAAATTACCTTTCAAATTCAAAATGTTCAGCTTGGAGAAATCCCAGCGGATATCAGGTCAAAAAAGACGAGTTCACCCAAATCCAAGATGTGTAGTGGTATAACTATGGGAAAGAGGAAACTAAAAAGGGAAAATGTGACACATAATACTCTGAGTTAGGAGAGAAAAATGAGGGGAATACATAGAATATTGAAAATTTCAAGCAATGTGGGCAGTTGAAGATTATGGACAAATGTAAGAATTTCATGGCGACCTAATCAGAATTTAAGAATTGAACTATTCCATTGATATATCTATTACAAATTTTCCATATTCCTCCACACCCACATCTGAAAAGCCTCAAATTTACTCATATCCTCTTGTTTCATTGACAGTTAATGAGCAATACAATACGATGCTCCATAAACACCAAGTTAATTTCATTCATTAACCACACTTGAAGAAGAAGAAAGACTGGAAAATAGTTTTATGACCTTACTGGAGGTTAGAATATCTCTTGCAGGGATTCATGATATCCTTTGATTCTGGAAATGGTGCCTCTAGGAAGTTATTATGAGTCCTTGCAATTACAAGGTTCTTGTTTAGAATATCAGATTTTTCCTCTTCTTCTTGTCCCATTAATAAGCAGTATCAGCATTAGGCATCTTCATATATCTGCATCTCCCAACCACACAAATAACATACAGGTGTGTAATAATTGATATAGGCCAGTCATTGATTATTTTGTGATTCTAAGTTAACAATACTAGGCTTTGATCCCCAAATGTGGAGTTTATCTTACTCTAAATCCAGTGTGGTGTCCCAGACCACAGATAAGTAATTTAAAAAGCCAGTCCCCAATTCCACTTGAGGGGAGCCTGACAATTTTATTAATACAGATAGAAGTGACAAGCAAAAATGCAGAAAGGTAAGAATTCAGTGAATTGGAGGAAAACCAAATTGAAACTTAAAAATATAATTGCGCTATAATACCAGAGAAATTCTAAATGCTCTTGAATTTGTTTCGATTTTTGAAAGTATAATTGAAATGTTTATAGTATTATGCTGCAAAAGACCATTATCTAAGATTGTGAATGAGTTGTCTCAAATAGAACCTGTAGTAAAGAATTCTTTATTAATCATGGGCACAATAATCTATGATGGATTATCCTAATAAGCAGCAAAATCTAAATTGTATGTTGGCTAAGACAATCTTGAGGGTAATGTAAATGTTAACAAAATTAATCTTGTATTTTCAGTAAATCATATATTTGAATGATATAATGTGTATTCAATAGTGAAACTTTGTATATAAGTTCTGCTTGTAAGATGAGTATTTTAAGTATGAAAATAAAATCTCAACAAATAATTATGTAAAAACCGTCAGTAAAAAAAGCATTTTAATTTAGAAGTGCCAATGTATTAATACCTTCTCAAGATATAATCTTGTTAAATACATGCTTCTGTTAATATTTCTTACAAATTTTATCCTCCCCTATTCCTTGGTGAGAACTTGGTGACAAGACATTAATGGCTGGAAATAGAGCCAACTTTGTTGTCATTAAGTTCCTGAAATCAACCCTTCTAACTAGGGTTTGGAAACTCAAGGTACATATTTAAGACCCCTACTGGGGAAGTTGTGATATACAGATCAGAAGCGTGGAATATTTTAGTCACCAATAAGAATGTTTTACATGTATTTAAACAGAAAGTTTTAAGAAGGATTAATGTGCTGGTGAGAGATGGAGAAAAGAACTAATAGATAAATAAAAAGAATTCTCAAAAATGTAGATAAAAACTTATTTGTAATGTCCCAAATTGATTTCAACAAGGTGGAAGATGGTGCAGAATAGAGAAAAATGGATGGGAGTGTTGAGGGAGGCTACATCCCATTCTGGCTGTAGCACAATGGAAGAAGGAGAATATATACATTTTGACATTGTCTTCATCATTATACTGGTGGCATTGGAGTCTAGCCTACATCATTCACTAATTTTTACCACAAGGTCATGTGGCAGGAGTGTTAAGACAACAAGCTTTTTAGTAAAATTTGAATTTAGAATAGTAGAACACAATTGCATTCAGCTATCAGTCTTGTTGGAGTTATTAGCTCTATTTTCATGTGATCACCCATTGTACGAGGGCTGTCAAGAAAGTAACTTATGTATCGGCCTTGCATGGCAATGGGTAGGGCTGGAGTCACCATCTTGGTGTCTAAATATCCCTACACTCAGTATGCATCCTGCTATGGTAGTGTGCAGACTGTGGTTCTTCTGGTTTGTTCACTGGGAACTGTTAAAATGTGCACTGTAATAGAAAATCCAGGAGTTGTAAAGTGTGATCTGTGATTAGGTTTTTACTGGCAAAAAACCACAAGCCAATTGGAATTCGTAGACAACTTTACGAAGTGTACAGAGATGGAATAATGAGTGAATGCAGAGTGGTGCAGGCAGTTTAAAAATGGCTGCACTACTGTTTACAACAAGGACCATAGTGGTCGGCCAAGCCTTGTGACAGATGGCCAATTCTTGGACATCGTGGACATTTATCTATTCACTCTTAAACTAACAACACCAAAGATGGACAACAATGTCACTCATAACTTGGTCAGTACACAGTACAAATTTTCTGATGAACGCCAGCAGCTTTTATGTTTATTGCCAGTGAAAACCTTATCACTTAACTGATTTTACATTTGTTGGGAGTTCCAATTAAATTGTTCACTTTGACTTGCTACTGTAAACAAATGACTAGCAGCACGGCCTTCTAAGCCCTGCAACCCCAGGTGTACTGCCCTAGTGTATAAGTCAAAACAGCAAACATTTGTTTCCCCCCACTACTTCGCTCGCTACATGCAAGCAGAGGTTACTTTCTGGATAGCTCTCATACAAAGGAAACAATACTGTGCAGAGTATTTAGATCTACAAGTTTTGGTATGTATTTTTCTGATTATATCATTGTGATCTAATCTGTCAAAAAGTGCAGGGTATTTACAATATCCTTGGTATCAGGTGTGCAGTTGAGTGTTTTTAGCATTTTCAAAAGTATTATTTTGACACTCTCTTTATGAGGAATTAGAAAAGGCATTGTAGATTTTGCTAAATTTTATTTCAGTACCAATGTTTAATTGCATATATGATAAGTTCATATACCTCCATATGAGTAGGGTACCTGAAGATGTCACCGGTGATGAAACTGGTTGTACAGTTGAATGAAATATACAAAGTTTTTATTTCCTTATGATTCAACTTCACAAGGTTGAGCGTGAACTTACTGAATTCTCTCTTAATGACTAGTGTTGTCTGGTGAGTTGACATACTGATTGCATCCCAGTCAGAAACACTGAACTCCCATCTGAAGCCAACCAAACCTCTGTGACCAGTGTGGTTACTGTCGACTTCAAGATCTGATGAACCCCCTAACCTTGTCCTTCTTTTCATTGGACAATTAATTGAATTCATTGGGAATAATGATCATTCGATTTTCTAAATATAATTTAATTATAAATGCATAAATCTAAAATAATCTCAGCCATCAAAATCCATTTTTACCCTTTGAATGTCTTTAATTTTACACTAACTTTTGTAATGTACAATATTTTCAGGCCAATAAAACATATTGGGGTTTTCAGATTTCAATTGATGAAAAATTCTTGGCTGATGCAGAAAAGGATTGAACTAAATTGCTATATTCAATGTATGTAAAGGAAAATTGAACTTCTGTTAATTTGGGCACAGAATATATGTATATTGATGCTTTTGGGTAACAATTTGTTGCAATCCTGTATTTGTATAGCGCTGGGGAGATGGTAACTAATGGGCACTTTGTCTCACATACCGTGTCATATTAACATTGTAGCAACATTGTTTGATGGAAACTTCATACACTGCATATACATGCCAGCAACCTTGTCAATATCAGATGAGCATTAACATTTCCACAAAACAAAATCATTGAAACATTATGGGATTGACATATACTACTGGGGTTGAAAGTCTTGCTGTAAGTGTAAGTACCGATTCAAATATAAAATACAATTTCTCTGTGATATGACATGGCATGTCTCTTCCCAAAAAATAAAGTAATTTTCATATCATCCATAGGTTATGAAAACAATCACTGTAACCAAACTTGTGATGGTTCCCTCTCTCTCCCACCATCTAGGCTAGGCGATTAAAAGTTTATTACTGAATATAAGAAATCTGGTCAGAAAGGAAGACAAACAGAGGGTTCAAGTGTGGAAAGAAAGTAACATTGCAAAGGAAATTTGAAGGAGACAGTACAGTGATTTGTTGGGCTTAGCAATAGTTGAGCTCTACCCTCATCTATGAAACCAAACTTTGTGTTGAGTAATTAAAGTCACTCAGCTAGCCTGATATTCAAAGTCTATTTGTTTAACATGCATTACCATTTATAAAATTGTCAATTATCTGCCATGCCTTTTTTTAGTAAAATTGTTAGAATAAAATTATATTCCTAGAGCACAGTGTAGTCAACAGTGGTCCAGTGGACATTTGTCATATGTGAAAGTGAATTTGATTACTCCTCTTCATAACCAAATTTTTGTTTTCTTGGGATTAATCTTTATCTCATACTACTCCCATTGTTCCTGTACAGAACTAAATAATAACTGCACTATCTTGGTTTCCTGTCTCACTGTTGCTTGATTGCCTCCAAAACTGAGTAAATCATCCCACCACTCATTTCATTCCCAGCTCTTTTCCTCATTAGATACTGGCCATTTTTCAACAGTTGAATTTTATAAGTATATTCATGGCACTATGCCAAAACTTGCAATTTGGATGGAATTTTTTTACTTGGTAATGAAATGATGTGATATGTGAATGAAATGAGACTAGCTGTTAAAGAGGAGTAATTTGCAAAGTCGACAATAATTATTTAACATTTTCATAAACCTGATGTATCTTAAAGATGAATTATTAAATATATTTAAATTATAATCAAATAGAAATTAATTTATACCACAACAAATTCATTTATGTGTATATCTCTTCCAACAAAAATCAGTCTTATGTTAATTGTGAAAGTACATTTGTAATTTTAAATACTTTCTGGTGGCCTACCTGCCCTTGAAATCCTGATAAGTCACCCTTTCTTTGTCACCAGATTTTCTAAGGGGCTGACCAAAGCAGAGTTGACAAAACTCTCCTGGCCAACCAAAGTGGGACTTGAAACTGTGGCCTTTGAGCTAGCGGGTAGGCAAGTTACCCAGCCAATAAACCCAATGAGACTATTGGTTGTGGCACTGAAATATTATCAGTGGAATATTGCAAATGTGTTTGCATTAATATGGAATGATTCCATCATATCAAATCTGATACCATATCAAACACAAGCCTACACTACTACAAAGCATTAGATCATTAGACATGTATGATGTTTTTGGAAGCTTTATCTCTAAAACTTAATGCAACGCATATGCAGTCTAGCCATTTATTCACATAAGTTTACAAACTAAAAAAATAGCAACTGGAGTCCTTTATTGGTAACCCTATTTCATATCCCTAAGGTTTATTATCCCTCAGATTAAAATTCCATTCCATGCCATTCCCTAGAATTATTTTCTCTTATTTTTTATACTTCTCTCTTTACTAATATTTCTCTGCCTCATCATGCACCATTTTCCTTCAATTTCTTCTTTTGCAAATTATTTTCTGGAATGTGTCATCCTCTTCAACTCCTCTGTGTAGAAACCTTCCAAACTCTCTGTTTTTATTCAGCATGAGAATTGTTCAATGATTTTCGGTGGAACCAATGCTTTTGCAAGAACATTCATCTTTTCACAATGTAAAGACTCAGATCAAAGTATGCCCCTGAAATTTTATTTCATGTTCCTACTTTTCATGGATATAAAATGTGTTGAATACACACTTTATATTGATCCCCTATGTCAATATCTTAATTTGGGATATTAAAGGGATTTTTCTTTCAAGTACCAGTTCATTATAATTTGGAGACTACAAGAAACACAAAATGTACACTTTTTTGCATGTTTTACGTAAAGTTGAAATATGCATTAGATGACTAATGAATACCATTTTGTTTCCTTATTAAGATGCCCGAGGCAAAAACCCTATTGGTATTGTAAGAGAAACTATCCCGTACTAAAAAGAGAGGCTTGTACTTTTCCACAGATTTTTATTGTGTAGTACAACGCGTTTCACCGACTTGCGGCATCAACAGGTGGCGCAAGTCGGTGAAACGCGTTGTACCATATAATAAAAATCCGTGGAAAAGTACAAGTCTTTCTTTTTAGTATGCATATTAAATACTTCCACGAAGTGAAGCCTGAAGCAATAGAATAAGAACTATCCCGATTGCATGGTTATGCAACATGAATGTACACACATGACAAGCGGGTTGCATATCAACCATGGATACTATTTGACAATGTGCATTATTCACATGAGTTAAATTTTTTCAATTCTAGAAGCAAGAGGAATGTAAAAAATTCAAAATAACCAAGGTAATGTTGACTAAGGCATATTGATGGTCATAAATACGTAGCTTTTTGACGTGAACATCATTTTATTGATGGCTAAATGGAAGGATAGTAACTCTGAATAAGCTCATACACTCCAACAACATAGATTACATATAGCATTTCTTATTATCTGGTACATAGTCCAAGAAGTACTGTTGAACAACTCAAGAGGGAAAATGCGCACTCAAAAATTGTGTAATCAGCAAGAAAATGAGCATATTGGATCACATTAAAAAATACTTTAAATGATGCTTCATTTAAATAAATGTCTTTCACTAGTGATTTTGGCATGCTTAATTTCTTCATTTAAATAGTGAAAAATGTCATGCTTTACTTCTGATTAAGCTTTAAGAAATCTTCAAAGGATGTTGTTGAAGTTACTCCAAATAAAATATGAAAGTAAGTAACAAAATCAATTCCATCAAATTTGGTGTTTAAGTTGTCAACAAGTAGCAAAATATTCAAGTTGTCTGAGGAACAGTGCATGTCTCATACTATAGAGAAAAATGTTTACATTATATGTATACATTCAGTCCCAGATGCTGTATGTGGCCAACAGAAGGCAGAGAGGGAATCATTCACAATCTGCATGTACAATAAACTATGAAGTGATAACATCATGCTGTATTGCATGGGGATATGAGGATGCCACAGTTGTTCAAAAAACAACGTCTGATGAATGAACCCTGGCGGAGTTATTAGCCCAAAGTTTGCTTTAGGCACTCATTAAAAATATAGAAAATCCTAAGCTGCATTAGAAATGTCAAGCATCAAATACCAAACCTAGCTTACTGGATTAGGATCACAAACAAAAATGGATGAGAATGTAAGGGAAGATGTAAGAACATGTAACAGATATCCTAAACTTCCTTTCAAAGGCATCACTGGAGACGAAAATTGTTGATTATACCTTGCCCCTAACACTAAGCAGCAGTCTTCACAGTGTGTCCAAGAGCCCAAATTCATTGGCTTTGATAAAGTGAGTCAAAAGTATCAATGTGAAATGTCTTCTTTAACATAGTAGGGATTGACCAAAAGTAATTTCTTACTTAAGGGTAGACAGTGAATCAGAAGTTTAACAAGGAAGTCCTTGAGTGGCTGAGGCAGAGACAACCAGAGAAAAGGTCCCAATTCTGAATCAAGTACCATGACTATGTGCCACCATCCACTATTTACTCAATCCTGCAGTAATTTTATAAAAAAAGAAAAAATGGTGGCATAGTCCCTCATCCACTCTAATTGCTAATTTTGGTGGAGATTTCTCATAGAGTGACCATAGTTTTTCTAAAAGAAAAATTTGAAGTGACTTTTTATAACAAAAACCATTTGAAAAAATTATTCACCAAAACCAAAGACTCTGTTAAGCCCAACAATAGAAGTGCTCTGTATAAATTAGAATGTAAAGATATCATTTACATAGGGCAGATGGGAAAATCATCAAGATAAGAAGTGAAGTACATAAATGATGTTTCCCCAAGGCAGCGCATGCATATATTGCACATCCCTATTTTGCAAAATACTTTTGGGAATGCCATAATAGCGATTTCAACCCCAAAATCTTCCATCATGAAGTCAAGGGCCAAGGAATGGACATTTTGGAGGAACTCAAAATAAGAAAAACTGTGCTAATGGACACTTCGTTAATGATATTGTGTTTTCCTTTCTTTCCCCTCCCTTGATGTACATTACACCCAGTAATCCCCCGAATGTCCTGACCTCCCTCTCCCATGCCCTATTTGCCTTCCTTCCTATCTAGCACTACTGTCCATGGACACTTAGCTCAACCATTCAAGGCTACTGCTCTAACATTCTCCCTTGTCCCCCCCATTATCTTGGTTCAATCACTAACCTACCCTCCCTCTTTGCACTACTAAAATTCTATACTCCCCTGCAATCCTTTTACTCCCCTTCCATCCCCATTCTCCCAACACATCCATGTGTACAGCAGAAGTCCTGTATATAGTACCTGATGATGTTGGCTATTTGACAAAACCGGTCGTTTTAAATAAATTTCAGGGGAACTTACAAAGTTTTCATTTTTCACAATTCATCATGAAGTTCCACAAAGATGAGCTAAGTATCATGAAGTATTATTCACAGTTAAGAATGTACGTGTCTACTCTTGAAAATCTATTTTTAAAAGAAAATCATGGTGAACTTTGACAATAGCCACTTTTGAGCATCTTTATGAATGATAAAAGGTGTTTTAATGATACATGTATATGAATAATTATGTCCATTTATCATAACATTCATTGAATCCTACAAAAAAAAATGTTTCATCTGGCCTCCTACCCATAAAAGCCCTACTTGAATATGAACCGATAGGTGCATCACTCTATTCTGCAAGGAAAGCAACCAAGGGCCCATAAAGATGAATCCATGAAGTAAAAAAGAAAACTAATTCATCACAATAGAAAGATTTTATCATTATGTGAATATTTGTTGTTCAAGTAACATTTAAAATCAAAACTTGCATATGTATGATGTGTAAAATTGCATAATTAACACAAAAAGGCATATTCAATTTGGAATTCCTTCCTTAAGCTTCCATGAACAATCACTGCATCAAAATATTGCACTATACCACTGGATAAAGGCAATCCTTTGTTTAATTTGGGTGCATCTTAACACATACTCTCAACTAAGATGAAATAGAAAGGTGTAGTTGTCATCACTTTGTACATAAATTATTTACGAGAAGTTAAAGTCGTATTTCTTTTTTCTCCTGGAAAAAGCCTTCAGGAGGAAACTTTGGCATATGCTGAAGTACTTTCAGGTTGCCAATTCATTTTAGAGGGATTTTTCACCTCCTTAAGTTTTACTTTCGTGGATATTCCCTAAATGTTCCTTGTAGGATCTTAATGGCTGGATTCCCAAGGCTTTTCTCACAACATTAACCCATTTACTTCGTATTTCTCATTCCTCAGTAAAGATTTACTTGGATTCATGTTTGTATACATTTATGAACCTACTTCAATAATGTCTTTCCTTCGTGAAAATCTTCCAAGGTATAAAATATATTTTGAGGAAAATCATAGCATTGTGAGGATGAGTTTAACAGAAGAAGAGACTCAATGGATTATTCCATCTGACTAAAAATGTAATCTCATATAAACTTGGTTCTTCGAAATGGCAACCAATAACCTTTTGAATCCATTTTTCATCAATAAATTAGTAGGTTGAAAAATGATTAGTTTTTTGGTGCTTTTAATACAGCATTAAGTATTATAGTGTTTTCTGATAACTTACCATTGTGGATGATGACAATACATGTAGGCAGTGCACTTCTTTCATTTTGTCCTTTTTTGAATGGGAATTACCCTTAATGAACTCTATTTGCATCAACCAATTAATTATAAAAACTTTATCTTAGCATTGAAGATTTTTAAATATCCAAAGTAGTAACTATAATTTAAACTAATACCCTCATTCTCAGGAGCAGAAAAGATTCTCTCTAAGCTGAGTATTGAAAATTAAGAATGTAATCTTCTCCCCATGTGCATAAAAGACTTGAGAGACAACAAAAGTAGATGAGAAACACTGCAACTGTCATAATATTGGCATGTACATAAGTCAGAGTAATTCTGAGGGATGAGAATAATTATAAAATATCAAACATGAAACAGATGGTGGGTGAATTGCTTGTGAAGAATGAGACAAAGTAGTTACTATCAGATGGAACATTAGGGGGCAACTGTCGTGCTGCCCAGAAACTTTATATCAGGCAGATGATACAATATTTATGCTACCAGAAAATTATTCAACAAATTGAATTTTAATCCAGGTTTACATAACAACCAGTTATCAATAGAAAGAAGTAGATATATAATTTTCACGATTGGTTAAGAAAGCATATATACATAACTGGTTAAATTACAAGAATAACACAGCAAATTGTTATGGGGCAAATGTATGCAGTGGAGAGATCAGTAAAGGAAGTACACTTTAAGGACTAGAAATGACCACCCATGAAACAGCACTTTTACAAGACATAAGATTAAATACAAACGCTCCTAGGCACAAATGAAAAATTATGGATGTGAGAAAATACCAAGAGGACTGTTTGTCTTCCAATATATAAAAAGACCTATGAAGTGTCATCAAGTCACAACTCCCCCAAGGCATGTTGCCTAGGATCTTACTTTATTTGTGATTAAGTATTGATCAAAGTGAAATAGCATTTATTGTTGGAAGAAGGGGGTGAAAAAGTATCAGACTTAGGTAAAAACATGTTAGCCACTAAGTTAAAAGTTAACTTTTCAAATAACTCTTAAAACTTGACATGAGAAAAGTTAATATGTCAAACAAAAGGGATCCTTGTTGGAATAATTTTAGGTTGGTCACAATAGGTAGAGCAATGTATTTATTTGAGCGAAATTGAGACCATAGGCATCAGACCATACCAATAGGAGAAGAGAGAATGCGAAGACTTTAACAAGTTCCTTTCCATTTGTTTAGTGAAATGGAACCCCTCATAATTTTCTATGATTAAATTTTATTTGAGAGATGGAAAAATGTTTTGATACTGAATTTCAGTCAGAGGATACATATGCATGGAATTATGAGAGCTGAAAGAGATAGGACATGAAAACAAGGTAACAAGGCATGCATATGGCAAGGAAAATAGGAACTTGGGAGAAATTTCAAATAGAAAACGGATAGGATGAATGATCAAAAATCTAACTTCATCTGGTAAAATACACATGATGATGATATAATGAGTGATGAACTAACTTTTGAATAAACACTTAATGGTAGAGTAAAAATGAAAAATCAAGAGAATTTTTCAATTTTTTATTAATCATTATAATTTTTAAAATCTCACTCTAATAATTTAAACAAGAATAAATTCAATATAGAAAAGGACCACAGAGCTGGGGTGTACCTTGTTTGTCGATTCAACACCTCAATCACTACATTTTAAGTAAAGTGGGCCATAAACTTTCATTTTTTTTTCTTTTCAGCTGATTTGCATCACCTTCTCATCAACAGGGAGTAATGCTCAGCTCTGGTATAGATTTTGAAAATTATAATTTTCCAATTGATAACAACTTATTAATATTATTTGGTGTGTCCACAATATATTTCTCTGCCTTAACATTTTAATATTACTAGGCAAGAAAAAGTTTGGAAATTTAAAAAAATGATGAAGCAATGATATATGTATGTAATTTAGATGGTAAGGATATGTATGATCCAAATGTACATCACAAATCTATATTAAAAAATGCCATACAATATTTCATTTTCAAAGCAAATATAAGCCACTCAAAGCACTGGAACAAAAATCATATTCCATTACAAACATAGCTGAATGAAGGGTAAAAGGAAGTAGACATAGAACAGTGTAAATGTAAGCTTCCTCAGCAACATGTTATAATGAGCTTTGATACATTTCTCCCCTTTCTCGACCATTTCACTTTCCCAACTGCACTGGTATTCCTCTCAAATGTTCATTTTTCTAATTCATTTCCTATCAGAATTGGCCCATAAATGTCTCCTTAACTAAACTTCTCTGATGCCCATACCCCAGAGCACATTGAAAAATTTGTGGAAATTTAACCCAAAGCTCCACCACACACGATTGCATGCCACTGTGTTTCGTTGTCACATAATGTGCAGAGAGTGGCCTGACTAAAATCAAGGACAAAAACCCCCTTTTATCAATTAAAAAGTAATAAAAATACAGAACCAGCTAATTGTTATGACAGGTGGAAAAGCATTATTTCCATATAACCCATGGGTTGCACGTTCAAGCCCTACTCTTAGCATGGGTGCAGTGTAAACACCCAAATGGCTGGAATACTGAGAAGCTGGGTAAAAAGTAAAGACACAGTGGAATGCATGCCACCAAGTTAGCAATTAAATAGAAATTTTATAAAGTTTTCGAATCTAAGGTAGTTACCCTCAAAAGCCAGTACCCTGGGTACCCCTTCCTCCATTTAATGGTGATAACAGGTGGCTCTTAAATGTTGCACATAGATTCTTTTTTTTTTGAGGTACAAGAGTGATCATTACCCATGATAAATTATTCTTCTAGGTGCTGTGAATTATTATATACCAATTATCAAAGTTCTCCGGGGAAAAAATCAGTTTTGTGACATAAAACAACTTAAACTACACTGCATGCATATGACAGGAATCAATCCAATCACTTTTGAAAACTCATTAAGATATAAGCTGTAGGTTGCAGATTAGCTGAGATGTGTCAGGAAAAAAATAACCAAAGTTTACCAAGGTAATTCACAGAATATACATAATTCTCAAAATAAAAAAAGTTGAGAGAAGTAAAAACTGATTAACTTTTCTTAGTTTAAAGACTCATTAAAACATCAAATCATCAAAAAAAGCAAATCTGTCAATCCTATTATTAATTATTCAAACAAGATATTTATGACATTTTGAACCAACAGGAAATGATAACCCACGAGTAAAATACAGATAATTTTCATAATCACAAACTGAAAATGAACAGGTATCAAGAATATAAAAGAATATAGGTATCAAGAAGATGAAAAATCTGCATGCTCAATCAGGTTATAACAGCAAACACATCAAACACATTGCATACTGGAGAGCACTTTACTCAATGCACAATTTGGGGAAAATGTGTTGGCTTTGATACAGTATAAACACAGAAACAAGTTTATATTAATCAGGAACTTGAAGAAATGCATCCAAACAAGGAGAGCTGCCAGAAAATTTCTTAGACATGACTTTTCCATCTAGAGTTTATAAATTCCCAGCACAAACAATCTTCCATGAGATTTCCAATGTCATCTCACAACAACACAACCTTGTAAATGAAAGTTTATATGCTTGGGCATCATCAACATGACATCAGGCTGAATTCCTAAAGCATTGCCCAGTGACAAGGTTCATGTGTCTCAAAATCATTCTAATCCACCATGAACTTTCCCTCAATAGTAACACTACAAATATATCAGTAAAATATCATTAAGTATAACATAAATACCTTTCACAATAGTAAGTAACATATAATTATAAAATGGTCCCATCACATAATGCAGTTTTATGGGCAATTGGTGTGACAAATTTCACTGGAAAGACCAAAAATATTGATATAGATATTTGTATTAACTTTCTATTCCTTGATTTTACATTCTAAACAATGCTAAAGCCAAACAATTGTTAAGTAAAATTGATAAACAGCTATGGACATGTAATATCTTGTAAACATTTGAAAAATGTACTTTGTTATCAATAAAATGAGATCAATTTACCAAAAAATAACTAAAAATAATATAAGCAAAGGAAAAAGATGATAAAACTAAAAATAATACATAACGCACAATTTCATATGTCACTGGAATCTTAAAATCTTACTTGGATAACACTTAAACACGAATACAAATATTGAACTACTTAACCATTAACTTTTTTGTAAGACACCATCTACATGGGATTCATTTCTGCATCACAAAGTTTTAATAATGAAAAACACAGCCCTGCACTTATATAAGCACAAGAAAAGTGATTATTTGACACATTCTCATATCCTGATTTTTTTAAATTTTAAACGCTCTTTTGCAATGATAGCCTACAGACAATATAGCTCAGCCATTTCAAGAGAAAAGAAAAACCTAAAAGGTTTCGTTAACAACCACTAACATTATCTTTGAAAATAGTTACATTCGGATGTTGTATTCACCTAATGAATATCCCTTCAGCAAGTCCCTCAATACATTTATTAAACATCAGCATAAATAAATACACGTAACTTGCCAGCAATGACTATTAAAATACCTTATGTACCTAATTTTGAAGTTTATATTTCGAAGCAAACACCGATAGTTTTTATTCAATTTTGAACTTATGCATCACATATAAAAGTAATAAATGGCACATGACAACTGACTTACCGCCATTAGTAAGATGCATGAGAAATTGTATTCCCATTCCCTATATGGAGTAAATACATCTAGTTTGAGAGAAACACTGTAAGCTCTTTGATCACAGCTACCTTCACATGTATTATTTCTTTCAGATACAAATATCATATTGAACAAGATTGTATGAAAGTTTATCTTGGTAACATCATTTCTACAACATCGGTAGAAAGACATATATTAAAGAAATTTCTACAAAGAGACCGTTCTTAATTCATTTTGTATATTATATAACGAGTTTGTCACAAAAATATTTATAAGCTACCATTTCTCGTAAATCTATATCCAAAGAAAATATAACGAATGTGAGTGAGAAAATACAGCTCCACGATTAAAATGTCAGTCTTCTAAATAGGTTCATAAGAAACCATTCCATTAACGCACTCTAATACGTCCTATTTATACTTCATCTAATTAGGTGTATGTAGTATGTCAATTATTGCACATTGAAATACGTAGTTGGAAGTCACGAGAACGAAAAATACACGTAGTATCAATTTTACCGTCTCTGATAAAACAAGAAACATTGCTCTAGTTGAAATATCGTACTACATAACCCGTCACATATACTAGAAACGGCCTTGAATTTGATTTGATAAGCCAAAATTCATGTTACAACATAGACGACAAAACTATGCGTCGCAATATCATTTAATTCCAAGATATACAAATAATTGCACACTTTCAGTGAGATTAACATACATCATGCTCTAATCGGTCCCTTAACTTTGATAGTCCAATAAAGCATTTCCTGTAGCTACATTTTTGAGCATTGAATGAGATGGTAAATATTCATTAATACTTTTTCATTAAATGCACTTCAAAAGACACAAACATGAATGGCTTAAGGTAGAGCATTTTCATATCCACTTGTTTTCAAGCAATACAAATGAGCGAAATATAAAATGTCACATGCTCAGCTGTTTTAAAAGTCAGAAAGAGGTTTTCATAGAGATCAATATCAGCAATAAAAAGGATTAAAATTTAGAGAAATGTAATTTTTCACCAAGAAAGTCACTTCACTCAAGGCTCAAATCACTGTCTTCATCGTCATCTTGAGGTTGTTGGCTGATCTGAGGAACGCATGTCTTGTCAGGAATCATACCGTGTTCGATGAGAAAACTTTCTACATCACAGGCAAAGAAATCTTCTCCAAACTCGTCAGTTAAGCGAACAAAATTACCAACGAGTTGGCCACTTTTGTACACAAGTAAAGCTGGCACACCACTTACTTTAAAATGGTGACTTAATCCAGCAAGAGACCCCTTCATCTTACAGAATTTCACCTCATTATACTTTTGACTGAGATGTATCAAACAGCCATTCATTGCCTCACATCCATTAACTAATTCTTCATAAATATGGACCACGATTGTAACACTTTTATTTTCTTTGTCAACTGCATCCAGGAATTCTTGACCAGTTGTTAGATTTATCACTTTTCCGAACTTCGGCACATTTGAGGATTTTTGTAGCATTTCATTCATTCTTTTCTGCATATATTCTTGGAGAAATTTATCAGAAAACAACTCCTTCAAATCAGGATCCACGGAATCCTTCTCGGCCTCGGCTTTCTCTCTTTCCTCATCCAGAGCAGACTGACAAGTAATGGACAATTTTTTTATTAGTTCGAGTCTTTCCACTTTTTCTTCCTCCAATTTCTGTTTCTCTAATTCTTTGAATTTCTGCCAATCACTGATGACACCTTTAGGACCAGTATTAGATGCAGTGCCTGACCATTTAGAAACATCAGGTCCTCTCCCGACCACTGAAGATGGTACAGCACCCGCATCCTTGTTTTCCGATTCATCATCCTCTTCTTCGCCTTCACTGCTGCTACTGCAATAATATTCTGTTTTCTCACCTAGTATCTTATCCTCAAATGTTGCCATTTTCCCTCCGCAAATATTCAGCCACCTTACAGGAAATTTTCTGTTGCTCTAATTGTTAAGCGTCTCTTCATCAGTTCCGTTCCTTTTTTAATGGACAAACGAGAATCGTATTTTCGTTTGAATTCGAAAAGGAGCAACTTCGATAATCCTGTATCGATCCAGAAACTATGATCGATAAGGTCGAGAACTGTCATATTGTTTTCGATTGGCGCCTCCGGGGAAGGATTCTCTAAAGAAATGTGATTATTTATTTGCGTTTATTTGTTTTGAAACCGTTCATACCGTATTAAAACCACGATGTCCTCGTCGAATGCAATGCGACAGTTGGAAGAGCGGCATGTTGCAAATGAAGTGGAACTGATGGTATGGTCTAACCGCATGGATTTGTTGGCGCTATCCAATGTACGAGGTAAAATACCTAACAAATAATGTAATACAATAGCTATAGATCCTTGTGGCATGATCACACTGATATTATCTTGAGAGCATTATCCATCCTTTCTTTGCTGCGTTAAATTCTCTGGATGAATTGTTGAACCTTTAATGCGAAATTGTTTGTCAAATATCACTTATTTTTACACAAGTATACCTCATTCATATAGAAGTGGAACGATAGAAATTCTTGGTGAAAGGAAGCATTGGTCCGTTCATCCCTGGTCTTTAAAAATTGAACAATAAAAAAATCCACGTTGAGTGAATGAGCGACTCCTGGAAAATTCCATGAGAATTTCTCCATTAAAAATTTGCTCATATATTCCCCCTGTTTAAGTTCAAAATTATTTTCATATAAATTACCTATTGTTTTTCAAGAGTGCTCATTTTTAGACGTTACCGTTAATTTTTAATGCATAGAGCCAGGTTGATTTTGAGTAAAGCATGAAAAACAGATGAATTTTAAGGTTATATTTTACAAAAATTTTCCTTGAACACAGTATTTGATTCCAAAAGGCTACATATATATTGTGTATAATGATACATTATTTAAGCATATTTATGCTTTTTTTAGTCCAAAACCGCCATTTCTCAATGTAAACAACAACATTGGGCAGGTTTTTCATATTCAGTCTTCACGTAGGAGGCAGAAGTACCCGAAATGCAATTGATTTAGACGTGTCATCATAGTAGCATAAGTTCCAAGGCTTGTACTTTTGTTAAACGTGATTCAAGTTTTGTGTTAAGGCAAATGTTAAAAAAACTTTAAGAATCCATGAGCTGGTTTTATCAAGGCCTTTAACAATTGATTGCTGATGCTTCTCACTTCATGCTCCCTTCGGTGAATTGTCAATTTTTCTTCCCACGAGGAGAAGAAATAAATTTTTGCATTGTCTCAATTGACTACTGATATATTTTTTTATTAATAATTGTATTGATTACTCATACATTATATGTTTCTAATTTGTCACTTCTCAAGAAATAACTTATTTCAAATTTTGGCGCACAATCTGAGCTTTCTTATTGTCACAAACAAATTAGTGTGTACTTCCAGTTAATTTTTTCAGTTATAGGTTTGGATTTCAATGTGGACTCAGATGTTATCATAAAAATCTGACTTCTAACTAAGCCTGGATATTTTTAAGCTAATGAATACATTTAAGGAAGAAAATAAGAAAATTTTTCATTCTTTTTAATTGGTAATTTTTTTCTTTGTAGAATACCAACCATGTATCAAAAGGTAGATTATTCACTTCTCTCAAGTGATAATTTTCTTAAGAGAGGTCATGATCATGATGATCACCTACAATTACACCAATTAATCACAGAATAAAAAAGGTCTTCTTCTACTGACTGTCTATTAAAAGTTTTTCTTCCTGCCTATTTTATATATTCAGTAACACTACAAAAAATATGAGTTTCAATATAAATATATATATATATATACAAACACACACACATATATATATAGAGAGAGTTATGTTTATAAATGTTTGAAAATAATAACATTGTTGTGAGGTCATTTTTTTAGAATTATATGTTGATATTATTGTATTTATTTATCTCTGATGTTAAAATTTACCAAATGTTGTATTTTCTCATAATTTTGTAGCTGAAGTTGCCCTACATCGCCTATCTTGGCAGAGAGTTTGGTCCTTGGCTCCACCATCGGAAGAGAGTACAGTAAAAGGAATAGCTTGGAGACCTGATGGCAAAGTCATTGCCATAGGCTACAGTACAGGTATCAATAGAATTTGCTGAGTTAGTCCGATATTATTTGATCTATACAAGTCAATGAGTGGAAACCTGCAGGTGTAGTTACTTCACTCTCTGTTTTCTCAAGCCATTCAAACTCCGGTGTCTCATGATGCTTGAGGTGTATTGAAACCTTGTAATTTGATTTGCTGGACTATTGTCTTTGTAGATTATATATGAGTTGAGAACCATGTGCGGAATCACCCAAAAAACAATCTTTTTCCAAAAGTTTATCGTATGCCTTTCATCTAAGTAAGAATAAACCATCATGTCAGAGGTGTCTAGGCCACCTATGCACTTACCGTGCAGATCTATTATTTTCGGTCTCACAATTTTCTTAGTTTTGCCATGTTTATTCTTTCTTAGTGATGTATTTTGTGCTTTTGCTGTTATGGAAAGGAGCATGGCAGATATTGAAACAGCTGAGATTGACTTTTAGTACCTACTAATGCTTCATCAACACCAAGGTGCTCATGGGGTGTGTAGTGATGACAAAAATAGACTATTGGTATGGTCAACAATAGGTTGAAATTGTGTGCAAGAGTCATATTTTGCACTGCCCAGTTTTGAATTATCAGTTAGATGAAAAAATTTCAAAAGTAGATGAAAACAATTCCTTGATATTTTACAAAATCATGGAATGGAGCGAGAATTATCTGTCCAGTATGAAAAAATGGTTCCCTTTTAGTAATGCCCATTTCTAATAAAAGTACATTGAATGCTTTCATTTCAATTACTGTCCCTGAATGCCACTGCCTCACAAAAAGGTATCTTGGGAAGTTAAGAACTGTTCAGCATACCTCTTTGTTTTGAGTACAATTGCATTCCACATATTTATTGTAAAGAAACAAATTGAAGTAATCAATGTAGTCAGCATTAGGTGGTGGCATATGCTTTCATCCTGAGATTTCAGCATAACTGAAGTTGGTAGGATGGCAATTATCACTGTTCTCATTGACTATACTGAACTCCGGTGACTGCATTGAATCAGCATCATCACTCTCAACATCATCATCATTACACACATCATCTTCAACACTATCATCTATCTCACTAGGTTTTTTCCTCTTTATCACAATGGTACTGTCATCAGAATCAGAAATCACTTGGGGATAACAGATAATTGACCCATCTATGTTTTCATCTGAAGTAGTTTTGGTTGCCATTTTAGGAGAAAGAAGGGTGATTTTCTATACATCCATAATATTTTCAAGCCTAGGCTTCATGCACCCTTTCACTCACAAAGGAAGAACCTAACTGATTCCCCTTGAAGAAAATAGAAGGCATTATCTTCATAATAAATTACAACATATGCCTTCTCAACCACACGATACAAACTAATCCCCTCTGTCAGAATTGCTGACAGTGTCTCTCCATACATTGAACCGTTTGACTGTATGCTGTCATTTTTTAGTTGTAGATTTGTTACGGGAGGTGACCGACAGCTAAGGTCATTTTTGCCATTAGGGATAGTTGTCAAAGGATGGGTAGAGAGAAACCTGGCGTCGGCATTAGCCTTCTCTTCTTGAAAGGCACCAAGGGGTCCACAGATTGACGTCCCATCCGATAGATGTCGTACTCACTCAAAGTGATCTACACAAAGCAACTAATTTGAACCCGGGCCCTCTCCGTGAGAAGTCTGTACGTTAGCCATCATACATACCGATCCTCCCATATGCTGTCTCTGATGGATAGGAAGATGGAGCAAAGTGTTTACGAAGTAATTTCTTTTCATTGCTTCATCAATGTAGTTGACTTTGTTTACGCATTATAAAGTTCCAGTGTGTTCGCTTCCTTTGTAGCAATTTACGCTAGTAAACATCCATAAATGAAAAAGAAACTATCTTGTTTTAAATGTCTTATATTTTTAGGCTTAGCGATGCATAAACGAATGCACATAAAAATTAGAGTAAGTTCCAAGACTTATAAAACCATTAATAGTACATACCAAAAGTAAACAAATACATTAACAATAAAATACAGAATACACTCTTTCAAATTATACCAAAACTATTTACCATCTATTGCAAATGTTTTAAGTTATTAAGATTTTAATTATGGTCTACACTCGATATATTGGCTCATGGCATTAAGAGGGTTTACGTCTCCATTCTCAGAGGATCAGCCCCAGGGAAATTCTAGTAGTTCTAGGTGTTGAGCTTCAGAAGGCTGTGGACAATTTTTGCCACTGCCTTTGGATGGAGGTGAATTGGAAATACATATGTGAGTGAGGGTCAGGGACATTCACTAATCACTTATACACTAATCTCCCTAGGGGTCTCTCTCTATATAGGTTAGGTTAGTGTTTACCTGATCAATTCATGGCATCAACCTGCCAACATGAGGGGAAACAAAAAAGTAGTTGTTGAATTTATCTACATGAATTACATACTTGGTACACTGTGGAAGGATGGCTATTTCAACATCCAGATGTGAATCACCAGTTGGAAATTTTGAGAGAAAGGAGAAATCTGTCCTACCTATTTTCGTAATTGGTAGCACAAAGGTTGTGGGCAGAGTGACCATGCTACATATCAGGGCCTGTTAAGAAAGAGATGATTGGGCCCAAGGTAAAGATGATGATGTATGGGCAGCCACTTTGTATAGAGCTGATGATGAGAGAGGTAATTCACATTCTGTTCTTTAGATAGTTTTCACTGTTAAAGTCTGGGACTATCTTCGTATTATTTGTGGTTGTGGTATTGTGTGCTTGTACTGCATACATATTTAGATATTCTTGTTTTGGGGTGAAATTAATGTGGTGCCCTAATAGTTCAACCTTTATCAACTCCTATTCTGGATGATTAGCATCTTTTTATGTGGTGATTTAATAGCACTATCTATGATCAAGTTTAATGAAAAGTAAACTTCAGTTCTGGCACTATGCTAAAAAATATTTTCCCTTCAATTTTTGAAGGAAAATGTTGGGGATTCTACATTTTACCATTTGTTCATCCTCTTTGAAAGACAATCTATGGCATTCATATTCATTATGGTCAGGATCTAAGTATATTTAGTATCATAGATAAATTCATCAGCTCTGACAACCTTACAGACACCCCTGTGGCTGCTACCTTGTCACAAGTTCCACATGTTGGTTTTGATGCTGATTGACTAGATTTTGGATTTTCATTCTTCTAAATTTTCTTGCACTTATTCATAAGCATTTGGCACAATTAAGTGTAGCTTTTAGAAATCTTTCCTATGTCTTCATGAATGTTTGTTCATTATTGGCTGATGCAATTGTGTCATCCGTGACACTATTGCATGACTTGTTCAGATAAAATATGTATTTTAGCTTCAGCACATCTTCATGGAAAAATATTACTTTCCAGGTGAATTTTTGTTGGTAGATGTTGAAAATGCTGAAATACTCCACAGTGGGACTGTAGATTCTGAAATCACATGCTTGTCATGGACACAAGAGGCTCGTGCCCAAAGTGAAGATGCTAGTTCTATTGCTGATAAAGGGAGATTTATGTCCCATAGGCATTCTGGGCTTCATGATCTGGTAGGTAATAATGGTTTTTTTTCATTCATGATGATTTTGCCACAGAAAATCTGGTATCCAAATAATCAATAGTGTAAAATTGCTTACTTCTTCATTTTAAATAGGAAGTATTGGATTAATAATCCCTATGTATAAGGCAAACATTATATTAAATATTTTATGGAAAATCTTTCCAGAAAAATTTTAATTTATCAAAGATTTTATATGATATTTGTTAAGTTAGCATTACACCAGTTGATTAAGATTTTTTACAAAAATCTCAAAGCTGTGAAAACCTAGCATAGTTGTTTTAATGTATTCATGCATTCAATTATTTTCCCATTAAAACTATTAAAATTTGACAATAAAGCATTCTGGTTATGATCCTCCATACTTTTTAGTCTGTGTTATTGTGTATGAATATGCAGATATCTATGACAGAGCACAGGTTTCTATCATTTCATTGATAAAAGTGTTATACAACTCTTTCATAGGACAATCCCAGCACTTTCCTGTCCAAACTACCATCATTATCACGAAACTTTGGTTCCATTAGTAAAAGCACTGAGGATAGCTCAGAGGATGCCAAGAAAATTCGGGACCAAACACATGTAAATATTCTTATTATTGGAACCTCATCTGGAAAGGTGTTTCTGAGTGTTTTTGGCCTTTTTTTGTGTGGTATCATCAATATGAAAGAGCATTTGAAGTCAAGTTGGCAGGTTGGTGAGATCCTTGATGCTGATTTTTCTAGTGGGCTGGAAACATTGTATGTGGTTGTGTCATGCATTAGGAATGATGATGAAAGCTCAGTGTCTGGTGAGCCCATTGTGGTCTTGTTGGACACAACTGTCCTCTCAACTCATGCTGCAGAACTCCATTCATTGTCACTTATGCATGGCCAAGTGATTGGTGTCATGGGTTATCTCGCTCACACAATGCGCTCTGTGGCGGATGCATGGGAGAATATTCTCTTTGAAATGGACACTAAACTTGCTTCGTATGCTGCGAGTGTCCCTGAAGGTGCAGTTGCTGCTGACTTCCTGGAACTCCTAATGTTTGGATTCCCATCTGATGAGTTGGAGGCCTTTCTTCTGCAGCAGTTGACAGAGAAAGGGCTGAAGCGTTTGGGTCATGCCATTGAACTCAGTTACACGAGTATCCAGCGGTTAGTTCTTCGGCATGCCAGAGGTGCTGGCAATGCACTGGCCTTTCATTTGGCAAGGTTGAAAGGGTTGGCTTGTCGTCGTGACAGATTTGCTGTTTTGGGCTTGGAAGAAGATTCTGCAGCAAAAGCTTTGGGTGCTATTGGTGCTTTTCTTGCCAAGGCAGGTCAAGTTCAGACAGTGATTGATCGCTCCATGAAAGACTACAAGGCATTTTTTAGGTGGTTGTACGTGGTCATATTGCGTCTCTCTGATGAGCGTGTGCCCCCAGAAGTTACTCGTGTGACCCAGCAGGATCTTGCTTTTGTTGCAGAGTTCCTTAAAAACTTTGAGAAGGTGGGCCATACCAGTGCTGAGGGTAAACGAGGACATTTTGATCTAGAGCACTTGGGTAAATATCTTTTTGATAAAGAGCCATTTGAAGAAAGGGAAAGGAAAGGGTATTTTGAAAGTGAGTGTCCTAATCAGTGGATGAAACTTTTAAAAGAGTGCCCTTGCTTAGAAAAAATTCCAGGAATATACAATCATGATCCAAATACTTCTCTAACATATTGTCACGAGCAGCTTAAAATGGCTGTGGAGAAGGCCTTTTCAGGGCCTCAGACAGCCATAGGGTCATTAATCACTGTGTCAAAAGTATTTCCATGTGCTCTTGGAAAGTCTTTGGTTGCAATGGACCATCCCCATTGGATTAGTCATGTTTGGGGTTCTGATGGGAAAAAGAATGGTTTATACATTGCCTTTCCAGAAGCGAAGAAGTCATCTGAGTGTTTTTGGTTTGTGGAAGTGTCTGCTGGTGCTGATCCTTCCATCAGAGGTGTTGTGTTCAATTTCAGTCCTCATCATAGAGTTTTAGACTTGCAGTTTTATTCAACAGATATTCTGTCCATACTTTTGGAACGTAAAGAGGCTTCTGTGTTGGTTCAACTTCCCACACGAATAGTCACTGAGCGCATGGGTCCATGGGGGCCTGGATGGCCCCAAGTTGATGGAGTAGAGAAGCTCTTGGACCCATCTGTTTTTCGCCCTGTTGGCTCCAGTCTCTCAGCTCGCTTTGCTGTCAGTGGAGCAAGAAAGGTTGCTGTGGTATTGTCAGAGAGCCGAAGGCGTGTTCGTTTGTTTGAAATGGAGGTGGAAGAAGAGGATGAGGAAGAAGATGAAGAGGAGGAGGCTACAGGTGTGGTTGAGGATGAAGAAGAAGCTGTGGCCGATGAGAAGTCTGGCATTGAAGGAGGAGATGATGTGCAAATGGAAGGAATCACACCGAGTAGGGATGAAGGTGATGAAGATGCACCTGAGGGAACTTCCATGAAAGTGTGAATGAATCATCCAATGCTATAACTGCCACTTGGAAAAGCTTCTTTTTTAGGTGTCCTATAAACCACTCATAATCATGAGTTGAAATAAATTTTTCATCTTTCCAAACGAAAAGAGTGTTCAGCTTTCTATGGAATAGAATCAGTTCTCAAGTGGTGTAGGAAATTTTGCAGTTTGAACAAATGTTTGGAAAATGTGTCCAAAGTTAATTTGAGATTATATTTATATCCTTGTACAAATGCATTGAAGACTGCTAGAAATATATTAACATATGTGGTTTATTTATGTTTCTCATGACATGCTCATATTTCATTGTACAGATTTGTCAAAAATGTAAAGCTACTATTACAGTGTTACTTAGTAAATTGGAATTTTCAATTTGTTTGATACTATGCATCATATTTAATATGACCTATCCCTTTGAGTCTGTATTTTTATGCTTTTCTTTCCACTTTTTTTATTATTACTGCTGTTGTTCCATGAATCATCAGTAATTTTGTTTACTTGGTATTTCTTGCGGCATTATAATTTCCTGTTTCACCAAAGAATTTTAACTCAGCCATCATAACTGGCTACATTCTTATTTATTCACAGAATATTATGACAGATTGAACATTATATGAATTGCTAGTGTAAATTCCTCTTCTCATATGGTTGAAAAAGATTTTCAAGGAATCTTATAATTTACAAATTCTCTGTGGACATAGAAGTATATGCTAATGGATTGTTTAAGTCTGTAATAGTCCAGTAAGTAGAGAGCTAGGCTAATGAATGAATGGCCCAGCTTCATTTTGGGTGATGCTTATAGGTGCTCTCTGCTATACCCAAGCTGTGTGATTTCTTTGTACACCAGATCTTTCTGGGAAATCGCTGGTGGCATTGATAGAAGAGCTGGCCCCTCTACCCTGATATTTGAATTCCATATGCTGTATAGGGCTTAGTATGAAGTGAGCTATACCCTTGCCTTTCAAATCAAACTTTAGGCTGATTACTGTAACAAAATGGCTTGTTTATTTTGCATGCATAGTAGTGTTTGCTGTTTATTGGACAATTGGGAACAATGTGATCATACAACACTACTAATTAGCTTACACTCACTCACATTTCTGTGGTTAGTGAGTGTAGTTGATCTGTACTATGGAAAACCATCAGAAAGATTGTTAACCTTGTTGTTCTGGTATCAGACGAGTTCACATGTTCACCTCTTACAGCTGTAGGGATTTTAGCTATATTGCAGAAGGACTAAATCTGCAATAACTTCAATTCTTTGTTATTACTTATTTTTTTTGTATTTCAAGACTTGTGGGCAAACTAGAAATGCCCATTACTACTATCAACAGAAATATGTACTAAAAAGCAAAGTATTTACTTTGATCTCATAAAATGGCTCATTTAACTCATAAAAGAAACCTTCTTTTAATCCTGAGGTTCTAATACTTGCTTATGGTCACGATATTTCTTTAAGTGAATTTTTTTTTGAGTTTTCTCATATCATGAAACAAAATTCATAATTTTTGTCCCCTTCATAGAATCATAATGCTAATTCAAGGGATGCTTATTGCATAAGAGTACCAAAGAGAAAAATAATCAGAACTTAAATGAAATCATGTTATAAACAATCAGGATTATTTTAGAGTGACTACAATAATGTTTAGTTAGATTATTATATTTCTTTGCTCATCCTATAAATACTCAAAGATCCAGTAATGCAGTAATCAATAAATAACCAAAACCGCAGTAACCAATCTCAAGGTTGGTTTGATAAGTGAGGGTAGCTCTCATCTAACCAAGCTCTATATTATTTGATCTAGTACCCAAAAAATCACACAGCTTGGGTGAATCTTAAGATGCATCAAGGCTTCACCTAGAATTGGACCTGGTCCCTCTAATCATTAGCCCAGTGCTCTATCTACAGGACTGCCTTGTCTTTAGCAACCACTAAATACTCACCAGTGGAATACTTCATTTATTTTGAATACCACATCTCATTGTATCTTAGGCATCCACTTTTGTGTGTGCCTGTGGTACCTGGATACCATTGAAATCATTTCGTCTTTCTTAAAGTAAACACAGTTTTCATGCTTTGGAAATACACATGGTAAGTTCATGTAATTCAGTACATCACATGGTGTTCAAATTCTAAAAAAAATTCAGTTCCTTGTCATAACAATTTTAAGTTCATTAAAAGGCTGTTCTCAACTGCATGTGTGGCAGATAATTAGCTACTAATGCTGAAAAACTGCACTGATTATGAGTTATAACTCACACCCTCAGCATAGAAGAAATTATGTTCGAAATCACTAAATCTCTGCTTTGATGCCAGAACTCAGGATACAGTAAAATAGGCCAATTTTCTCACCTTTTGCTGACATTAGTGGTGTTCCCCATACAATTGTTCGCTCCTTTGTGAATAAAAGTGACAGTATTCAACAGTTATCAACCATAAGTCATCAATGCACTTCCAACTGGCTACTTTACAGTGATCTCCATTGATTGTGATCATATTCACTCCAATTATTGACTTCAACTACCTAAATAACTGCTTGTCACAGAAGTGACCGTTAGCAAGTTGTCACAGTTTGCATGGTTATTACTTGGCCAAAGTTTTATTCACCTCCTTATGATGTATATTTCTGAGTCAGTACTCATACAGTCAATCATAATTTGGAAAATGTTTATACTATCATTCAGGCAGTATAGGTAATTTAGTTTCTTTTTATGTGCATGCATTTTACTTTGCAATTTTTTTAAGATGAAATATTTTTTCTTTTGATCTAAAGAATGTTTTCCACTTTTTAAAATTAGATGTTGTCATTGCAATGAGCCTGTGTATCTTTAATAAGCTCCCAATGAAGAATTTTCATTACTTGAATACTCTAGGAATGACGGCTCTTCAAGTCAGTGGCTCAATATAGGTTATGGAGGGAAGAGATCGTATTAATTCCCAGTTGTACGCAAGGGATACGAATGTTGCAAAAATGCTTTCATTATTTAGATACATGTTAAGTTTCATTAGGAATTCAGGAAGACCCCAACAAATCTGCATTTTCCTAGGATAGACACCTAAGTAAATTTAATGTAAGTAAATTTTTGTAGGACTTGTTAAAGATCAAACGGTGATCTCAACATCCCATAATAGGCATTAAACCACATTTACTTCCCAGATTTTCACCCAACGTCTAAGTGTTCTATAATTTTTACATTTTACTTCCCTTTATGCGGAGGTATAACACAGGCCTACAAAAAAAATTTTTTTTTTTTGGTGCCGGGAATCTTTGTGATGATTTTAACTATATTTGTAGAGCTGAATCCAAATATGAAATCTGTTTTTATTTAACAGCTCTACTTTTTTGGATATGGCACATCTTACGATTAGTTGTTTTAATATTTGATATATTCCGGAAAATAATTTTCAAAGTTAAATAAATCTATAAGTATACTAATTTATAATCACTCTGCGGTGTTCCTTTTATTTTCAATAAACTGTCAATAAGTTTTATGTATATTTCTATATTGTAGGCCAATGAGATAATTATTAATATAATATTCCCATATGATCATGTAGAAGATTTTTTTACGTAATTAACAACATATCTATATCTTGAAAACTATAGCTGATAGGAAAAAAATTGTGTCATAATTGGATTCAGCACCCCAATTGTTCTTTAAATCAGCATTAAAAGCTCTGGCACCAAAACCACTGTTGGCCTGTGTAATTATTTAACTTTTCAGAATTCTTGGGGCAGCTCAAGTTTGATAACATATATATATATATTTACATATATATATATATATGTTATAGCTTGCAGTAATGAGTAATCAGTATTTTGGAATTATATTTCAACATTTCCCTTTTTATACCATTTACACCCACACATTTTTCATCCTTCAAAATTGCCATAGCAATCTCATCTTTTCACTAATATGAACTTTACTGCATTCACTTATATCGCGTTAGGTCAACAATTCATAATCCACGCCACTAACTTACACATCCTCAAAATACTCCTCTAACAGTCTTAAAATCTGCATTCAATCCATACAATAAGTAATACCACTTATATTCTTTATTATATTTATTTATTTGCCATCACCTTGCTGTGCCCTTTTTACTAATATGTAAAACATTATTATTATTTCAATCAAAATCACTGTGTATGTTCTTATCGAAGCATTCATATTCCTTCCTTTCACAACATTTTTCAATATATTCTTTATCTTGTTCTAAACATCACTCTATCTTCCAAGCTTTTTGCCTTTCTGTAGATACAGTCATCCACTTAACTGCCTCTCCTATTCACTCTGAAAACCTTGCATATCTTTACTCCACCAGGAATTCATTGTCTTACCTTCTCCTGACCACCTTTTTCCCAACAAACACTTTCAATGCATTCAATTGTCTTAAAATGTTTTCCTTTCATACTCTGCAAAGATTACACTTGCTTATTTTATATACATGTGTGTGTGCATATATATGTATTCACATGGATTTACCAATTGGCAGGTTTTTGTGTTTGAATGTTTATGTATATATATATATATATATATATATATATATATATATATATATATATACCACCTTCCCCACATGTCCTGTGTTTGCCTTTTATGTGTTTTCCTATCCCCTTTCCTTATACCTATTTCTATGTTTGAATGAATATTTGGGTGCCGTATGGCGGGCGTGTATATATATATATATATATATATATATACATTCAAATACGAAGTCCCGCCATATGGCACCCAAATATTCATTCAAACATAGAAATAGGCATAAGGAAAGGGGATAGGAAAACACATAAAAGGCGAACAAAGGACATGTGGGGAAGGTGGTTTTTTGAGCAGATCACGAATGTAAAAATATTTCCTTAACCAGGATTTGAACACCAGACCTTCCACTTGCCGGGCAGATGTGCTACCAATTACACCACCAAGGAAACCTAATTTACACTGAGATCTGCGATGTTTTTAAAATGCCCAAGTGCTCCGAATCATTTGCCAAAGGAAGGCTTTAGGGAGCTGTTCCACCCACCAAAGGAGAAATAGACAATACACTCAAGAAGAGGGGACAGTTGGTGAAATATTTTTACATTCGTGATCTGCTCAAAAAACCACCTTCCCCACATGTCCTGTGTTCGCCTTTTATGTGTTTTCCTATCCCCTTTCCTTATACCTATTTCCATGTTTGAATAAATAAATATATATATAGATATGCATAAATACACACACCTGTATGTATTTATTTTTCTATCCCACCTGATTCAAGTTGTTTATTCTCAATTATGCTGCATTCAAAAATTTTTGTTTGTAGCCTCGTGACCATTATTTGCTATTGCCTTCTAATTTTCCTTGCCTTCCTCCTTTCCGTTTCTTCAGATCATCTTTTGAAACTACCAAACAGTGGTCTATTCCACATACAGCACCTCTCATTGCCCTAAAAATTCTATATTTATGCTTGAATCGTTTATTCAAGATGAATATTCCTTTTCCCTGCAAACACTCACCAAGTTTTCTGTTACCATTCACTCATGGTCATCCAAAGTCCTTACCACTTTTTCAGAGCCACCTCTTCTAACACCAGCCTACGTTCATGTTTCCTAAATTGTACTACCCATTATACTTTCACCAGAGCTCTTCTCAATCAAAGCTTCTCCCCATTAATCCTATTACTCATCCTTTATCCTTTCAGTCTCACCATTCACTGGACACAACATAACTGTTCTTTCTTATAAACTTTCACAGCAGTCCAGAAGACACTAGCTCAATTTTCCTTACATCTTAGTCCTCCTGTTTAGAGTCATGCCTACACCAAGACTGCCATGTAGACTATTGTCAAATCCTGGTATGTCATACCACTTAAATCTATTGTAACATCATCACATCCTTTGCACTTATTTCAAATATATGCAGGACATTCATTCACCTTATAGTCATTTTATTCACAGACTTTTTTTCCGTATCATACCCATCTCCCGCATCCAATAAACAACTATCCAGTCTTTGCCATGTCCATTTCTTGATGAGCCAGTTTTATACAAAGCATAATGTCTTCATTTATATAGGACTTTTTGACTCTTGAGTAATGGGGTAGGGCAAGGTTACCAGGCTTTGCAGTACATGTACCACTTTTAGTGTTTTCTGCTACCGTTTACAGCACTCTTAATGGCTAATTTTGGCACATTTTCACTATTATACACTCACAAAACCAAAACCATGTATTACTCTAGACCCATTGTCACAATATGTAAAGAAGCCAGTATATCATTGCCTGCACCTAACCCCTAGGATGTATATGCAGTGTTACTGTATATTTTGATTAAAAATGAATTAATCTTCATCGACTTCACAAATTACAATTGTATTAACTAAGATCTCTAATTTTCATCATTACCTGACAAATAATGGCTTCATCTTGCCACTCCAAAATGTTGACAAGCAAAGGACAATGCACATTGTTAGATATGCCCTGATAATAGTGGTCCACTCAGCTGCTTGCTAAAACACTTTTAAATGGTTGAAGAAAAGTTTCATCTCCAAGGTTTGATTGGAATTTGGTAACTATTTATAACTGTCACACACTCGTGCACAACTTATCACAATAGCACACTTAATGTTTTTGAACCTATAAAAGTATTAAAGTTTTCCGTTCATAGTCTTGCTTCCACTCCACCAATTGGTTTATACATTGCATTGAAAGCCTTTGGGAAATCAGTATCCACCATGGAGGTGTTGTCACCATCTCCAATGAGGCTTGTGGAGGGTGCCATGAGTTCCACCCCTGCCATGTTGTCCTCGGGTATTTCTTCATCTGGTACCTCTAGTAGTGTGGTAAGAGAATATTAAATGAAAATTTCACATGATGAAATGGTGTCCATAAAATTAGTAGTTTTAGGGGAGGCAACTGACATTTGAGGTCATTTGTGCCATTAGGGATGGACAGGAAAGGATGACAGGTGGAGAGAAACCAGGCATAAGCATTAGCCCACTCTTAACGGAAGGCGCCAAGGGGTTCGAAGCTTAACGTCCTATCCGATGGATATGGGACATATCTCAAAGTGCTCTCCACAAAGCACCTTAAGTAGGATCGGGATACCACTGAAAAATATGTCTCCTCCAGGATTTGAACCTTGGCCCACTGGGTGGGAAGCCATTATGTTAGTCACTGCACCATCCCAATACATCCATAATATTGTGAACTTATTTGCCAATTTTCAACTCATAATTTCAGTAATAAGGCAAATTTTTTTGTGGCCCCAATGCAAAATGAAAACCATATTAATTGAGTATATTCAACAGATTATTATTCAGTTAATTGAATTCATACCATGTGTCCACAAGCATGCCTATTTAATATAAATCTGTTTCATGGTGATAATTTGGCTGATTAAAATTTCTTTGATTCTATTGTTTTCTAAAACATTATTATGAGAACATTTTTAAATGCATGAGGCTATTCTATAACTTTTGGATTTGCTCATTAATATTACATACTGCCTTGCTTTGGAAGTATGTTATATCAATAGCCTGCTCCTTCTTTCATTCATTTTTAGGAGGAGTCAACCCCATAATTGAACTACATTAAAGTCACAGTATAAGTATTGGCTTGCCTCTCTCGTAATTCCATTCCATTTTTTTGTCTGCCACTTTCTGTAACTTTAAACTTTTCATTTTTTTAATTGGCTACTAGAAAGCACTGATACCCATGCAATGACCGAGCAGTAATGTGTGCTCTGGGATGTAACAACTATAAGTGTACTTAAGCCTTCCCTGAAGTGGGATTGTAAATACAACATTTCAGAGTTGACAAACATTTTTCACAGGACTAAACCAATCAAAATATTGAATGCTTTAACAATTAAAATGTATGTGCTTAGCATAGAAATTACAAATAATGTGTTAGAATGGGAATATTAAATAATGAAAGAAGGCAAGTAAGGAGAATAGGAATTAAAGACTATAAACATGAGGGTGGAATATGAGTATCAGTTATAATTGAGGATATCACTTTCATAGGATAGAGTGTAAAGGAAATCTCCTAAGGTTGTATTCCTTGCCTTGTAGGCCTCAAAGAGTTTAGCCTTGAAGAAAGAGTCATTGTAATGTTCTTTGATGATTGGGAATGTATGGTTTAATTGCACTTTGCCTCAAGATACTGGCTCTAGGGACATTGCAAAACCTGCTTTTGCAGGGAGAAATAATACTTAGTGAATACTAGTTGTCTTCATGCAATACAGGCTGTGTCCCTTTTATAATAAATGCACTAGACCTCTTTATTTTCTGTTCAACTGCTAGAATTTATTGTAAGTTACATTTACCTGGTCAAGGAGGTTTTTGATGGGTCCAAGGACTAAGAAATGTAAAAATTTGAAGTTCAGCTTAGCATATCATAAATACCCTAACACATCACAGTACACAACATGTATTTGTGTAGCTCTATATAATTTCTGCTTACCTTTTTGCTGTGGAAATGAATATTCATCACCCCCATTTACCATACCCTACATTCTCCTTACTATCAGTTTTTAAAATACCATTTCCTCTCATTATCCTTGCATTCACTTTGCCTACTTATGTATTTCAAATTTTATTCCAATAACCTCTCCCCCTTTTACACTAGGATTGTCCTTTCTGTCCATTTATTTTTTTTTCCATTCTCTGTATCCATATTTCAAAACCCTCAGATCCTTGTACAATTATCCTTGTGTTGTGGCCACCATATTTGAGACCCGTACAAAATTATCCTTCTTATCCAAGTTTTGCTAAGTTTTTCTTTATACCTTTACATAAGGTCAAATCATTAAGTTAACAATGTTTGCCAAAGTTGCACGATAAAATAAGGAGGAAGTCCCAACGTCAAGCATCTTCATGTGTCATGGGTTTATGAATTTCCAGATATTTCTATAAATTAAGGCTAATTTCACGTTGAGAACTCTATTATTAGGCATTCTCTAATCACAATCCTACAAAGGAAAGTATCCGTATTCTCAGGAAAGGAAAATATAAGTATCCTCGACAATCAAATTTCTCTAATGGGTACTCACTTGTTCCTGTCTCCTTTTTCACTATGTGACAATTTTGTATTTTGCTAAATGGGTTATGAAAAATATTATTTTTATGGAATTGAATTAATTTATTCATGAATTTGAATGAAAACCACTAATCAATGAAGCTGGAAACAAGCAAAAAAAGGGTGGTCCCAGAAGTACCCAACCCAACAAAAAAAAAACAAAAATTTTGGAAAAAAATTATTTATATTTCTACATAATCTCCTTTCAGCTCTATACACTTTTCCCAGCGATGTTCAATAACTTTGATACCCTTTTTATAATAAGAACTGTCTTGCTCCTTCAAATAGACATTAACTGTCAACATCACTTCTTTACGGTTGGAAAATCTTTGACCAATGAGCCATTTTTTCAAGTTTACAAAAATAAAATAATCTGAGAGAGCTAAGGTGCATGAGGTAGCAATTCAAACTTTAATTCATGAATTTTGGCCATTGCAATAATGGATTTGTGAGCTGGTGCATTGTCTGCTGGTGCATGCGGCCGCTTTTGCTTGATTTCTTTGCTCAAATATTGCAATAATTTCGCATAATACTCGCCATTGATAGTGTTTCCTTGTTCGAGATAGTTAATGAAAATTATTCCACGTGCATCCCAAAAAACCAATGCCATGACCTTGCCAGCAGATGAAACGGTCTGCGCCTTCTTTGGAGCCGGTTCTCTCTTTTGAATCCTTTGTTTTGATTTTTCTTTTGTCTCAGGTGTGAAGTAATGGATCCATGTTTCATCCATGGTTATGAAACAGTGCAAAAATTCTGCTTTGTTGCTGTGAAACATTGCTAAACACTCAATTGAAACATCTTCACAACACTAGTTTTGTTCGAGTGTGAGCAAATGCAGCACCCATTGCACAAAGCTTTCTCATGTCCAAATTTTCAGTTAATGGGCGATGTAACACACTTTTTGGAATGCCTACTATGTCTACTAGCTAGTGCATTTTCAATTGATGATAATCCAGTATCACTTTGTGGATTTTCATCACCGTTTCTGGAGTCGTCACCTCATTTGGTCGACCAATGTGTTACTCATCTTGACCGCAAGTACGGCCTCGTTTAAACTCTGCTACCCAATATTTTAGTGTTGTAAATAAAAGGGCAGACTCACCCAGAGTAGAATCCAGTTCAACTTTTATATTGGTAGGGCTGAGGCCTTTCACAATTTTTCACAAATTCACTGAAAACATTCACTGTTGATGGCTGCCAAACAAATATTAAACAACATGGCATCTTCAAACTTGAAACATTATTATTAGGTAATCTACAGGTTAAGGTAAGTTTTTGGATGGACACAACTATCAAATAAATATTTTGTAACTCCAAACAAAACCCAATCCAGCAACCTACTCTACATTAGGTCTCTCTTCATCTCTGTGTACTTCTTTCCTCCCTTCATCCCGTCCAACATCCCTATGCTGTTCCTGCCCTTTCCTCGTTTGCCTAACATTCTCCACTCCTAACCTTCTTCAACATCCTACTGCCGCTTAATACACCTTTCATCCATTTTTCCTTTCTTCATAGGATTTCTCCCAACAAACCCCTCTCCTGACCCACCATACGTATATTTTGCGTACTTTCTAATACAGTGATTTTTCAAGCAACTACTGCTTTTTTTAGGTCAGGCTGGGTACTTATGGAACCACCCTCATACTTTTTTATGTCTTACCACATTGGCATCTCCGGAAATTCAATGACTATGCTAACAAGGCAATTGGTAATTTCTGGTGGGCTGAATACTGTCTTTATTTATTAGGTAATCTACCGGTTAAGGTAGGTTTTGGATGGACACAAGTACTGTAAGAAGTAAGAATACTGTCTAATAAACCATATTTAATGAAAGAGTTTTACTGCAGTATTTATGTATTTATTTATGAAACATTGTTTATGTACATTATATACTTGGTATTAAAAAGTTTTAAATCACAGAAAGATAAAAAACCATGCAATTTTCATGATATTATATGTTAACAATTGTAAGCATGTACACAATTCAAGCTGCTGCATGCAACACATGTTACTCTACATCACAATCACACTTCATTTAAATTTGAATTAGCCCAACATTAATTGAATTTCAACAAAACAACATCATGAGTTTGCCCTAGACATCACTCAGGATATGTGCCTGTACTAATACTTTATAATAATATGAGCCATCAGTGTTCTCACTTTAAGGTTACTTACAATGACAACTTAGAAGCAAGTGAAATATTTACATATATTGTATTTTTTCATTTACACTTAAATTGATGTGCCATTAACATTTAAATACCATAATTTCCCTCAAATTTATTCAACTCTCTTCACTAAATTTTAGCTATTTTTCACGATATGCAATTTCCTTGGGCAGCCACTCTCTATTCAACTTCCCTTTGCATGAATCTGTATATACATCAGAAAAACATGCTGTGCCAGAAATTCAGTGGTTCCATAATTTGCACTCGATTCAATTTACACATGAACATTCTCACTCCATTCTTTGCTGAGCACCTTGAAGAATACATACTTATGTGATGAATCACCTTACTTTGTAAAAGAATAAATCATTCACTTCATTAACAACCTTGCATGACAATAAATTAAAATCTTATAAATCCTAAACTTACTGAAAAGCATAAGCATCACATCAATATAGGATTTATATCATATATAATGCCGCCTACACATTCTGCAAAGAAATACTGAGATAACCCAAACTTGTTAACATAACAAAATTTATTAGTTAACCCACTGGGTTAGCAATTTAACAAAGGCTAATGATGAGTTCAATTTCCAATTAGAATTAATGCAATTTTTCATCCCAAGAAGACTACGTGAACAAAAATCACCCAGTTTGTTTGTCACTTCCAAATATGACATGAATGCCTCTAACAGAGGTTCTGAACAATTTTCTATGCATTAAAATTTTCCTTTGAACTCTCCAAAACAAATATGCGGATTTGCCAATGGTACTTAGAAATATATCTATAGGATTTTTTCATACAAGATGCATGAACCCTAGTGGAAGAGTAGTATATTTTCTGTTAACTGTATTACTACACTCCTACCATATCAATCTGACTGGAGCATATGCCCAAGAGTATTTAATTTAGCAAAGCTACTGAACACGGTGACTTACTGTAAAATCCATAAAACTTGGGCTGTATCATGATCTATTCAATATCTGGAACTAGTGTTTGGTGTCTAGTAATGACTCTCCCATTTCACTCACCAAGGTCTAAAATTTTAGTGATCCTAAATTGAAGAAACACAGACCTCTTTCAGGCATTGATGTATCACTATTGAGTTCACATCTCCATGTATTTTATATACAAATGCTAATACAGCTATAAAATTTTTGCAACTTTGGAATTAAAATTATGGGCATGCTTTAATTTATCCCAACTCCATCAAATATTGCCTGATTCACTTTGAACATGATAACAATTCACATGGAAGAAACCACAGTCCAACATCATGGCACTACAATCATCAAGATGGCACATAGGTACTCTGCATAACCAAGATTTGGTGATTGCATGAAAGGATTCAATTTTAATCTCTGAATTGTGAATTCATCTTACCCCTAAATTTCACTGCAACAATTTCAGGGTCTATAAATCATTCACCTTCAAGGTGAATGATTTTTACACTCTGAAATTGTTGCATTAAAATGCATGTTAGCAGATGACTGTTAAAAGTTACTGTTGTAAAATCTCCTGCTGTTTCTTGAAATTTACCCCAAAATCTTTACCCCATCCCTAATTTTAAGTTTTTAAATTTGTAGTTATGGAATAGAGCTACATATAATTTCCCAGTGTTACTGTAGAAAAAACTGATCCAATAACATGTGATTAATTGAATTTTTAAAGTATATATGTATTTTGAGGAAACCAAAATGAGAAATGCTCATTGTAAAATCATGATGAGATCTACCAAGCTCAGTTTTAGGAAACTTAAAGAGTATTACAATAAATATATCAAGAGTTTTAAATGATCAAACAGTTGAAGAAATGAAGACATTTGATACCTCTATTTAAGACTGAGAATTTGGGTAACAATGGTAACTAATCAGTGATATGATTTCTGAATATCTGGTTTTTCTTGAATGTGTTTTGTTTTTAAGAGCACCTAAATAGGATTTTGATTGTTTTGTAGGATTTTTCTGGAAACACACACATTGTAGGGAAAATACAAATATGTTCAAAGTATAAATTACAGATTCAGGTGTGATGTAGCGAAACTGTTCCATAATAACAGAAATGAAGACTACTACAATTTTCCACTCAATAACATCCATTATTTTGTGGAAAATTGTAGGAGTCATCCTCTCTGTTATCATGTTCAAAAGTTCCCATTTTGAAATTGGAAAATTTTGTGTCCTTTTATTTTACATTCACTTAACTGACCTTGGTCAGCTCAGTCATCAACCTTTGTTGATGGTAAGTTATGGAAACTCATTCAATTCTTCAAATTTCTTGTGAAACGGTTTAATGACACTTTTGCAATAGTTAATTTTTTAAGTAACTAGTCACCAAATTCATACCCAAAGAGAGCATTGTTGACTGGAATGCCAGTGAAACTGTCATTTGATGAGAAAGCAAGACCATGACAAAAAGTGTCATTAAAATTGAGGGGAGGTGAAAAGAATCAACCCTTATTTCAGAGGTAGTATAATTTAGTAAAAAATTATATATTCTTTTTGAAGTGAAATGGTTGAATGATAAAATTTATTACGTTTTAGATCAGTAAAGCAATAATTTCAAGTGCTACTATCGCTAAGATGTGATAATACTGAAAGTACAATACTGCCAGGTACAATTTATATTCCTCCATTCATAATTCATCCAAAAAATAGTAACATAAAAAGTTAAAATATGGTGTGCATTTTAAAGGTGAGGCTGATTTTTTTGGCAGGATCGGTGGATTGTTTTGATGGGCAGGGGGCAGCTCTGGAGAAGGATCAATTCAGGAGCAACAATTATACCATAGTCATTTTCACAACACCATGGGAGCCTTTACAGCAATATAGAGGATGCAATATATCCTGGGAAAGGTAGTTCTGTATGCCAAATCTTTGATGGAACTGTAAGTCACAAAGAATCCCCCAAGTTCAAAAATCCCATGTCTATGAAAGTCCCTAGCAATTTTTTGATCGTTTATGACCCTCTGAGATTGATTTTAGACACATAAAACAAAAAAAGTTCCTAGTGGCACATTAATCACATAATGAGTTCATATATTCCACTTTTTTCTTTCTCTCAAATTAAATATACTCAAGTTCAAGAAATAACTTCACTTGGACATTACCAAAAAAAAAGATCATCACAGTTACATAGTAAAAGTAATGATTGTTTGTAACAAGATATTAAAGCCTCTTGAAGCTATTTAATGCCTCTTCCATAAGTAATAACAGATTCATCTCCGGAAATGTATTCTGTATAATTTTTCAGACTTTTTTACTTCCTTTTCTCATGTCACATTTTCCTGTAAGAAATTATCAGAATATATCGAAGGCTTTCCATTTTTGGTTCTCAATATCTGTGGTAGATCTGTGTCCACAATTAGTGATGTGTCACTATCTTCGAAGAGGTTTATGGGAGGAGAGGTTAGTTCCATGCCTGCCATGATGTCCTCTTGTGGATCCTCTACAGGCACTTCTAAGTGGCAGATTAGAAAATATATATTTTTAGTGTGGGCAAAAAGCAAATTATAGTGAAAGCAATCATATTAAACGTTTTTGATATTTTTTACAGCAGATCAATTACCTCACAGACATCTACTTTTATAGTTTAAGGTTATAACTCAGACCATTCTCATGTTAGTTGCACACTTTCTAGGTTTAGACAAACATGCCACTTCAGGGGTCATGTTAAATGATAATAACTTTATAATTACAATATTTTCATGTAGAAAAAGTTTTGTGAGCATTTAACCAAGCAAAATTATTATTTTGCCAAACAACCAACCTTTTATTAAACTGTCAGCCTTTTCCATCATCATTCAAATGTTCATGGATTGAACAGTAACAGTTAAAATTTGTTGCAACAATGTAAGACCTAAAGTTTTGAATTCCATTGTAAAATAAAGTAACTCAGAGATATTCCACAGTTTTTTCATGTGGCAAAGTAATCCAATGCCTTAATAAATACACATATGTACATATAATTTAGTATACTTGGCTTCATGCATGCCAAAGTGAACCCTAGACATTGTAGTGGGCATAGTAAAAGTGGGAAAATTTCAATATTATGGAATACTTTTTTACTGACTTGAAGGCTTTCCTTTCTGTACTTCAAAATCACAGTATGCATTCTGACTTTTACATTTAAAATACATTTTTATGGGCATGACACTTTCTTGACATTTAGTTTAAATTGTCCCTGTGAACCATTCTAGCCAGCCTATTTTCTCATAAACATTGACACAAAAATATGAAATCTTTTAGGTTTTTTTTGGTCATCCGATTTGTAAGCCACAACTTTTATCCCTCATGATTTACTTCAAAAAATGACATGAATAGCATGTGCTAAAAATCACCATTTCAGTTGAGTGAGTTCAGATAGTAATTTTTATCATTTTTCAGGAAGGCAAATTAACCGAAAATTATTTTCTTTTTTTTAACATTTGATAAGTTTTATAAGAATTATCAGCTTTCTTCAATGACAAATAATTAATTCATGGTATTAGGTAAAAGTTTGTGTGCAATAATCATGATGTGAAAAATATTTTTTTACTCTTACAGCATGTTTAATGCAACAGCAGTGTCATCATAACCAGTGCCAAAATTTTCTTCTCTCATTTAGAAGAATTCTGATAAAGATGACACTTTGTGCATGCAATAAAAAAATACTACAGCCATGCCCAGCAACCAAAGCAGACTCATATGTTATGTAGAGGACCTATGAGATTAAACAACATATCTTAAAATGGGGGTACCCCAGGGAAGTGTAATCAGACCATTGCTTTTCTTGATTTTTGTTAACGATTGATTTAATTTGAACTGCAAAGTGAAAATTAAAATTAAGATGTTCGCTGATGACACAGTGATTCATTGGGAAATTTCTCGCTATGAGGATCGTTTAATTCTAGCACACGATCTAGATTGCAACACTAAATGGTGTTCAAAATAGGAATTGCGATTTAATCTTAATAAATGTTCAGTGGTGAATTGCATTAAAAGATCAATGGGATTTGTTTACAAATTAGCCGGAGTTGACCTAGAAATAGTTGATACGGTAAAATACCTAAGTGTTACATTCAGTAAAGACTTAACTTGGGGGACCCACATGCGTAAAGTCTGCAGGCAAGCATATTAAAAATTGTGATTTATTAGATGCATTGTTGGCAGAAGTGACTCCAAGGTCAAGAAATGTTGTTACCATGCTCTTGTAAGGCCTCATTTAGACTATTCATGTAGCATATGGGATCTGAGTGAAAAAGGCCTCATTCGGGAAATTGAGAAGGTTGAATGCTAGACAGCCCATTTCATTAACAACTCTCATGATAAAACGAAAATCGTCACATAAATGCTTTATGAGTTGAGTTGGGAATCATTAGAAGAAAGACAGTTCAATGCTAGGTTGAACTTACTAAATAAATTCAGGTCTGCATGTTTCAGCCCCAAGGTCTCGCAAATTATTCATACTCCAACATACATTGGTTGCTTGGATCATGTATATAAAATTCTGGAAATAGATGCCAGAAATAGCAGACTCAAGGACTCCTTCTTCCCATGGACAATACGGGATAGCAGCTGTAGGATTATAGATAGCAAAAATTCCACTTGCCACCCTCAGCGTCTAGGGAATAATTAGGTCTACTCAATTACGTGCACTTTCACTAACCTCATGTGTGTTGTTGTCAAAAACCTTCCTGTATGACCGCATTAGAATGCCATTAAATAATGTTGTGCTCTTTCGAGTATTGCTTCCTCTGCTTTGTCTTTTTTTAAGTTTCCCCTTTCATCCCTCACCTCTTTCTGAGATGGGACCCGCCCGCTACCTGCAGTGTTGGGTCACAGTCTCCACCTGTGTCCTTGGGGAGGAGAGCATTTTATGTTGCATGTTCATGTGATAGTGGAATTTCGCCTTCTTACTTTTCAAATTCTAACTTGCACATTATTGGATAAATTTTTTACTGCATCCTAAGGTGCAATTATTTGTTAAATGATAGTATATGTATTTGCATGCATGTAGAATGAAAGGATTTTTGGGTGAATGTGGGTATAGTATTGTATGTATGTGTTGATTTTGCCACTGTGGATATAGTTTTGCATGTATGCGTTGATTTTAAATGTGGTTTTGTTCCCTTTTATGGGTGGTGACCTAACATCCCTCCACCACATGCCCTTGCGGCGACTTGCAGGATATTCTGTAGATGTAGAGATGTAGAAAATTAAAAACATTTATTTTTAAATGAAACCTTATAGGCTTCCCAGTATGTGATTGTGTTCAATCACCAATGTTTTGGAGGTTGACTCATCTTTAATATCCAGGGAGAAGTGAGGCCCATAATAATAGTATCTCCCAATCCAACCCCTATGTTAAAATTTTACAAATGATGTCCCAGTACTCCAAGACCCTGAGGAGTCTCCTATGTGAAAAATATTGAAAATTTTGATATTGGACACCCTTAGGAGATGGGACTCTAAAAATATGGGCTTAAGTCAGAAGATGATGACAGAGTCAGCCCAGTTAATGATCAACATTGCTACTCAGTGTATAATCTCAGCCTTCTTATTGACTTCATTATTATGAAAAGTCTAAGTTACTTCATATTCATCTGTATTTCCAGAATTCATGCAAAAGTACATGGGTCTACTAGTATAGACACTTGGTTAAGTTCCTTAAGGTAGAAGTGTCCCCTCCTTTTGTGTTCCTCTTTTTCTATTTTTTCCAACCAATTGCCACAAGACCAGGCAGGTAGAAACAGCCAAAGGCAAAGCATAATTAGCAGAAAGTTAAAAAAAATCAGCATGCATAATCTCATGTCAATTGCTGGTGGCATTCTATAGGTAAATTGTAGCTTCAAAAACTTGACCAGTAAAAAGAGAAGGCACATGCATGATAATTGCCCAGGTAACAATATCCTAAAAACTTACACCAAGCAAATCTGGCACCAATCAAATTAATTTTTGTTGCTTTTGAAGTGATGTAAAGAAAGAAAAGACAGCTATGTCATGGAGCAAATTTTCAAATGAATCAAAAGCTCAGTCATTGAGGCTAGAGGTCAGAAATCTTTGGATGCAGGTGTAGTGAAGAATGGAAAAATAAAATGGACAGAAAGAAAAATGAAGAATTATTAGGTAAGGAAAGAAAGAAGGTTCTTGGGAAAAATTTAAGGAAGGCATCACTCAGGAAGGCACTACCAATCAATAATATCTTATTGATTGGTAGTGGAATTTTGAAGGCTTTGATTGAGGGAATAATGTTGGTTGAGGTGGATCAAGGAAAGGAATTGGCAATTTGGACTGCTTATTGTTATTTGGTGGTTAAAATTGGCCTCTGAAGTAAAACAGCTTAATTCCTAGACCATCAAGAACTTACCAAACATGTCTATTTTACTGTGGCTAATAAAAAAGAATGCACTTCACAATGTGCTAATGTAAAGTTTCATTATTACATCTAAAATGAATTATTCTCTGAAGTTTTTTTTTTAAATACCAAACGCAGCTTCCAATAATGGAGTTTTTTCTTCAACAGCATACCATAAATGGCTACAAAACTATCTTTAAATTATAACAATATAATTATTCAATTCAAACCAATATTTTCTGGGTTTGGAGCAAAAAATGTTCTTATTTTTGCATGTGTTCTGAAAGATTTGTATTAATAATGACTTCAAGATTTAGGTGAAACATACTGTGTAATGTTTTTACTGACATTTTCAGAGATTGAGATGGCACACTTTATGTACTTTGGTTAGGTTGAACTTTTAAAAAGTGTAGAATTTATCTTATTTGTATGCATGATTGATAATATTGTCATTAATAGAGCATTTTAAATGTTTGACTTAAGAATGAAAAATATAAATTGCTACCAACAGGTAGAAATATTTTTAATTTTCATAAAAATGACCTGCCACTATAAAAATGGCAGCTCTTTCAAGTATCTGTAACTTGAAAGAACATAACAAAAAAGTAAATGCCTGCAATTTAGTTGCTGAATCTAGTCAAAATTTCAACTGCAGATAGATTTTCCTTGAGCCATACTTTTAACTTGGGTACTTCATTTTGATTAACTCATGTAAAATATGCACAAAAATTAGTTTTCAAGCAATTTTCTATGAACCATCCTACCAAATTACTGGCAGGAAATCTATAATTAAATTAAGAAACTGTCATGGAAAGGATGAACAAAATATTTGTAGGTATAAGTGGTACACACCTACTTATATTATGAATATGTTTTCTTTGCCTGAATATTATATGGGATGTAATGATATCATATAGAGATCATACAAATATTAATATTTATACTCCTGAAGTAAATATAGGGATGAGTAATATCAGAGTATTGCTGTGGGTACATGTTAAATATCTTTGGTAATGGATGGTATTAAAATCCATTGTGTTTATGATAACCTCTAGGAATATCTATACAGAATTGTATTAATTTGGAAAATATTTTTAAAAAATACATATTGCTGTTTTTATAGAATACTAACCTCTGAATCTTGATGAAGGCCTCCTCCTGTATCTGTATGCACAGTAGGCTCCAACTAGGAGTATTCCAACTACTACAAATGCAATCCAACCCCTGAGTAGATTTGTCTGTAGAGATATGAACATCAATCAACTACTGATGAAAATGCACTATTAACAATTATTTGTAATATGCATTAACCACTAGCAATTATTGCTAAACGAATTGCATGAGAAGAATCATCCTTCACCAAATTGAAGAGGTAAATTTGAAATGAAATATTAAGTACCTATGTTTGGCACTTTTCTGTGTAATTTCTAAGTCAAATCAGGAGTACATATAAAACATAATACCAAAGAAATGCGTAGTTAGTGTAAAATTTAGCTGAATGGCAAAAAACAACTTATTTTGTAAAAGAGACAATATAGTAGTACTGTAGGCAGTGCTAGCCCTATTGGTGGGTAACCTTTATTGACTTCTACTATCATACATATTTGATCCCATTATATTATCCCATTAATTTTAAATGCATGCAATTCTTGTATTTTACATACTATTCAACACAAGGGATTAGTGAACTGTATAAATAGTGTGAATAAAAATGCAATAGTGGAAATAAAAATTGTCAATTCTCATTTCTCTCCAACAAGGGATTAGACTTAATGGGTATTTAATATGGTTGTTCATACATTTTAGTGGTAATTATTCATTTATTCTTACCCCTTATCTATGGAGGATTAGTGCTTACATATATCTCTGGTAGTTTTAAATAGACTTGATAATGTATGAACTAGAGAGAAATGTAATGGAATAGTCAATGACTTTTCAATATTAATTAGGAAAAACTTGTACTTTATTCCATTAATGCTTATACTCCATCAATAAGTGTGAATGAAAGATTTCTTCACATACCTCATGGTCAGTTTCCCACACCTCCTCCCAATTCTTGCTCACAACCAGCTTCACGGGATGTACTGAATGTACTTGGTCATTCAAGCTTTGGGAAGTACACCTGTATACTCCTTCTTCCTCCTGTCTCACATCCTGAGGATGAGAAAAAGCATTTTCCATTTTTTGGATTGCAGCATCAACAAGAATAGGAAATTTAATTTTCTTGAGATGTCAGATCTTTTTCCCCAAGTCCTTATGACTATATTTTTTTAATTTTCCTATAGGTCATTATGAAACACCTGGTGGATGGTGTGTATACATGATATAAGGGAGAGGTAGTAAATTTAATTCATGGAATATAGGCCTCAACGGAGCATTATGATGTTTCTCAGTGATTTCTTCGATGGCTTACTTTTGCATTTTAAAAATGGGAAGAGAAAAGGCAGCTGAACCCCAAAACATTATGCTAAAGGATATATTTTAATACATTTCTCCATAATATAAATTAAGTAGTACCATTTTGCTTGTAGTCTCACACAGTTATCTTAATAAATAGCAATTGGAATTGAGCTTACACTGTAGGGCTTTTATGTGTTTATCCCAAGAAATAGTTGAACTCTAAGAAATGCTTAAAAATTTACATTTTGTCACTTGCTCAATTGATTGGGCATTAATTTTTACCTGCATACTTTCTGTCACATTATTATTGTGTAAAAAGTAAACCATTGTATTTATATTTAAGTCTGGATTTATCAGCACATCACTAATTTATAGCAAGTGTAACAGACCTTGATTGTTCCACAAGGCTGGGATGAGTGTGTGTTGATTACATTAGTGCCATCAGTATACAAAACTTTTCCTATTCCTTCATAATCCTTTAATCAGCTAGGCAGATCATAAAAATTTAGCAGAAAAAGGAGAGACCCCAGGGTTTAACCTTGAGCCTTTGGGAACATGGCAGGCTTAGGATGAGTCTTAACCCATATACTGACAACACTAACTTTTGATCTCGATCTTTCATATGAGTCCTCATCCAATTTAGAGGAATACTTATAATTTCAATTCTATCAAGTTTAATTAGAAGTATATCATGGTTAACAAGATAAAAAGCCTTTGAAAAATAAAAAAACAGTCCAAGAGTATTCTATTTAGCATTTAATGAGCTAAGTATGCTGTCAATGGCTGGATGGATAAACAGCAGTCATAGTAAATATTTCAGATCTAAACCAATGCTTAATGTGAAAAAAATAACCTCATGCTTTGAATGAAAAGCTGGAAATATTTTTCAAGAAAAAATGCTATTTTCCTATACATAGTCTTTTCAAATATTTTAGTCTTTTCAAATATTTTAGTCTTTTCAAATATTTTAGCCAATGTTTTTGGATTGGCTTTCAGTCTGTAGTTGATTGAATCATTAACGCAGCCACTGTTTTGTTTATGGGCGCTACTTTTGATTCTTTTAATTGGAATGAGAAAATCTCTTGCATCAAAGATTCATTAATTAAAAATAAAAGTGGAGCTTTAATAGTTTTAAAAACATTAATAAACAGCTTTAGCAGGAATTTCATCAAACCCAGAACAGGATTTATTTCTGAGGGTAAAGAAAATAGTTTTCAAATTATCTTCAGAACAGGGCTTGGAAAACATTGATGAGGGTGCATTTGTAAAATGTACATTAGCTTGAAAGGCAGTTGGACAAGAAGTAGATATGTAGTGTCTGTTAAAATTTATTAGCCACAGATGAGTAGCTAATGGCAATGTTATTTTCAGTGTTACTAGGTTTTGGGAGAATTGAATGCAAATTTTTCTTCTCTCTGTAATCGTTAATAATTTCCCATGTAGTTTTGGATTTATTACTAGAATTAAGTAACTTATGACCATTATATGTTTGTATAGCAGTAAAAATCAACTAACATGAGTACTTTCAAATTTACTTATAAAGGAACTTTTGTTCATCATTGCTGGAAGTTTTAATAGAGATAGCATGATTTTTAAGTAAACTTGAGTTGTAACAAATTTCATAAGTTAACCATAAGTCACATTTTATTTTATGGGGTCATTTCAGAAATATTATTGGAAGACACAAGTCCAAATAGTGCCAAAAATGTGTATATAAGTAATTAAAACCTTTACCTACTGTCTTAGGTTAGAGTTATATACATTGTCCCAGTTTTAGCACTGTAGTAGGAGCAGGAGATGTTACATATTTCCATATGAAAATGTTCGGATACGGATAAGTTTTACCATTAAGACTTTTAATACCATTGAGATTTTTAATATATCTAATGTTTCTGAGAATATGTTTGAAAAGAAAATTTTCCTATAATTCTCAGAAAAGGAGAAATTGCCTCCATCGTTTGGATTACTGGAAATTAAATTAGTGCTATAGGTATGACATTTGCCAGTAAACTGCTTTAAAAAAATGATAGATTTTTGGGAATTTGAAGAAAATGAAATGAGGAATTCTAAAATTTATAACACCTCTTCTGAAAAATTATGCTTTCTTGCTAATGTTGTTCTCCATTTTCTCGAGTTGATGTTTCTCCATTGGTATGAGTGATTTGATTGGGATAAGGTACTTTCTGAATGATTGCACAAGAGAAATCGCAAAATGCACACCATGTAGGAAATGTCCTCAGAGTCAGGATTTAAGGAATTGAAAAGATCATAAATTTCATTTTTGTCCCCCTCATTTCACCAAGTACAATCTTGGTACCTTTTGATGATGCTAATTCAAGATTTAATTCATCATTTTCTTTTTTCCTTTTTGGACTTCCCCTAATGAGATATTGTCTTGAGTACTTAGTTTTATTGCATGGTATGAAAAACACCAATGGGTGTGTTACGGAAATAGGCGATTATTTCATTTTGCAAAAATATACACTAATATGATAAAAGTGTATGTAATAATAGATTATGCAGTGGTGATCATGGAAATCGTTTTGAGTGATGGATATAAGAAAGCTTAAGTCATCATATTGGTACTATTCAAACTATTGGGAACTCACTGTATTGCATGTACGTACGTAAAAATTTGATCTTTCTATGCAGAAGTCCTATACTTCCTTAAATACAACTTATTCTTTCTTCAATTGGCATTAAAGGTTACCCTAAATGAATTCATTTTGAGATGAAGTCAATGAATGCAGCACAAATGATATAATGTTAATATTTGCCTTTTTAAATAGGTGATTGTGAATAGGCAGAAATAAATATGAAGAGGCAAAGAGAAAAGCCAGCAAAGACATTAGACATTTACTGTTGGATCAAGGAGTCCACAGTTGAATATCATGTCTAATGGAATATTTTCTCCGTATTATACTCAGGTGATTGCCCAAAAATCACCCAAAATTTCTGTCATATAAGAAATCAAGCCAATAGCATGTGAGGGCATGTCTCCAAAATTATCTACTTCTGTATTGAAAACTGAAATTGGCTGTAAACAATTCAACAGCTAATAATGCCTCTTAAGAACCTCTTAACCACCCATCAATATAAATATGTATGATAGCCTCAAGATGAAAATTTTTTTCAAGAGGACTTACCCGAATCTTCAGCGTTCCCGTTAGAACTTCATATTTGTACTTGGTTTTATTCACTGGATGCCCTGGCCCTATTATGACATCAGGGTCAAATTGCCAGAAAAGGAAGCGGTTGGATCCATCATGGGATGGGCATGGTAATATGGCAACGTCCCCTTCCTTGACTTCGAGAACTTCCTCCACTTCATGTGCTGTATCCACTGTCCCATTTGCTGTGGAAAATGCTGCTGCCAAAGCAATGAGAGATGTTCCTAGATGAAACACAATACTTCTCATTTTTTTTCCAAGCTGTCAGCAATCTGAGTTAACCTGCAAAAAGTTATTTGGTATGCAGTTCATGATGCACGGGCAATAATCCAATCTTATGTTAATCTTAATTTTCAGGTTGATTAAATATTGGTGATTGAATTTAATAGATGGTTCTTATTGTCCAATAACCATAATATTTGTTTATGAGATATCTTCATTCAATGTTGATATTACTTCAATGATTTCCATAATTTGGATTTAGCAATAATTTTGAATAAAACATGTTTCTACATTTACAAGTACATATGTATTTCTAATTTGGAAGAAACTCAAGGATATTGTGCAGTACAATGTCAAATATGCCTTTTATTTTAAGGATTTAAATTTTTTTATTAAACTAATGATAAGATTCCAAGGGATTTGGATGAATTTAAGTTTTCTCCTAGTCAGTAATAATCAGAGTAGAGTGGTAGTCCAGATACAAGTAGAGTGATATTGTATTAGGTTCTGCTTTTGCGATACTCAAAGAATGTTTTAAATAGTTAATTTAAGTGTAGCTGCTAAAACAAATTCTATTAAGATCAGTTATGTTCACTGCTAATTGTCCACTATTGTTATTTATTTTCCATTTAAAACTTGCTCTGTTAATGTAGGTAGGCAAAACTGTTTTATATTAAAGAGTTAACTCAATTCACAGCATGTACCATATCTCTTGCTCTGCAACAAAGTTTTGTTCCCCTGATTTTTTATTAAACCTCTTCTCTCAAGAAAAGTATTACCATTCACCCAGTTCTATGTAATTTGGAAAAAAGCTTTTCTGATAATCAAAATATTCCACTCTTTAATTCTGGTTTATCCTATTGAGATGGATAAGCCATTGCCTTCTTCATGCATGGAGATAGTATAGATCAAGATTGTAAACAGTGCACAAGATGGTTTTCCACACTTCCAAGAAACTCAATGATATTCTACCATGTCAATAGCATGTATGCATATCTCTTACGTTGTTCCCTACAGGAGAGCACAGTCATGGAAAGTGTGGTATAATTATGTAGGATAAATTGCTATCTCTTACTAATATCTTCCATTCTGCCTTATCCTTGCATTATTCGTTCGTGTCCACCACAGTGATACATTGCCTCAGACTCACAAATTTGTTCCTGAAATTTCAAATATTCTTTTCTTACTTACACTTTCCATGGATTTCTCAACCTACCTCTTCTTCTCAATCCAATTACTTTTCTCACATATACCTTTAAGTGATTCGAATTTCACCCATTCTTTCTGTATAGGTTCCCAAGCAGCAAAGAATATATATCTATATATTTTTTTAAACCACTCCTTCCTTATTTTACATATATATCTTCTATTTACCTCAAACATTGATCAAGTATCTCACAACACATAGAGGTAATCATATTCTGTTGACATTATTCTGTTCTGTCAATATTTCAGTTGACAGCTTCTCCTGGCAGAGTCAAGTTTCTCTTCCATCCAATAATTACGGCCATACAATAATTCTGGAAGAAGTACTTTTGTGCATTGCCATTTTTGCTGCCTTGGATATTTTGATATGAATTACGGGGTTAGAAATAGATGCTGGTTTGAATTAAAGAAAGCAAAATATACCCTTCTGTTCGTCCATTTGGGGTAACTATATGGCTACAGTTCATTCCGTATGGTTATTCGTAATAGTTATTCCGACAGATTTTTTGTAAGTCGAGAGAGAAGTTTGACGAGTTTCTTTCATATTTAGCCAAAATGCTGTTTGTTATGGACATAAGTTTGATTTTTTTTTAAATGTTCGTTAGGTACTCTTTCGCTATTCATTTTTTATCAACAACTAATTTTGAGCGGCAACGGCGGACTACAAAGTACTCGCGGTCGCTTTCCATTATCTTCTGTAGTAGTTCTGGACTAATATTTGTTGTTAACTCAGCAATATCATCAAAAAGTGCTGCCTACCTCCGGTAAAATGTAAGTAGTTATATTTTTAAAATGCTTCTTTAGCCGTATGAAGGGTGGGTTGTCGTTTATTGAGGGAGCTTATGTGCTTTTGTCTGCGATTGTGAAAATTGAATTTGTTATTATCTTCGATGGATATGTAGTAATCTGACTGAGTGTTTGAATTTAAGAAGTTAAATGATTGAGGCATCTACTAGTGAATGGTATTCGTAATGCTTTGTCAAAAATGTGAATCTTGTTGATACATCTGTATATCATAGCGGGATTTATGCCGTTTGCTTTCGTGTAAGATTTTTGAGAGAATACAGGTATGAAGCAACAGGTAACTTAAGGTAAGGTCACATGCATATACTTGTACTGCGTTGCACTACAAAACACTGTGTAGTATGATCACCTGCAACTACAGCGACGTTGTGGGAAGCTGGTTACGAGATATGGCGTCTATATACGAACAATTATGACCTCAGTGCTGAAAGTTTTAAAAACTTCCATCTTCTCCCGATGGATTTACATTCTTAGCCCTATGGAAACGATTTCAGAAATGTCTTTGGAGCTAACTTATATATCACTATATGTTGTGAAAACCTTGAGGGCTTACAGATACGCCTAATTTCAGATGAATATGTGTTTTTATTTCTGTAGAAGTTTGAGCGTTGGTTTAGAAGCCATTCCGAGGTTCAATTTCCCTAGGGTGTTGTTCGCATGGAATTTTTCGGTCGCATCATTAAGAGATTCGAGTGCGTCATAGTCTTGACATTTGCATAGTTTACCGTAGTTATATTGTCTCATGTCATTTATCAGTGTGCCAAGTTTACCACTTACGATTAACAGCCAACGGACTTACCCCATGATTTTTTATTAGAAGCTAATTTTATGGATATGATATTCTCCTTATGCATGGTCGTCGTCTTCAGGGTTGTTTTCTAATAAATTATGTCCATTGCAATTCCCAATTAAAAATTAAGCTTTTCTACTACTTAAAATCACTGCACTTTAAAGACGGTTTTTATTTTTATATAATTCATGAATAAAATAAAACATAGCTGCATTAAAGAAAATCTGGATGAGACTAATGTAAAAATAGAAAAAAAACAGAAAAATGCATACTTATTTTTATTTTAATACCCAAAATATTGAATGAGGCCTTGGAAATTGTGATGGTCATACGTAAAGTAGGGGAAATTGCACCCTTTTGCAAGTAATCGTTGCATTCATTTCCCACCTCACCACCATGGAGCTTATTTTTCTCCACTATTTACTATTATTTTAGTCTACTTTCTTACGGTTGAAAGTACAAGATAGATCTGAAGTCATTTTAAAAATTTTTTACGGTTATTCACTGGGAGCATCATTGTATTACATAAATAAGGCCTATCTCCAAAAGAAGATGCCAACCACACTTGTTCGGTGGGCTGAAAGTCGTGGGATCCCGGGACCTTCTTGTTTCGATCTTGTCTTTTCATCGTCTTTGTAAAAGGCGGATATTATCTCCATATTTAGCATTCATGAACACCTTTATATTCCTACGAAAGCACGATGGCCTTTCAGTTCCCTCAATATTTCCGTGGAGCATATTTTGCCGTTTCGTGGCAATGTAAGTCACCTCATGTTTTTAGTGGTTCACGTACTTTTCTCATCTTATCCTATACTGTCGACTGCTAAGAGCTCCTTTCTCCAATAGTGCACATGCTATAGCACGTACTAATTACTAAATTACTTCTGCTTTTATTTTGCACAGAACTTTTAAACTATACATAATTTTTTATATTCTTGCCTCCTAAAATTCCTTTCTTACCACAACGCCTAACCTAGCAAACCCAACGTATTCCCAACCTTATTTCTTAAGCTTTTGCTTCGTGAGCTTAAGTTCTTTGATCATTTACTAATTTTGTGAGAAAGTGAAAGAATCTCTTGAATCTTTGCGCGCTGAGTCTCCATGGCAATCTGCAAATCGGCCACCTTAAACTTTGCGCGCCACCGTACACTTCGGCGCGTTTTCTTTATCTGTTCTGAGAAAACGATTCGAAATTACCTTTTGCTGTCGAAGCGACGAATATTTTTTCTCCAATGCCAAGTGATATCGATCAGAAAATTTAATTCCAGTCTGTGCCAGGGATTTCTTTCTTGGTCATATGGATTAATCAACAGACAATATGCTTATTATCTCGTTCTTACGAATACTTTAAGATATATTTCACAGCCCCTACTCAAGTATTCATCAAAGCTCTCTTTCATATCGATTCTTTTGCGAAAACTGGCGGGCGAGTAAAATAACGCTTATAGGAGTTGGTTTGGTATTAAGTGACTACTTGATTTAATTCATCCAAATGTATGTCATATTCCCATGCTCAAAACGTTTGCGTGATTCGCGCTTTTTGGCATAATGGACGGAGGCTGTTGGCTAAACGTTCTTTCATAAAAATCATACTTCGCATATTGATTAATTCTATCTCCCAGTCGATTCTATCTCCCTTACCGCTATTAAAAGAGGGAAAGTAGCCGGTGACTAGTATTTTCTGAAGACATTATATAAACATATATTTTACGAAGGTATGTTTCACCATTGTATCCGCGATTGCTATTTGTTGAGATTTGAGGTTTTAAATCTAAAAAACATTGTGAATTTGTCAGGAATTGAAGAAGAAAAATTACTATTCATTTTGAAAATTTTGATTCCAAAACTTTGAGTTAGATATTTGTTTTGGTATCCTACCATTTAAAGGAGATTTTAGATGAACGCGGATTGAATAACGATCAATTTCTTTGCCTCTCATTAAAAAACAACCTGATAGTCGACAGTATATTAAACCTTTCTTCCATTTTCCCTTTATTCCATCCAACATGCCCATCATTTTCCGACCACTTCCTCATCTGCCTAACCCTCTATCACGGTCTACAACATCCCATCACTAATAAAAATGCTATGCATCTACCTTTCCTGCCCCCCTTGGATTTATACTAATCAACCCCTCTCTTCCCGTACAATGCCAATATTTCCTAGTTTATTTTCTTTCTGTTCATTTTACCTTTGCCATCTTTCTTCATATTTACATTACAAAAGCTTCCAATCTAGGTTTATTCCAATGAAAAACACAGAAACTGTTTCCGTATCTTACAAAACCGCGCTTCATATAACAGTATTGACGAGCCGTTTCTTATCGCCATTGCTCAAAATCCCCGTCATCAATTCCCTCCTCGTAAAAACCTGACGCAATTTTTCTTATTATATCTCTGCTACTTTGGCCATCTTGATTCAAAGCCACCCAAAATATGTACACTTCTCCACCTGCTCTAGTTTTTGCCTTCCGATTTAACGTTTAACCTAGCCTTCCTCTTTGTCGAAAACCTCATAACCTTTGTTTTGTTTATATTGATCCCACGCTTATCATACTGCTTTTCTAAAGCACTTAGCAATGTTTGTAACCCGATGACTGTATGCATCTTAGCGATTTAGCCAGCGTGGCGGTTCACTAGGTGAATTGACACGTTTCAGAAGGCACGCTAGACGCCGGGTCTCGGCAATCCCAATCAGACTGTCTGAGTCGGTTCGCATGGGCATAGATCCAGGCGATCCCTTTGGCTCCTCCCCCTTTCGTCTCGTCACTTGGATTACATTTTTAACCGAGTTAAGTTTTAGCAGAGTTAAGTTCTTGGACAGAGGCCTTGTGACTATTCCGACGGTTTTCTGCACTTCTGTCATGTTTGGACACCGACTCCACCGTAAGAAGAAATGTTTTCCGCTTACCATGAGCGCCGGCTGAATTAAATATAAGGAAAAGTGAAAGAGATATTAATTTCGTTTGATGAATCTTTAGTTTACCTTCCACTTACTCCTATTATAATCATGTAATTTCTTCCAGATATTGGTAGTAGTTGAAATTGAAAAATAAACAATCTGGCTTTTACACATAGAAAAATTTTCTTTCACTATCTAGGTTTCGTTATGGTATAACATCTTCAGTTTCTGAACTTGAATCTTGAACAGAAACTGAACTACCATTTCGAAACCTAGATAGTGAAAAAAAATTCTACGTGGAAAAGCCAAGTTTTTTATTTTTCAATTTCAATAAGAAGTTTTTCCACCAAGTCACGCCAGAAACTTTTATTTATCGGTAGTAGTTTAAAATGGTGAGATTTGTAGAATAATTCATAGGATTTTTGAGAGCACCAAAAATCTAGGGAGCATTGCATCCTCTATCGCTTTTGAATACCACTTAAAAATCCCAGGCTATCCCTATGTGTTCATTCTGGCGCACTTGCTGTTTACCTGTCTGCAATAGCTTTTAAGCTTAAGTGTGTAACCTTTAAAGACTTTTAATTACAAGTATTAAACACATAATTGATTTAAGCTACTTATTTTTTATGAATTATATCTTTTACCATAACTTATCAACCATAATGATTACTTTATGTGCGTTATCCGACAGCAGTGGTATTTTCCTTGTTGGGAAATTTCGTATTCGGCGAAGTGTTTATCTTTTAAAATGGTTAGGATGCTATTGAATACTAGTCTCAGAATGTTTTAGGTACATAGTTCATAATATAGTATAGTTGATACGAAATCTTGAGTGGATTCTTAATGCTTACCACAGGTATGTGACTCATAGTTTAAGCAATCAGTTCCTCCCGTATGGTTTTTGGGCTCCCGTTTAATCAGTTTAATGTTGTTATATTAATGCTGTCATCGTAATTCCCCGGGGATTAAGTACTGTAGTTAGGAAACAGAGGTTGAATGAAGTCAATTTTTACTCCTAAATCATTCAGAATGTTTGCCATGCACAGCATTGCAAAATCCCAAGAAAATAACTTTTTACAGCGCACTCCTTAAACGACGATCTTGAAGTATGTACTTAAGAAGTATGTACTTATGTATGTATGTATGTACTTGAAGTATGTACTTAAGTAAAAGTAATGCATACGCCTATGCGTTAATTAGGAAAAAATGAATTATAATTTTGTCGCCTAATAGTCAACCTGCGAGTTTCCATGAGCAAACTCAAATAGTTTTCCAACTATTATAAGAGTAATTAATTAAACATTAAGAAAACATTTAAATGCAGGCTTCCCAGCGTTTTGTGTGTAGTACTTACGCAAGTAAGTTTGCATAGACAAGAATTTTCCTTAAATTTTCCACTTATGAAAATGAAACGGTGTATTTTGTTGAGGATTAAAATGGACCGGGAAAAAAAACTGGCTTTGCATAACTGCTGTAGATCCCTGAATCTCTTTTAGGTTGACTTCTTAGGTTGCCAAATTCCATCGGACTTCTGCAAGGCTGGAGAGACCTCTATCGTCAGTTGTCGCGTATAAATACATCCGTGAATGAGATGATACGTTTCGTAATCTATGTGCTAGCTCCGGCTTATAATTGTAAGGCCTTCATGTTGAGTCGCATTTACCAATCGTTATAAATGGCACTGGGTGGCATTTCTTTTTCCGTGAGGTTTGGAGTTCAAGGCTGGGGTGGTGAAGAATTTGTTTTCATGAGGCTAGTAGGTGTGTCTATTCACGTGAACAACACGGAAGCCGTGGATAGCCCAAGGCAGAGGCGGAACTAGGGCGGAGCCAGCAGGGCAGCCAGTGGTTACGGAGGGATTTTTATTGCGGGGAGAATACCCCGCAAATAACCTCATGCTCAAATACCAGGAAATCGGGACTACTGCCTCATTTATATTATTTTTATTTACCTTTGGCCATAAATTATTAGTTCCGCTCTCGCTCGTTTGCAAAGGAAACGGAAAAATTAGCTAAAAAATGTGTGCCCCCCCCCCCCCGTATTGCTTGTAAATACTCAATCATCGCGAAATGAATATTTTCCCGAGGCAGCGAAAATAGCACTGTGCAAGAATGTACTCCTCACGCTCCACTAAAGTGAAACTTGGATATTCTAGAAAGCGCACGAGCATTGAATAATTGAGGTATTAAAGGAGTGTGTTTGTGATCAAAAATGGATACGAAAAGGCAAGGGATGAGCTAGCTATGAAAAAATTTGGTTTGGATGCATCGGTAACAAGCAATCATGAAAGAGGTGTGGTTCGCTAGTTTGATCATTTAGAGCAATTGTTTGAGAGTCTATTCAAATAGACATGCAAGGTTTATATAAAAAATATTGGGAACAAATTTTTCCTGAAGTAACTGCACGTCGCAGCTCGTTGTATATTATGGGAGAAGAAGAGTAGTGTGAGAGGAAGGGATTGAACGTGAAAGTAAGGTGAACACGCAGTTGAAAACCCTCAGGAGAGCGAACATTTGTTTTCTCAGCGTCGGTGATTGAAATCAGTTGCTTTCGGGTACTGATGTTTCGTCATTAGGAATGTTTTTCTTCAAGCTTTCGAGTCTTCAAATCATTGTCACTATGGTCCGCAGTAGATGCTAATGCTTGGACAAAAACGTTTCTGATGACGACGCAGCAGAAACCAGTGACACTCGGACAATGAATGTTGGAAGTCTCAGGAGAAGCAAGAGAATATGAGGTAATGCATGAATCTGACAGAGAGAAAAGTGTGAATGGATAGGGCGTAATGGGAGAAATGAGTGAATGGGGATAAAATTCCTTTCATAACTTGGACCAGTTGTTTTTAAGAGAGGTAACTTGCCATGAACTGTGGGAGAACCTGTCGTTTCAAAATTATTTGATAATTTATCAGTAAATTAATAGAAAACAATAGATAAAATGAAAAATAAATTAATGCATCTAAGGTAAAAATACACGGTTGTCTTACCGAACAGTGTACTTTTTCAGTACGAACACGTAAATGAATTGATCGTAGTGAAAAACGCTGCCATCAAGTTTAAACGAGCTTTTTTCTTCTTCTTCATCCCGAAAAAATATTGAATACTAGTATACATAACAACAGCGATTAAGTAACACGGGAAAGTGCGTTTCATATTTTATGTATTTTTACGAAGGAGAGATAAAAAAGCCGAAAATTGCCAAACGTACTTAAAAGCAATTACGTCTGATCCTATTTCCGCCTACAACCAATTCATAATATTGTCTCAGGACCTCATACGGACGCGGGCGCTTGACTTCCTCCTCTCGCCTCTGAGATGAGAAACGAGGCATCCTTTCATACTACTCGCCAGAGAGAAAGGATGGGCTTGTTAGTGAGAGGTAATTAACCCCAACATCCAGCTCTTGATGTCTCCTTTATGGGTGAGGGCACTCTTATGGCGTGCTAGGCTGAACAGAATCGGAAGTGATACAGCCGGTACACGCAGCTCACAACGGTCAGGTGTTCATGATTTTCCGATTTCTACGGGTGATGGAACATACAAGTATTGGAACCAAAGACCTATAGAGTCTCATTTGAGTCTCTATAGGGTCTCACTGACTTCAGTCAGTCTGACCTGAAGGCCTCGGAGTCAAATTAAATAAGATCAAATAAATATCTTGTGACTCCAAACAAAATGTAATCGAACAACATACTCTACATCAGGTTTCTCTTCATCTCTGTGTACTTCCTCCTTTCATCCCGTCCAACATCCCTATCCTGTTCCTGCCCTATCCTCGTTTGCCAAACATCCTCCCCTCTATTACCGTATTCAACATCCCACTGCCGCTCAATATGCCTTTCATCCATTTTTCCTGCCTCCATAGGATTTCTCTCAACAAACCCCTCTCCTCACCCACCATCACCAGTACTTCTTCATTTGTTTTCCATTCTTTCCATTTCACCTTCTCCATTCTTCTCCACACCCACATTTTAAAAGCGTCCAGTCTACGTCTATCCTCCTGCTTCAGCGACCATGTTTCCGCGCCGTACATAGCTACGCTCCATGTCAAGGTTTTTACGAGTTTTTTCTCAACCTCCCTACACAATGTCCCCGTCATCAACTCCCTCCTCCTTGTGAGAGCCTGTTTACCAAGCGCAATTCTTCTCCTTAAGTCCCTACTACTTTGACCGTGTTGGTCCAAAAAACCTCCAAGATACTTTAACTGTTCTACCTGCTCTATTTTTTCCCTTCCTATTTTAATATTTAGCTTAGCTCTTTTCTTTCTGAAAATCGCATAACCTTCGTTTTATAAATATTGATTCTCATACCATATCTATTGCACAGAATTTTCAATTCACTCAGTAATGCTTGCAACATCTTGACCGACTGACAAATCAAAGCCTGGTCATCAGCAAACCTAACTGATTTTACGAACTCCCTTCCGACTTTCACTCCCACTTCCAGCTCTTCCCACGCCTCCTTAATCATTTCTTCCACATAAACGTTGAACAGCACCGGTGACAATGGGCAACCCTGCCTTACACCTCTTCCTAACACTATCCATCCGGACTCTCCGTTCCCCACTCGCACCTAAGCAGTCTGAGACATGTACAGGTTGCGGATCAGTCTCCTGTTCCTCCAATCCATTCCTATTCTCTGCAATACACGCATTAATTTTTCCCAATTCACTCTATCAAACGCTTTTTCGAAATCTACAAAACAGGCAAAAACGTCCTGATTGTATTCTATATTCCTCTCGATTAGTGATCTCATTACTGCAATGGCATCTCGCGTACCTCTTCCTTTCCTAAACCCAAACTGATCATCCCCTAAGTAATCATTTGCACTACTCTCTATCCTTTTGTTGATGATCCTGAGAATAACTTTAGCTGCGTGGGATATTAAACTTATTGTTCTGTAATCCTCACATGACTTTACCTTTTTCGGAATAGGAACTAACACTGATTTCACAAAATCTTCCGGCCAGATTCCTTCCTCATAGATACTACGAATCAGTCCATATAGGGCCTTCTTCCCACATTTTCCTAAACATTTCAATAGTTCCGCAGGAATGTTGTCCATCCCCACGGCCTTATTTGGTTTCATCTCCCTTAATGCCCTTTCTATTTCATCGTCGAGTATGCCTGGACCTAAGCTATCTTCTTCTGCGTCATGTTCGTTTCCTATGTCTAACCTTGTCGGCCTAAGTTCTCTACCATACAGTATTTCTAGATATTCCTTCCATCTCTCTTGGATTTTTTCTGATTCAACTATTATCTTACCCCACTTATCTTTAACTGTTGGCACAAATCTTGCCTTTTTACTTCCCGATAATAACTTAACCTTGCTGTATAGTGCACCAATTTCGCCCTTCCTCTATAAACTTTCCATATCCTCGCATAGCGTTTCCCACCATTCTTCTTTCGCTTTATTTGTGGCCCTTCTAAATTTATTGTTTAACTATTTGTACTTCATTTTGCCTAACTCTGTGTTTACATTCTTCCATCTTCTTCTCTCATTCATCTTTGTAATGATCTCATCTGTGACCCATGGTTTCCTTATCCTTTCCCCGTTAACAGTTCCTATAGTGTCATTTGCGACTTTCGATATCACTTTCTTGATAATTTCCCATTTTTCTTCGATAGTACTCAGCTCTTGACCGTCATCCATGATTTTCACCCAACACTTTCAGTTATATAATCTCTGAGCCATTCTAAAACAATGCCTCGTGTTGGTCTTAAAACAAAAAAGACCCATAATACAAAGGTGGGCTCAATGTATTATAGCCAATGCCAGCAATTCTTCCCGTATGAATAGAATGCTACTTGAATATTGTAATGTGTATTAAGATGTTTCAGTCCTAGTTGTTTCATCTCTTTGATTATATAACTTATGTACCAGTTCCTCATATATTAATGACACGTAGTAAGGAAAGTGCGCGTCTGAAGTGAAATCACTTGCGACCAAGCGATGGCTTTCAGATATAAAATATATCATGGAAATAAATGAGAATGTAAGCTCCATCCGAAATACGATATATCAATAAGGATCTTTTACGAATTTCTGAAGGAGGTATATCATTACCACTGTCTTCTGCACCTCTTTCGTGTTATTGTCTTTGACCTCTAAAAATCCTAAATCTCGTTTAGAATCGATTAAAGTTACGTGTACTGTTCTTTAAGTGTTGTATTTAAAGATTACCATTCGCCTTTAGCCATTTTATTTGAATATTTGGCTGCATTATGGGAATACTTTCAATAAAATTGGCCATTGTTCTTTTTCAGTTATAAATATCGCATATGATAGCGATGTTTTCAATGTTTTTTTCGCTTGTATGATAGACTTTTATTCATTGCTTCTTTTTCTAATAACTTTGATATTCATAGAAAAATTATTGAACGAAGGTCATTGCCGTTGGCGAGGTATTGAGTCCCAACTAAATGTTTATCTCGCGAGAAACCAAGTGTATGTAGTTTTGGCAATCTCTAATACATGGCAAAGAAATATTATGAAATAATAAGAATTTTAAATTTCCACAGTTGTTCGTTTTGGAAAAGTAAAATTTTTATTATTGCACACTCGAGCATTCTCCATATCTTTAATTTTTTTGGTTTAGTCACCGCCTTTGCCATCTAATAGTCTTTATCATATTTACAATACCATTTCTATCCAGTTTTTCTAGGCAATGACATTATTGAGAATTATGTTTCCGTTACAAATCTTGAAATAACTGTTGATTCTTACTATCATCTTGGGTCACTGACTTTCATTGTCTGTATTTCATACGCAAAGCTGCATGGGCGTACTTTGATACGACTAAAAACTAAGAAGGAAACTTATCCTCGACCGCTGGTTGCGGAAAATTGCCATACCAACAACGATGGTAGGAAAATATGCATGGTATTGCAAATTCTAAAGTCAAAGAGGCTGAACCTTTTGAACGAACAGGATCTATTTATAGTAATATTTAAATCGAATTGATTTCATAGAAATAATTCATAGAAAGTATCCAAAACCGCGCAATTTTCGTGGTAAATATACATATTATTCATTGTTGGCTAATATTGTCAGTCTCGAATGCAGCAATGAATATTTCAAGGTGGCTTAATTTCACTTTATCTAGGAACTATTAAAAGGAACAGCACTAAATCCATGCCTGTGGCATTTTATGATGAAACTAAATTATTAGGATATATTTAGAGCATTACTATGCTCAGTAGCTGCTATGGGATGGAGATTTAAACCATAGATCGACATCAGTCTTTATGACAAGTATATTTTAATATAATTTGCTGAACACACTCTTGATGGCGCTGATTAAAAACCGTAGTGGTACTAGCCTCAAGGTAGAACTCAATACTGTTTCATTTTTGGCTGAGTGAAAGGAGGCTAAATATATATTACCGTGGACACCAGTTGAATTGCACAAAGAAAATCATGAGAAAACAGGCGAGAAGAAAAAGACACATGCGGAAGACCCACTTGGGCGTGAAGTATGGACGTACTTCACATAACACTGGCACGAGTAGGGCATTGGGAGGTACCAGTCTAGCAGCACAAGTTACAAATGTTGATCATAGCACAATCCTGATGTTTTCTTCATTTTGAAACCAAGGAAGTCTCTGTCAATGTCCTGAAGCCATAATCATAGTGGAGAGAGATTGGGACGAATCGTTTAGTCATGAAATAACAGATCTAGAAATGATGAAGCGAATAATTAAGGCAGGAAATTGGTTACGCCTCGAGAAACACAGACATCAACGGTGCTGTGAAGGTGATCCAGTAGAAGAAAGAAAATATTTTTCTCACAGCATTGAGCTGAAAAGATCAGATGGATTTTTTCCCCAGAATAATTAACAATCTTGGTTTGAAAATCTCTGAAAGAATGAGGATGAAAGCCTTTTCAAAGTTGTATGAATTCAAATTCAAAATGGAGAATTGGCACGGAAATGACTTTTGTTCTCCTCATCATTTTCTGCTACATTCCAAGCGGCAACCATTACTTATTGGGGAATCGGATACGAATTACAGGATTCTCACCGATTCCTCCTCGAAGTCATCAATTACAAACTCCACCGGATCCATCAAATGGTTGCTACTGACAGTACTAGGAACACGCAATTGCTGGAACTTCCACTACCGATTCCGGTCCCGAGGCTAATTTATCATCTATGAAGTATCAGTTCCGGTCCCCATCGAGTAATCTCCGCAAATTGTCTTTTCTTTTGTGAATTTTATTTTCCCCAGGTTTCATTACATACTACCATATACACTGCGTTGATGAAGTAAACTTAAAATGACGCATATGTGAGTTAAAGAATAACGATCTTGCTTATTCCGGAGCAGTTTACACGCGAATGATATTTTTTGCACAGTAGCCCTAGATTGAAATATTAGTTATGTTTTTTCATTGGAAAAAACACATCTGGATACGAAAATTGCAGGCTCATAGTTAACTACAGTTGCGTATTCATGTGCCTTGAATTCCCTTGCTACGTCCTCTCATGTCTTTTGCTTTGGGCTCAACACTCACGAATGTCGGTCTTCTCACACTCCAGCATTCTTTTATGTTTTGAAATCATCTCAAAGGATCTTTTGGGCGCCATTTACTTTCGTACCTTCAATTTTCATCCAGTATCAGATCGTCATTCTCAAGTCTTTATTTGTCATGGTCAATTCGACTTGCTCCCGCTATCAGATGTAGAGAACTTGTTTACTTATCCGCCCGCGAAGGGAAAATGTGACTAGAGTAACCTGGCACATTAGCAGACGACCTAGCAGAAGACTACAGGTAGTGGTGTCGGCTAAGACGGGTCATTAAGGGAGGCAGCCCTAATATTCCGGCAAATAAACTGTGGCTTCTTTACGGCATCTTTTCAAATTACCACTTTTAAGACTTTTAGGGAGGTACAGGGTAGGAGCCCAAATTTACGACTGACAGTGGAGAAATCAAGATCATATAGACTATTGGCAAATTAAACCATAGAGTTTAAGGGAAATTCGCGACCTTAAGGATTTAAATGCCATTCTTCTATCGTGCTACACGCAATCACGAGACAACCAAGGCTAAATTCCCAAAAAATGTTGATAGAAAAAACTTTTCAAACTACCCCTCAAGGGAATTTAGCAATTACCCGAAATCACACGGTTAAATGCTCTTTCCTGACGATTTCCATCTCATATCCACCTGCAGGTTCGTAGATATGATGCAGGTATGTTTTTGACGGCAAGTTATTATAAAGAATTGGGTCTCGGATGCTGGAGTCCGCATTTTCATGGGCGGCAAACGTAGAGAAGTAGGAAGTATCTGTCAGCTATAAAAAAACGAGATGGGAGGTTAATTTATTTAATAAGAGGATTTTGGCCATCATGACGCATCGAAAAGCTATCTCCGAGTAAAAAATGATTTTTGATACAGAAAATATTAAAGTACGAGTTTATCTGAAATACATCTACTTCTCCGCCGACATGGTAGTCATGGAGATGCTCGATTTTAGATTTCGAATCTGGTTAATTTTATGGCTCATTCCCCATGGGAAAACAATTATGTGTATGCGGTTTTGTAAATATCAAAATATTGTCCATTGCTTTATGTAATAAATCCAAAAGTGGATTAGTCGTTCAAAAGCACCGGTGTTCGCCTTTTCCATTCACAGTCTGTGTGGTGTTTGCTTATGTTTTTTATTTATTTAGCATTAATCCGAAAACAGCTCTATTTGGCCTTTACATCAGCCATTTAACAATGCCATATATGACAATAGCCACAATCACGAACACCCAAACTGTAGGAAAACCCATATAGGCGGGAATCGAGCCCACGACCCCTGGTATGGCAGGCGAGGACGATAACCCGCCGCCACCGGGACTTGAACACTGGTGTCCTTCTTTAGCGGTAAATTTTCAGGGGATTGGTGCAGTTTTGATTGGTTTTAATTGTTTCCAAGCGGTATATTTAATACACGTGAAACATTTAATGCATCGCGGAGAGACTAAACATATACTGGAGTCACAAGTGAATTAATTACTTCTGTAGAATCGTTTCTCGAAAGATATGAATGCCATAACGCACAGAAGTCGCTATTTAATAATTTTGTTTCAATATATATGGCATTTTGGCATGTAGATATGGTGCTTTAATTTCTTGTAATAGTTTCATTAGGTTAAAACCCAGCAATAAACATTTGGGTACTTAGAGGTATAACCTGCCGTATTCACGTAAGGATTTTATTTTATGATCTGTTTATATTTCGGCTTCATTCATTTGCTTTTATTTATATTTTATTTAGAATAAGTTGGATGTTCAAAACTTATTCCATTTTATATATCAGTCAAACTTTTTTCCATTCCAATTTGGAGTATACCGAGATAAAGAATGGTGAAGGGGGTGCAAATGACTCACCCTAGAGACTGTCGGCTACTGCTGTTGTGGGGGCCTGCGGGCTGAGGAAAAAGATACCACTTTATATTTATATGAAAATTATGGGGTTCCATGATTTTTTTATTCCACCTGAGGGTTTCCTGTTTTCACTTGGTACTCACTAAGTAATGCAATTACCCTCATGCAAGGCATACTTTCGCTAATGGTAACGTGAAAAATTCGGTAGTCACCACCCAGTTACCTGAATATATAATTATAGTGCAAATTAGATTTCGCTCTATTCTTTTTTTTCCTATTTCCTGTTTCAACGAGTTGTAAAGTAATGAAAAAGCTGAGCAGAAAGAAAAATAACTTATTTTATAAATCTTATCTTTATGGTGCCGTTCTGCGACGTCGCGCCCAACTGTATCCGTCTATTACCTGACGATTGACTGTGATAAACGCGGTTAAAAGATGGCTCGAAGACTATTGGCTCGGGATAATTAAGAATCACGGATAAGGACGCATTTCCCATACATATACGAGGGTCATCCGGAAAGTAGTACCCGTTCGTGCCGCATGAAGTGCTGACGACGCGAGTAGCCGCTGGACGAGGTCAGATAGCTTCAGTGGCTTGTCTGCCTTCTCTGAGCCAAGTTGCGTGACGCTAGCATTGCCTGTGTTGTTTCTGTGATTGTTTACAATGTTTAAAAAAATTGAGAACGCCGCCAGTTGTGAAGTGAGGGCAGTGATTAAATTCCTCAATGCAAGAAACGTTCGCCCATGTGATATTCATCGCCAATTAAAGGAGGTGTATGGAGACAATGTAATGGACGAGTCGTCTGTTCGGCGGTGGTGTCGCAACTTCAACATGGGGAGGGGGAACACACACGACGATGAGCGTTCGGGGAGACCGTCTGTCATTACAGACCAACTGGTGAGCTCAGTTGACGAATTCGTGAGGAACGATCGGCGCGTCACAATTGATGACATCTGTGAGCATTTTCCCAATGTTTTTCGAACAATTGTTCATGAAATTGTTAAACACCATCTGCATTATGCAAAAATTTGTGCAAGATGGGTCCCTTGCATGCTTACAGATGAGCACAAAACCAAGCGTATGGCTGCAGCACTGACGTTTTTGGGACGTTATTCTGATGAAGGAGACTCTTTCTTGACTCGCATAATTACTGGTGACGAAACATGGGTTTGTTATGCATCACCTGAGAGTAAACGACAGTCAATGGAGTGGCATCATGCTTATTCACCAAACAAACCAAAAAAATTCAAGACAGTTCTGTCCACCAGGAAACTCATGGCAACCATTTTCTGGGATCGACGAGGTGTATTGCTTATTGATTTTATGGCCCGTGGAGACACTATTAATGCCAATGCGTATTGTGAAACATTAAAGAAATTACGGCGGGCAATACAAAATCGGCGGCGAGGTCTATTGTCTACTGGTGTCATTCTCGTTCATGACAAGGCCAGGCCTCATGCAGCTGGGATAACACAAAAACTTTTGCAGCAATTCAAATGGGAAACTTTCGACCATCCACCGTATAGCCCGGACTTGGCCCCTTCAGATTTTCATCTCTTTACAAAGCTTAAAGACTTTTTGGCAGGAAAAAGATTTGACAGCGATGAAGAACTTAAAGAAGGAGTGACCCTGTATCTCAATGAGCTGGCGGCGAAGGACTATGCAGCAGGAATACAGAAACTTGTCACACGTTATGACAAATGCCTTAATTTGCTTGGAGATTATGTTGAGAAGTAGTTTAAAGTATTCTCTTTCAAATAAAATTTTTTATGTTTGTTAATATTTACTTTTGTGTCTTTATTTCACGAACGAGTACTACTTTCCGGATGACCCTCGTAGTATACCACCACGTCAGCACATTCGGACCGGTTGGATTTTTAAAGGGAGTTGAGTAAAGAAATCATCCACCAAGTCCTTGATATATTCAATTTATGTCAATTATTGTGTATGCTTAATTGACTGAATAACTTGTGAAATTTCAAGTGAGTCAAGTAAAATAGGCGTGAGTTTGGTAGTAGCGAGAATTGATGGAGCGTAAACATTTTTCATTTTTCCATGGTTCGCGATAACCTTTTAGACTTTACCTTTTATCGCTATACATCATAATATTTTTAATAATAGCTTCATAACATAGTGTAGGTGTTTAGTTTTCTTAAATCGCAGGTCCTTAAAGTCTTAAATTATTATTAACTTTTATGACTATTATTATTTCTTCTATTTTCTCTATTCTATTAAGACTATTATTGTTATAACTTATACTAACTCAATAATTATTCGAGCCGTGATATTAGCTATTGCTAAGCAAGTGACTCAGTGGATTAGTCGAAGATCTTTAAATGAACTTAGTAATCGAGAGCTTAAACCAAAATTAAACCATTTTAACTTTTCTGGTGAATTTTAATGTTTTATCATCCTTACTATCAGAATCAATACCTAAAATTCCTGGTTACATTTTCGAAATGAAAATTGTAAGTTATTATACGAGTATATTCTGCAATCAATGGGTCGTATTTTAACTGTAGTTCCTCATGAGTTTGAACTGTGTTAACGCTTTTTTCGGGGAAGTTGACATTTTTTGGAAGGATGTTCAGTATGTTTTACTCTCACAATTTACCATGATTTTGATTTACTTTTTAGTCTCAGAGGTACGTATTTATTTTTTTACATGCAAATGAAAACATATAATTGCTTTTTCGTTGAGTTTCTGGATTGTTATTGTTATGCCTTAAATAATTACCAATGCATATCACATGTTGCAAGAAGGGAAACGTCGTTTACTTTAAACATTTGGATAGTACTGGGGAATGAGTTTATTGACGCTAAATAAAAAAGCTATGACCACGATCACGAAATTACATTCTGTTGAATAATTGAGAAAATAACGCACGTTAGAGAAATTAGCTTTCTCCTTGGTATTTTTTTAAAGTTCATATTGTAATGCGCTACGATCCTCTAAATCTCACTATTTCTGTAATGAATACACTTTAAAGCGTTGTTATTTGTTGAAAAAATTATTGAAATCATCTTGAAATACTTCACATTAAAACAAATTATGTATATATTCACGCAAGATGCGCCAGACTCTTCACCGCTTCTAGTGCGGTGACAAACGACTTCCTCATCAGTGAAGCTACGTTGATTGACTATGAGTCCTTAATGTGAGAAGCGGTTCCGAAATACTGCAAACCCCTCGACCAGGCTCATCTCGAAGGCATGGCTCGTCACTCCTTCCGTCTCGGGAACTTCGACTCAGGGCAATTTAGTCTGCCCTTTCGGAACGTACATATTTAAAGAGCCCTGACGTGAGACTGGTAATTAAACGAGAGAAAACGTGGCTGCCGGGTACAGTTTCTATTCGAAATTAACAGCTCGAAGATAGACTCAAAGACGAGATCGTGATCGCTGTCTGAATGTATGCCTTTACGCATATTGTTGTGCCCATGTACAGGTTAAAGTAAATTTATACATTGACATTGATTCATCAATGCTGACAGTGCAACGCAAAACTTTTCCCCCCCTAGTTAAATGTCTTCATTCATACAAGTCAATAGCGTTGATTATATCATTGGCATTAATCACGCTTCTAGATTACCGAGCCTATTTAAAAATTTGGAGTCGTTCCTTTAGTCTAAGATGTCATAATAGGAAATTTACATAATAATGGGTATGTTTTCGACCGTTCTTAATGACGATTTCCTAATGCGTATTGCATGGACCCCTTCGTGTGCTCACTCTATAATTTTCTTCTTCAGCTCTTTATTGGTACCTTCTATATACCGCTTAAAAAATCTATCCTCTTCCTCTCTCCCCCCCCACTTACCTATCATTATACCGTCTACCACCATCTTTAATATACCTCTCACTGTCTCGGGCAACAAATTTTATATGCCTTCAAATTTCATCTAGCAACTTAATCTCTTCTCCTGCCGTATTTAAAACTTCATCGTCGGTGGAATGTGTGCTTACATAATATTTCTTTCGGTGCTGACCTTTAAACGTACTTTTACGAAAAATATATGTCGCTTCTTTTCCAAAGACTTGTGCACACATGGCGAGTACCTATATTTGCAAGTGGTACTCATCACTTGAGTTGGGGCCCAGGGATATCCGTTCCATTTTAGGATATGGGACAAATTATTTTAATACTTCTCGTATGTCATCCTAACTCTGTAATTCCGCTCACCTCGGTTGGGTCCAAATCTTGTTGAAAGAATATTGTTGTTGTAAATAAAATTTTCTTAAATTATAGTTTTGTGTTATGATAAACGATTTCCGCCTAAATTAGGTTTATTGAGTGATCTGAGGTTTTTTATGCGGTTTTTTCTGGCTCACGAGGAAGTGAAATCATCGTCTTGAAATTGCAAAAGTCGATCTCGGTGAAAGTCTATTGACTTCTTTAAATTAATAGTTTTTTTCCTAATCCAAAATTTACAAATATATATTTGATGTTTTATTTTCATACGATAAAGAAATACTATTTTGATCTCTGTAGTAACATGATAAAACTGGGGCCAAAATGTTACATTTAAGGAAAGGATGTATTTCTTAAGCTAAATACCATCCATCAGAACAATTTTGATTGTCAATGCGAGAAAAGTTTTTGAGTATTTTTGATACTTTCACTGCTATGTAAACAGCTTCTAAATGGTTCCTATTTCACCAACCATGACCTTTTCATATCCTTTCTGGCCAAGTTTTTATGGTACCAAATGTGTACCAACATTTTTTTGTGATCTTTTACTAACGCAGTGATTTACAACTATGAGATAAAAGGTGCCATATTCGAAAATGTGTTAATCTAAGTTATTGTGAACAACTGTTTTGCACTTATGCTTACATTTTGTTTATACACATTGAATTTAGTTACAGAAATTTTCCTATAATATTATATGATAATTTTAATGCACTAGAAAGAAGTAGGTAAAATAAAATAGTCTTTGGAAATATGTTGCAAAATGTTAGCTTACTGAATACATTTTCTGAGTAAAGAAAATGAATCGCAAGAAATATAATAAAAGACCTTGAATGTAATACAAGTATATGAAACGGGTATTATCGGACTTGAGCACGGAGAAATAAGAAGACGAACAATTTGATCGATGGGATAATTCTATATTGAGATACGTCAAACCAGTCCTTAGTGATGGATAACATAACTCAGAATTGAGAGCAAGCAGTCAAAGAAGTTTAAAGGGGTCAGGCGAAGCAGGCAACTAGGAGGGGCAGGCAGTGCAAGTGCCCTGGAAGTCGCGTTGTGGAGGGCACAAAAATAGTGTTTCGTTTTCCGAATATTTCTTCGCACTCATGAAAATTAACACAGCACTGTAATTTTTACAGTTTTAGCTGGAAGTAGTCATAAGGGGGGCGTCGCCATGGAAGGGTAATATAGTCGGAGGGATGCTGCGGAATCGACGTTCGATCCGGGTGATACAAGGGCGTTTACCGAGAGTGGTTGTGGCTCTAAACGGCGCTTCCTGTAAGAGCCAAAAAGTATCAAATATTCGTCGAAAATCGCCCTCAAGTAGGCAACGGTTTTAAGCTTTTAAGTCCGATCGATCACGTGGGGAAGGATTAGGAGCAGAGGTAAAGTATATATGAGTTACTCTTACGCCATTATTGCCTCAAGTTTGAGAAGTTTACCCTTCAACTTGAACTCCAGGGACATGCAGCTAGAACGATACGTTTGACGCACTCATAGAAATGCACCATGTGTGATTTGAATGCGATCGACCGTGATATGGATTTCATCGTTAAATCTTCCTTGGAATCCATTGATGCTCAAAAAAAAGGTCCAATCCATCTTCGAAAGGTATAATTTTAAGAGAGGCAGGGGCCATGGTTTAGGAGGCTTTATCTTCCCTACCAAATGACTACTTTGTGGATTCCTTGCTCATATAAACACATACTATATTGCAGAGTGCTGAATCGGTCATAGTTGATTAACTGATCGAGTGTGAACGATAATACATGTTTCTGTGTGTGTTTCCCAGTACATCTGGTCCTTTCTGGTGTAACTAGGACGACCTTAGTGGTCTCATTTTCGTAAGCGCCCCGAGCACTGAGGTAAACTTCATCCCAAAAACCTCTTACATTTCTGAAGATTCAGAATTCCTTTGTCTACGTTACGAAAGAACTTTTCTGAAGCTGCTCCGAAAAAATGGCGTCACAGAAGTTAGTGTTCATTTGATAACTATCTTGTGAAAAATTAAATGACTTTTAGGGAATTATTTTTATTTTTCAGCGCAAAGTCAGAATGTAACTGAGTGTATACCCTAGGATTTATCCTTCGTAGCATTACATAAAAAATCATTAGCACTCACTTTCACTGTGCGTTTGGAATTTAGGTACTTCAACTAAGCGCACGATGAAAATGTGCGATGCAAAAAATGCATTTGCAGTTAAAGTTTTACGCTACACACATAAGAGTCCGGAAAGGTAAAGAGAGTTCAAGTTTCATGCATTCGCTTTCTTGACGGCTTTAGTACGTAACAGGGAGTTTTTTATTCGGTCGCGGTCAACATCCAACATACTAGGCTGCTGCGGTTTTGATAATGCTCGAGGATATTTCTTAGCACAAAATTTGATTGCCGAAGGAGGTGTAGGGGAGGCTTACTTTCACTTTTGGTTTTCCTTCGATATAGCCCGCGGCAAAGATAGAACCTCTTCGAGTGTAATCTAAAGACTACTCTGCTCTATTTATGTATGTCTGCTATTTTTTCTGCTCGAATGTTCTTAGAATTATACCACCAAAATGTGGCTATTAGAAAAGAAGTGGAGTGGCGCAAGAAACTAGTCCGATTTCACAAACTGCGCTAGAGAGACAGTAAAATCGTTAAGTTTACAGTAGCGTAAACAAAGAAAGATTTCCATCGAAAGTAATGTGTGACTTAGTTTTATTTTTGTCTACTAAATATAAGGAAAAATAGGCAGTTTCTTCTTATGTCTTCTTATAAAAATTCATGCATTTCTGTGAACGTATCAAGTTTTTATTTACACTTTGATATTTGATAATACAAAATATATTTCGTGAAATATAAGCAAAGTTTTACTTGCTGTATGATGATACAAAATACTAATTTCTGCATTATTTCCGATCAGAGTCGGTGTAATAAATTTATGGATTACAGTAAGTGTTCTGTATGTCCCGCATTGAAAAAGATGCCCCACGAGGCAAATACCTCCTTTTAGAGAACAAGTTTCACCATAATTAGAATCATTAGGGTAAATGGTATTGACTTGTTTTGGAGACACACAAAATTTTCCAATTTTGGATGAAATAATTTTCAAATCTACATAATAATTCTTATAGCCAATTGCCTTATAGTGGAGAACTGGGGAAGCAAGGTAGAGGGAGGAAAATATTAGGCATATTGGAGGAAATGAAGGAAAACATTAATGTACTGCAAATAGAGCATATGGATTAAAAAATATTATGGTAATGTAGGGTGTTAATGGTATTATTACCGTTCTTGATAGGAGAATAGAAGTGTAGTTGATCTTATTTCCTGGGAACATCACAAATTCGCCTAAATTGGCAGTTTACTTTTCGTAATAATAATAGAATTGTAAGGACAGAAAAGGTTATAGAGAAATCCGGCTTTACCTTAACCTTAACGTAATGTACGAAGGAAATTACGGCATAATCTATTTTATTGCAAGGATGAAATATAAGTTTTCAGTACTCTCCAGGCGGGAGCCAAAAATTGTCCGAAATGAGACTTAAAAAATTGTCTATATTTCGCAACGAACCTAGAACAAAATTCAAGAAACCAATTCACTAGGATTGATTCCATCTATAATTTTATAATAAATTTTTCTTTATAGAATAGAGTACTACCTTAATATAGCTTCTCCTTTAGCTCATGAAATATGCCCGTGAAATGGCTCATCATAAGATTTTGCCGTGGTTCCAATAACAGCCGAGTGAAACAGTGTTCATCCCGTCGGCGTATACGATATTCACCTTCCACAGCTTTTGCTAATTATTTATAGATTATTGTACCATTATTTCAAAGATAGATGGACGAAGAAACAAGCAGTGGGTTCATTAAAGTATTTATGGTGAATAAATGACTAAAGTACGTATCTGACTGAAGGTATCTTCCTGTCATTAGGAAAAATATATACTGAAAAATCGTAATTAGACTGAGGACTAGTTCTATGTACTCGTGGTTATGGAAATGTCCAGTTCTCTATTACCGAAACTTAACTGCAGTAATGAAGGTAGGCAGCAAATATTGAATATCCGAGCATAATTTCGGCGGATATCTTAATTAGCATAATATCACCAGCATGGTCTCACTAAATTTTCCCAGACAGTTTGGGCCGGGAGGGTCATCATTATGCACCGAATTGTTCCCATAGGAGTTCAAAATTAAAGTCATACTCGCGTATCTTCAGGTATTTGTTTTTGGCAAACTTCCATTGAGAAGATATATTTAGGTAAACGTGCCCAAGGTTCATAAATAAGGGAATGGAAAATTCGGTTGCGAGTACAGTTAAAACATGAATGGATCAAGACAAAGATTGGCGATTGAGGAGAACTTACGATTGAAATGCGCCCTCGTCTCTTTACTTATTTTGAATTAAAACTTATTTTTTGAATAAGTCAAATGACGAGGTGTTTGCATAACGCAAGAGCGAACAATTCGCATGAGGGTATGCTTTCTTTTGTGAAAAGAGAGATCAGTGAAAGTTATGATTCGCTAAGTGACCACATCCCATAAAAACTGAAGAAGGTGCTGGTTTTATTGAAATTACGTATTTTGTTATTTTCTTCAGACATTCTTCTATTGTATTATAATTAAACTGCATTAGCATTAAGACTCACATAATGCTCAGGTTACTTAGAAAGTTATTCAGCGACCACTTTGTTATTATGTCAACACTTCTACACTGCTACGTCAAAAAAAATCTGCGGATCTGCGAAGTAGTACCCCACAATATGCAAAGAGAGGAGAGAGAGTATACTACCAAAGGCCTCTAATAATTTAAAGAGGAACATAAGCTATTAATCAAGTATTTTTAAAAATTATTTCATCATTATGCTCTTGCGAGGAATTTGAGTAAAGAAACCCTATTCTTTGAGTTCATATTAGTTTCGACTCTTGAAGTCCACATATGCTCCTTTATTCATTTCTCATGCTATGCGAATTCATTCCTAGATGTTATTTGTTCTGATTTTTTCAGAGCAAGGTGGATATTGATTTCGGTTTATTATCACAGTTTTCTATTTTATCTGAATTTTTAAATACAAGAATACTATATTATACTGTGTTAGTTGAAGTACATGAGGTTAATATGGTGAATTATTCATCTTGTTTTCAACATTATTAGCTATAGAATTATTTTGTCTTACTTTATGGAAAATGGTGGATTAAAAAATCTCAACGTAGTGAGAGTAAATTACTTAGGATTTAGGGTAATTAGTGATCATAAGTTTATCATTATAGGATATATAATATATTTATGATATATATCTATCCATTTATACATCCATATATATATATATCATTCATTTATGAAAAATAATATTCTTGTTACATACACGCATGGATTAATATAATTAAAAGTCTTCTATTCATCCTTTAATGATTATTAGAATATGTCTTAGCCCACAAAAAAGAATTGGGTGCTTGAGTTTTCAAGGTCATTTAGGTTATTCGAAATAATCGATCGCATGGGATAGTGAAGCACTATTGAGGTGTCTCTTAACAATTCCAAAATTATAATGATAACTGAGATGAAAAAGTGTGGTTACAAAATGTTTTTTTAATTCTGACAAGAAGTTTTGCGAAAGCATTGATCGCTGCGGAAAATTTCTTAATGCTAATTACTCCGGAAATTCCATTCCGTCAACTAAATTTTTCAGTCACGTTTTTTTATATTTCCCTGAACATATTAATATTGCACTTGTGAAATATAATGTTTATGTTAATTCACTCTTTTGGACTAACTATGCTACGTTTTTTTCCAAATTTTTCGTCAATTTTGTATTACATTATCGCTATCATCTATGCATATAATGAAGTCACAGTATACTTTGACACTATTTTATAGAAATACCTCATGATTCTGGAGACATATGGAGTATTCACAATCTTAAACTAAATTTTAATCCTTATCACACATTCGTTAGCACGAATTTAATAGCTTGATTTATTTAGTTGCTCTATGAATTTTTGATTCCTTGTTTGTTATCATGTACCAATGCTTTTACGGAAAAGTATTGGAAGCTGGAATGACACTGAAGTTTCGGGAAGCTCCTAATGGAATTTCCTATGCTTTCGCTCGCGAATAAATGCCTAGAATATCGATCAAAGTGAAGTAAAGATGCGTGGTAAGGGTATCTGACCGGAAATAACAGATCATGACAAACATTGGCAGGCGCCTACAGATATAATTTATATGATGAAACCGGTCTTATTAAAATTTTCGTGAAATCTACAATGTTTTTTTTTGCGACAACAGATAAATACGTGAATAAGATTTCCTCCATAATTATCGGAACCTTCTTTTAGCCGGGCACTCCCTTTTATGAATAAGAGCATTTGCCCGATTATTCTCACGCATGAATGTGGGAGATTATTTTTCAATTATCATACTCGTAATAGAGTTGTCCGAAAGAAATAATCAACCATTTTTAAATGTACGCTTTCCTTCGCTCATTTCACTTTCCATGCGATGATCGCACGTGAGGTGCCGTGATATTTCTTGGCATACGTTTCTGTCTCTGTTACTCATGTTGGATCCATTGGTCGCCAGCGCGGCGCAATTCCGCCTACACCTCCTTGCTACATTCGGCTGTGGCGGTGTATGTGATAGGGAATTAATTATTATAATCATTGTCGCAGTCCGACATTCGACTCGAATATTGAGTTCTTTCTCTCACGGATGGAGACTCTTTCAAATCTTCTTCCCAGATCACGTGGTTTTATTCTATTTCCGTGAGGAGTCCCTTGCAGGATTTGTTGGCGTTGGTCTATGGGGTGATTGTTCTATAAATAACTAACTGGATTGAGTGTGCTTGCCAAACAAAAGAGAACTACGCCCCCTCTTTGGACAAACGTTACAATACAGAACTGGACTGCAGTTAAGTGCATTACGATCCATCGGCGAAGCTCCTATTTAAATTGCTATGACGGATTTGTGATTGCGAGAGCTTTGTGAATGGAGGAAATGAAAGATTAAGAACATCTTTCCTGTTCCAGCAAATACGAAGATAAAACCATATCAACCCATTATCGTCTGATAGGGATAGAATTTATCACTTCTCATACTACGTCAGTCATAATGAATAGCCAGGTGGTGACGTAAAACTTCATTCTTTCCGCGAAGTTAATAATATACAGGTAATAATGCCTGTAATCACGAACGATAACTGAATTCTCTTAGGTGAATTCGAGACTGATTTAAAAGGGAGTCGGGTGTTTTTTTATGAATATTTCTTATCGCACCTCTGTTTCTTAAAATGATTCTTGAAGCATCATGCATCGAGTGTAGTTTAGTCATGTTCATTTTGAAGAATAACATTAGCCACAAAATTATTTCGTGTGTTAACCGAGAAACATTGCTATAGGGTATGGAAACAATTTAACAATGGGTAAGTTAATATATTTTGCGCGCGTCGAAACTCTCCTCGTTATGTTGCAAATATTGATATTTACCCATTATATTCTATGCGCCTGATTAGTCGGAATGTCGAGTGATATCTTACGAATTGCTAGTTTTATTTTAATATCTTCTACAATACGACCTCACGCTCCGTCGCATAGGAGGGTAGCAGGGAGCAAACAGTGTTGAGCAGAGGAAACCGGGGATGAACAGGGGCTCTGAGGAGGTAAGAGAAGGGTTTGAACTTGAGAATCTTTCATCGCTACATCAGTTAGATTTTGATAAAATGTTTCTTAAAAAGTGCACTTAAGCAAGTGTCGATGACGAAATATCTTCCCGCGTTAGTTTTCATTAGAATTGATATCGGAAATCAAAGATTTTATGCATGATCTTATGGCATTGGACAAACACTGGACGAATTTTGAATTAATGATGCAGAAATAAATACCCATTTCCATAAAAACTGACATCATATGAGTAATAAAATGGAATTCGTAATAGTTTTAACATAAGAGCGCCTATTTGGCTTTGTTTCAATGATATTCATTAATTTGTAGGAAAATGCAGCCGAAATAATTGGAATTATTCCAAAATAAATATAAGAACACGTTTCGAAATTAATAAACACCTCAAAGTACTTAAAAAGCAATATTCACATCATATCTGTTTACGAAATACGGATGAATTGGTGTTATATTAATTTTAATCACTGCTCATTAATAAATTAAATAAGATGACATTGACACATGCAGTCACTATTCAAATCTCCTTTGAAATAAGAAAGGGGGAGAGGAATTATTTCCAAGGATTGCGTGCATAGGAGGGATTACAAGATATTAATGTGTGGGCAAAAATCGAAATTTTTCCAAATCTTGGTCTGGATCATACTCTCTCGGTTAGCCAGATTACACTAATGTTTGCCTTTCGGAGATGGCCCGAAAATGTGGAGTAAAATCTACGAGGAGTTAATGTGTAGATAATGAGGAATGGGATGATGCGAGCAAGGTTAAGGCAAAGTCGCGGCAGGAAACTGATGACTGAAAAATATTTGGTGAGGTCCTCGGTATGAAAACATTTTTTTTCGATGCAGAATATCATCTGTAGTCATGACACTAAGGTAAATTAATGGATTCTTACCTTGGAAATTACCTAGTTTTTTCTATTGTTTCCGTCTCAGTTGGAGACCACAAAGTCAAGCCCGAATGCTATTTCATTTGCGAACCCACGACTGCTGGATGGAATGCTAATTATTCTCACCTTGGCACATCACAACTGCACACAAATTGTCCCCCGATGGTTCGCCACTGGCACTGATACCCACACTCGCACAACTTACACTTCCATTCATTTCGCTCAAGTGCGTGAAATTATCACTCACCGTTCGTCGTCCCGCACGTGGATTCCTATCGTTCCGCCGGCGCCTTTGTCGAAAGTTATCCCTTTTCGCACTTTTTTGGTGTCACACCTCCCGACCACCTCGCAAACTTGTTTCTGAGACGATAGGAGCCGAGTCGGTCTAACTGTCCGACGTCAAAAGACGAGCGACCAATCGCATCCCTCCACAGGAGTGATGTCAGAGTGGGCGGGTGAGGGGGGCTCGTCCAACTCCACTCCCCCCACTCCACCGTATCCCCTCCTCCACCCTAACTTCTCTCCCCCTCCCCGTCGGCATCCCCCCCAGCCATATACGCGTCCACCTATATGAAAGAGAGGGACTGACGCTTGCATCACTACCTACTACCATTTCCACCTCCCCGTGCCCTTCCGACGGCGGCGTCTCCTCCGCTCTCCTTCCCTCCGCCCTTTTTGGCTCGGGGAAGGGCGCGTGACTCCGGGGGTAAGGGTAACATCTGGTTGTGAGGGAAGGGGACAGAGGTGATGTACGGCGGGGTGTGGGGTTTTGAAACAGCTGAATGGCATACCTTTGCAGGCCAGAGGGGGTGAATATTTTAGATCGGGGGTGGTTGAGGTGGTGGTGAGAGGGCGCTCGCCGACGTTGAGCGAAAGGGCGAACTTGTTGGTAGGAGAGCAGGGTAAAGAAGGAAGGTGAAGATGGATTTTCTTTAATCTCCTAGTGCGGTCCATGTTTTTCTTTTGTTTTTGTATCTTTTTCCTCCCCATCCAAGACTCGTGTATTCCGCTTCTCTGATCGATCCGGAAATGAAAAGTGACTTCTGCTGTAAATTGGTATTCTTGCCCTTGTTTATCGATAGTGCTCGAATTAACGGTAATATATAGATAATAGATTAGAGTTTATCATAAAAATTCATCTTTATCCTGATCGATCTATAAAGACTATCCTTTTTCGAAGAGTGGGTTCCTCCGTTCATGGCTCGGAAGGGAAGCTGGATATCAATTGTTTAGGGTGGACACAGGTAATTTTGTGACGACAGTAATACATTTATGACTACTTTTTACATTTATCCCACCTGTGATGAGATTTCGTCAGTTCTTCACTAATAGTTGGCATAAGTCTTTAGTTTTCTGTAACCAATGCGCCATTGAGCCTAAGATTAACATTAACATCACAGTACAAAAATTTGTTGTAGCGAGGAAAATGAAACCATATTTTATGAGGTGAAGATCTTTAGAATATAAAGAGAGTAATAGGCAACTAAAATCGATCATTGATTCTTAGTCTTTAAATAAAATACAAATCAAGATTTAATAACAATTGAATGTTATTTCTGGTGAATATATGCATTACATTTTATCTCTACTGTCGGAATCGAAATCTTAGCTTCCGGATTACATTTTCAAAGTCGTACACAAACATAAACGAGTAATCTTTCAATGGTGGCTCTTAAGGAGTTAGAATTGTATGTTAAAATTTATTTTAAAAGTTAACATTTCAAGAAATATATTCAGTATTTTTAATTTTCACAAATTATCATGATCTTGGTATTCGCGTAGTCTCGAATTCATTTATTTAAGTCTGTGCACAATCACTTAAGGAAAGGGAGTCATTTGTAAAATTGACGATATCTAATAAATAATAATACAGAATTAAATCTGCATAATTTAATAAAGAATTTTTTTAGGGTATGTATTCTTATCACAAAATTAACAACGAAATATCACAAAATAACCACAATACGAAATTTCCTACTGGTATTTTTTAGAGAAAAAATGTACTGAAGGGGAATTATTGGCTTTTACTTGGTGTTCTTTAAACTACTGTAATACACTTTACAATCCTCTAGATCACAGTATCTCTACATTTGTGATGGTATTATTAGGTAAAAATATGAAATTATCACGAATATACCCATTTTATACGTTACTATAATAAGAGTGTCGAAAAGTTATGCCCATTTACGTTGACGGATTGTGGTCGGTTACATTCGATGTGACCATCATGAAGGAGAATGTTTCGAAATAAGTTCATAAAAACAGTTTACTTTGCGGAATTAATTTAATGATTCATTTCGATTAACGAGATAAATCTGCAATTATTGTATATATTCGTTAAACTTCGACTGAATACTCTTCTGGCTTCATTGATGGAGACATTTCTCCAGATTTGGTAATTTAAAAAAATGAAATTTTTTTCGGAATTCTATTATTACCGTCATAGCAATGAATCGTGAATGAATTGAAATATATGTCATTATAGTCGTATTCATTCAATCAAGCCAAGTTGGCTGAATCTGTATTGGCGCTAAGAATTTGCGTCGGACAAGAGCTGTTTATGAATCAGTCCTTCTGAACATTAAACCACCGTAACTTTCGATAAATGTTTAAGTCTGAACAGGTAATATAGAAACAAAGAGAATCATTACAAATAACAGATCGACGACTTTAAAATACGTCGTCTAATTGATTAAAAGAACGCGATATCGATATTTCAATGAATAATAATTCGCATATTAGCTAGTTTATGAAATGTATCCTGTGAATTTGGTTTGCATGACAATTGCTCAACGGAAATTACTGAAAAAAAATAATAATGTGGCGAAGATATGCTCCGGGCTTGAGTTCAATGGCATGGATTTTGGACCTTCAATACAATCATATCTTGCCTTTTTCTAGTATCCAATTTTCTCGGTGGGTTGAGATCTAAATAGATGAGAGATTATTAGGCAGAAGTGTTATATTTGAGCTAAGGTCACAGTTTTTTGGTTCGTGCTGCAGCATCACTTCTGAAAAAAGTGTCAGGCGTCGACGAAGGTTTGTTTGCTTTCGAGTCAACACATTAAATCTGAAATATGCAAGTGTTATTGTTTACTCTGGGTAATAACATTCATTTATGGCACATTGCTCTAGAGTTTGTGTTAGATTGTTTCCCATGACGACAATGAAAAGTAATTGGATCCGTCAGTGCCGACAGTTTTGACACACTTAGAATTCACATTCAGAATGATTGACGTCAAAACATGGCTTAGTTGCACTTCACAGATTAAAAAATTTACTTCCGAGGAATGTTGCTGCCGGTTTTCTGCATATTCAAGAAGGTTACCTTCACTTCTTCAAGGAGAAATTGCCAGAGTTGCGTTCACCCGTCGATTCTTAACTCCTTAGAAAAAACCTCGACGTCGTCATAACGATGTGATGCTTTCTTCTACAAGAACTTCCATCAAGCGTACTTAAGTTTTTTTTGTCTCCGCAAATTCCTCTCTCCCCCCAAATTTCATGTGGCCCTCAATTCTAACATGCAAAGCCCTCCCTAAGGTTTTCATGATACAGTCTGTAGTTCAGTGTACCTGTATCTCAAGCCTTATATCGCTATTTGTTTCCAGCTTTATGCCTAATATCGAGTTAATCATTCCTATAAAAATCTACATTAATGTTAAAGAATGTATGGGTCATATTTTCTCTAGTATATACGCAATTCAATCAGTCTGATAGAAATACATATTGAATTAAATAAAATTCTTGAGATGTAACGTTGAAAACTAATATTTGCTATACGAACGGGTTCCTGGACCACGCCTTAGATCAAATGAGGGCAATGAAATAGTGTTATCACATTTCGAACGCCCAGAGAATTAACTGCCTTTGCACGACGGAACAGGAAATGTGTTAAATAGAGATTTTCATGTTACCCTCCCACAACAAATAACCAATAAAATCCTCGGAATAGCAGGGAAAGGAAAGAGGGTTGTTGGGAGAATTCCAAGGAAGGGAATTAAAGCGAATGCAATTGATCGGCGGTGGAATGTTGAAGACTGTGATAGAGGGGAGAGTGTCAAGCAAACGAGGAATGATTAGGAATAGGATATGCATGTTGGAAAGAATGAAGGGAATGCGGATTTTAAGAAAGGTTTATTGTACGAGGGGATATCGTAAACTTTTAATTATTACTAAGAAATAATGGAGATAGAAACTTAATTTTTATTTGTTATTTTTAAGACTTCTCCACATAGTCACCATCCAGAGGTATACAATTATCCCAGCGTTTCTTGAACTTTTAAATGCCATCACGGATATCACGGTAAACCACTGTATCTTCGGCAAATAAGTATCTTACTACTGATTACGGAGTCAACGTCGGTAACGTAAAGTAGGAATAAATGAGGTCCGATCACATTTCCCTGATGAACACCTGAAATAACTTCTACTGCATTTGAGCTAACTCCATCTATGACAACTCGTTCAACCCGACCATTCAAAAAGTATTTAATCCAACCCCGGATATTTTTATTTATATCATATGCTTCTCGCTTTGCGAGTAGTTTACTATGAGGTACTTTGTCGAAGTCTTTCTTTAAACCTAGAAAAGCGCGTCCACTGAAACATTGCTCTCTCCCGAAATAAGAATATCATGAACAAAAAGCGTAGTTGTGTCTCGCAGGATCTACCTTTTCGGAAACCGTTCTGATTTTTCATTAATAACTTCTGATTATCGAGGTGTCTCACGGTCGAACTAACAACAATATGTTTCATAACCTTGCACGAAATGGATGTGAGGGAAATAGGTTTGTAATTGCGTGGGTCCCTCTTGTCTTCGTTTATAAATATTAGTGTTACGTTAGCCATTATCCAATCTCTGGGAACCTTGTGATCTCCCAGCGACTTCTTAAATATTATGTCTAGGCTTATCCACAGCTTCTATCCCTGTCTCCATTATGTACGGCTTCCTGAAACAAAAAATCAAAATGAATCGTTGTAATTTACTAATTTATGTGTATGAAGATCGATTAATATACAGAATAAGTTTTGTCTCGATATCTGGTTTATTTCTTAGTAATAATAACTTCAAAACGATACCCCCACGCAGTTAGATAGGGTGTCACATTGTGTTTTGTTAGGCAAGGCTTGGAAGTGTAGCGGTATTCGGTATGTCTCCATTCAAAATTACAAACATATTACAAACAAAACAGGCACACAATTACTACATTAAACCAAGACTACAATGGTAATAATATGGCGCCAAATCCAGTTATTTTTTGGAACCTAGGGGAATGGCGTAAGACGATATTAGATTCTGTTTCTTGGGCCGTACTCTCCCAAGTCTTCCTCTTTTAAAATGGTTTGAAGAGTTCCCTGACTTTTTGGGTGAAGAATAGAACGAGCTTTTACGAGTCTCCGGCGAACTGCGAGACGGCCTCCCATCCACCTTGGCGTCTGCCGGTGGTCTCAGAGATATACAATTATGCCTTTTTTTTGTCTCTCCCCGAGAGACTAACGGGTTCTAGGAAGGATATATTTTTTGCGTCGACGTCGGTTGTGAGATTCGCGTGTCACGATATGATGAAACCTAAAGCGATTATTTGACGATATTAGTTAGCAACAAAGGAATACTCTCGGGACAGGTCGAATATATTAATTTGACGGCCTTGACGAAACGTCAATTATGTGAATCCCTTCATGACCCCTTCCCCCGGGTCCCCTGACCTCCTCCATTAAAACACCATCGCGTGCTTCTGTAATCAGTTTTTACTCGCCGTAGGGATTCAATTCACCCCTACAATCACCCCACATCTGGCCGGAATTAAAAAGGGTGTTTAAGCTTTTTTGGAATTCTGCGCTACGGATCATCAGATTCGCAATTCCCCGATTCTAGATTTTTTTGACCTAGTCTTGTGCCATCCTCTGTGACAGTGACCTTTGAAGGGATACGTGAGAGAGTTACAAAAATCTTCTTCTTAATGCGATTACAAAACGATTAAATGTAAGATCAATGGCAAGACGATTGTAGTATCTATTTATTTGAAGAAAGCTCATTACTATGCAGTAAGATGTCATTCGTCAAATTGCTATTTGCAATGAATGATGCTACATTTCTGAACTTTAAAATACAATCTCTAACCTCGAATAATAATTTCAATGTTTTTCAAACTGTTGATTTGAACATATCGGGGCCGGAGCTAATTATTTTTACCAGTGGGTAAATGCTTTCGCATAAACCATTAACATTTTTTGAAGTGATTGCCTTCACTATATTTTAATAGTTGTCCACTGTAATTTTTATTACAGTTAGCAGTTACAGTAAGTGACCTTTAGATGAAGTTTTCGATGATCTGTTCAACAAACTCTTTCAAGAACCAACTCATCCTTCTTCGGATCCGTCTGTGTCCCCTCATCGGGAAAGCTGACATTATTTTCTTTTCAAATAATTAATTTGAAATCAATCATGGTAAATTAAAAGACCACAATTTCTATGATATTCCTATCGTTTAAATCTCGCAGCCTAAGAGAAGGAGACGGCATGCATAACTATAAACGAATATCTTCCCTATGCCTATGATATTACTGTTTGCTATAAATAATTACTTCTTTTGCTAGGTCTATTCCCATTCTGCTTGCTATATTGCTATCTTGCTTATTTCATCACTATTGATCCTGCAGCCTTCATAGCAAAACTCATCAACTTGTTTCAGCGTCTTTTTTTTGTCTTACTTGGGAGTTCTCTTCCCCACTTCGACTGCTTCAACCTAAGTTCTTGTTTATCTTGAGGTTGTGCTTTTTCATCCTCTCCTCCGTATTTGCTAGTATGCTTGTAAGAGCGTCTCTTCTGGCAGTAAGATGATTTCCTTTACTGCCAGTATAGCTATGTCGTACGCAAATCGAAGAATAATTTTTCTTTCTCCTCGAGTTCATGCGTCAACTCTTATCTTTGCTTGGTGAATGAAAATAGGCAGAAATCGTCCCCATTTTTTAACGAAATTTAATGATGGCATATCTTCGTCAAGTTACGTGGGTTAGCTAATTTCAAAATTCAGGTAATATGCATGTTATTACAGGGGATTTTACTCAATCCTTTTGAATAAAACAGTTTCTGGCGTAACTTGGTGGAAAATCTTCATACTGACTTTTAATAATCAAACCAATTTACTTTTCCACATAAACTTTTTAATTTTCACGACCCAGGTTTCGTTATAGCATAACATCATCATTCCCCTCCGCCCAGAGAAATGTATACATACTGTGCTTAACTTGTATTTTTACCCGATGATGTTATGCTATAACGAAACCTGGGTCGTGAAAATTAAAAAGTTTATGTGGAAAAGTAAAGTGGTTTGATTATTAAAAGTCAGTCTTTTTGATTTCTTAATTTTAAAGTTAAGAATGAAGCAGTGCAATTTGTGAAATCAATTGTCTCTTATCACATTGAGTCATTATTTATTCATAGTCTAGACCCTGACAATCCAATTGATCGATCCATTAGACCAACGCTGCTGAATCGTGCATCCACGTTCAACGCCTCAGGTTTAATTCAACGCTGCAGTGGATACTCGAGTTTAACTGTATTAAGCTCGTGTTCAATTGTATGGAAATTCGATAACACACAATAAAATTGTTATTATTATTAATTCTCGCAAAAATCGATTACTACACTTTGATTTTTGCAATCACATGTTTGTGTCTGAAACTATAAACAAGAGAGAATTAGCTATTTTGTTGGCTAAGAAAAACAATTTAACTAATAGCGTTTGTTTCAATATTTATTAAAATTTCTTTTTAAAATGGTAAACAGTTAATAGAGTAAATATTTCTTTGGCAGTCAATATTCAAGCCAGTTTTAAATGCATGACAAGATTAAATCACTAACAGTCAATAAAAAAGTCAGTAGAGCGAAAAAAGGACTTCCGTCGAAACAAATTCCATCTAGTTAGGAAGCTATCCCTTACACAACTAACTAATAATCCGGTTCAATGCAAATTGTGGAAGTGAATAAAGTGAATTTACGCACATGTAATGTAATAATTAAGGCAAATTTAGTATGCGTATGCCCTGGTGTATTCATGTGCACATGTACAAGAACTGACATTACACGCATTCGCACATTCCACATATTATATCAAAAGTTTAATTCAAATGGTGCAGTGAATTACGCTGGCACAATTACGCATATATGCGTAGGCACTCATAAAATAAGGAAATCTGGTCTTTAACATGTAATATCGACTTGCCATTATATTTTAATGATAGTTATAAATCATTACGCTTATTTTCTTCATCGCTTATATGTACTGGAATAAATTGTTCCTTAAGTGCCTCGAATGTCCTTTTAGCATAAAATAAGAAAAGGCGTCCTTTATCCTGCAAACGCCTCGGTTCGAATATAATTTCCCCTATGCTAACGTGTCGATCATATGTCTCTGTCACAAGTATTGCTGGTTGACGTAATATAATTATGGAGTCAGAAGTGAAACAATGATTTCATAACAAGAATCCGAAGCTTATCTTGGTAGTAAAGCGTATGTCGGCGTCCAAATAATGTCTACTACTTTCAATTTATGCCCAGGTTCGTGTGTACATGTATGTAATATAATACAGATTATTTCAAAGATATTTTAAATTGCCATTCTGGTCATACATTTTATAATGTTCCAAATGTAAAAATATATGCATTGCCTCGCATTGATTAACTACGTGTACCGTAGAGTTAACAGTTTTTTTTCAAATTTCTGAGGTTGATATCTTATTTTTTTTTTTTTTTTTAGGTAATCTACCGGTTAAGGTAGGTTTTTGGATGGACCCAACTATCAAATAAACATTTTGTGACTCCCCACCTAGCAAACTAATCTATATCAGGTCCCTCTTCATCTCGGTGTACTTCTTTCCTCCCTTCATCTCGTCCAACATCCCTATCCTGTTCCTACCCTTACCTCGCTTGCCCAACATTCTTCCCTCTATTACCCTCTTCAACATTCCACTACCGCTCAATACGCCCTTCATCCATTTTTCCTGCCTCCATAGGATTTCTCTCAACAAACCCCTCTCCTCCCCCACCATTTCTAGTACTTCCTCATTTGTTTTCCTTTCGGTCCATTTCACCTTCTCCATTCTTCTCCACACCCACATTTCAAAAGCCTCCAATCTACGTCTATCCTCCTGCTTCAGCGACCACGTTTCCGCGCCGTACATAGCTACGCTCCATATCAGAGTTTTTACGAGTCTTGTCTTAACATCCCTACTCAACGTCCCCGTCATCAACTCCCTCCTCCTTGAGAAAGCCTCCTTGCCTTGCGCAATTCTTCTCCTTACGTCCCTACCACTTTGACCGTGTTGGTCCAAAACACTTCCGAGATATGTAAACTGTTCTACCTGCTCTATTTTTTCCCCGCCTATTTTAATATTTAGCTTAGCCTTTTTCTTTCTGGAAAATCGCATAACCTTTGTTTTATTAATATTTATTCTCATCCCATATTTATCGCACTGAACCTCCAATTCACTCAACAATGCTTGCAACCCCTTGGCTGACTGAGCAACTAATGCTTGGTCATCAGCAAACCTAACCGATTTTACGAATTCCCCTCCGACTTTCATTCCTACCTCCAGTTCTTCCCATGCCTCTTTAATCATTTCCTCTACATATACGTTGAACAGTACCGGCGACAATGGGCAACCCTGCCTTACACCTCTTCCTAACACTGCCCATCCGGACTCTCCGTTCCCCACTCGCACCTGAGCAGTCTGAGACATGTATAGGTTGCGGATCAGTCTCCTGTCCCTCCAATCCATTCCTATTTTCTGCAATACACGCATTAATTTTTCCCAATTCACTCTATCAAACGCTTTTTCGAAATCTACAAAACAGGCAAAAACGTCCTGATTGTATTCTATATTCCTCTCGACTAGTGATCTCATTACTGCAATGGCATCACGCGTACCTCTTCCTTTCCTGAACCCAAACTGATCATCCCCTAAGTAATCATTTGCCTTACTCTCTATCCTTTTGTTGATGATCCTGAGAATAACTTTAGCTGCGTGGGATATCAAACTTATTGTTCTGTAATCCTCACATGACGAAGCCTTTGCCTTTTTTGGAATAGGAACTAACACCGATCTCACAAAATCTTCCGGCCAGATTCCTTCCTCATAGATACTACGAATCAGTCCATATATGGCCTTCTTCCCACCTTTCCCTAACCATTTCAACATTTCTACAGGAATATTGTCCACCCCCACAGCCTTATTTGCTTTCATCTCCTTTAATGCCCTTTCTATTTCATCGTCGAGTATGCCTGGACCTAAGCTATCTTCTTCTACGTCATATTCCTTTTCTATGTCTAACCTTGTCGGCCTAAGTTCTTTACCATACAGTGTTTCTATATATTCCTTCCATCTCTCTTGGATTTTTCCTGGTTCAACTATTATCTTACCCCATTTATCTTTAACTGTTAGCACACATCTTGCCTTCTTACTTCCCGATAATAACTTAACCTTGCTGTATAGAGCACCAATTTCACCCTTCTTCTGTAAACTTTCCATATCCTCGCATTGCGTTTTCCACCATTCTTCTTTTGCTTTATTTGTGGCCCTTCTCAATTTATTGTTTAACTCTTTGTACTTCATTTTGCCTAACTCTGTGTTTACATTTTTCCATCTTCTTCTCTCATCCATCTTCGCAATCATCTCATCCGTTACCCATGGTTTCCTTATCCTTTTCCCGTTAACGGTTCCTATAGTGTCTTTAGCGGCTTCCAATATCCCTTTCTTGATACATCCCCATTTTTCTTTGATAGCACTCAGTTCTTTACCGTCATCCATCATTTTCTCTACAGCCTCCTGATACTCCTTCCTCGTTAATTCATTTACTGCTTCTAAATTCCATTTTTTAACCCGCCGCCCTTGCCTTATCTTCTTGAAACGAACATTACATTTCATAACAACTAAATTGTGGTCAGAGTCCGCATCCGCTCCTGGGAAACTGTGCGAATTTATCACACTGTTCCTAAACCTGTGCCTAACCATAATATAATCTAACTGATACCTTTCTGAGTCACCTGGCATTTTCCATTTTCCATGATATCTTATACTGGGGGATAACAGGGAACATTCAATATAATAAATGCAACAATAAATTCAATAAATATATGCGTTAAGGGACCACGGTAAATAATCACACTAAATGTGGCATTCTAAAATGCATTTTTGCAGGAATTATGTGAAAATGTGTGTTTTCTTGGCGCGTTGTTGAGATATTTTCGACGTACGCCCAGCTTAACCATAGTTGAAGTGCTATTGAATACGATCTGTAAAGAAAGGTTGACTTTACTTCAGTGTTACCCCAAGCGGTAGGACTGACAGGGCAGCGTTTATCAATGGATAGGATATCAATGAATGGTCGAGTTCACCCGCGTCGAGTTCATTCGTGGTCGATGGGAAAGGCATGTGCTTACGTGACATCTTAGCTTCCGTTCAGCTTTCTTCGAACCACCTTCAAGGGGGTTCCAGTCGCTTCGGGTTGTGTGTGCGCGTCTTTTTATGGTGCGCAAAGGGCTTCGTGCCCATGAACACGTCCTCCTTTCTAGAGAAATTCAAAGAGAAAGGGGAAAAAAAGATGCAAGAATCCTTAACCGTCCGTCAGCCTTCTCTTCGTGAGTCATGGGAATGTCGGCAGCGTTGCCGAATCTAAATTCGGACCTGACGGCCTTTCCCGAGGTTTGTTTGTGTATGCAAGTCCATAAATCCGACTGAACGTCGTAATCGAACTCGTGGACCGATTATATTTATTTACATTGAGCAGAACGGTATTTTGTCAGACCCTTATGAATTCGGACCCTGTTGGAAATATCATAAAATGGAATCGTAATTTTATTTGCCCTGGGACGTACCCCATAGAGGAATTCGAATATTAAGTTGCATTTGAGCCAAAGGACTAGTGTATATGAACAAGTGAAATAGCAAAAAAGATTAAACCTCAATTCGATGTATCATTTTAAAAAATGCAGAATATTGCAAAACATTCCGAATCAGTTGGTTACAATATTTTAGTTTCAATAATTTCCAGACAATTTCTTTTAAAAAAGTTAATGATTGTAAACATTTGAGAAGAATTTAGTTGGCTAAAACGAATATGAAAAAATTAACTGGTTGAATACATCGTATTATAAATGAATTGGTGTATACACATTAGGTACAGATAAAGTGTTTCACATAAAATGGTTGGGTAATGCATAACTTGATTACATAAATATTTATGGTCTCCTTTCAAAAACGTAGGTTTGAGCGACATTCTATGAATATCACAAACTCCATCGTAACTTTGAAAAACTTAGTACACATCAAGGACGTTATACGTATATTGAATTACGAATATTTAGTAAATATAATTAAAAATCCACTTTGAACGAATTCAGTGACTTACGGTGTTTCGTATTAATTGAATGAGAATTCCATTACGGCGATGCAGTGATCATAACTGGCTTCCAAAATCAAATAGGTTTGCACTCTTGGTAACATACTTGATAAGGTTGTTGTTTCGACTTTCACAAATACACCAAGCAAAACCAATCATCATTGTTCAATAGGACCAGAGCGGCTAATAATTGGCAATCAGTAAATTTCCAGATGCGTACATTAAGAATTGATGTTGTCTTAGGGCTAATTAAACTTCCTCCGAATATTTTGCTACCTTCTGAGATCCAAAATCATCGATGAAAACTTATTTTTCCAGAGAAATTAATGTTGGATAATTTTATTTATTTCGATTTAAACAACTTTAAATCATAGTCCCCAAGTTACGGGACTCAATACTATCAATTTCGTCGTACGTAAAAATTCTCCCAAATTTTTTTAAATAAGAAATACCCCATGAAATGAGGAGGAAAATTGTGCACCTGACGGGTATATACAAGGTGTGTTAAAAAAATAATGAGAATTTTCATTTTTCGGACAAATTTATTTATTTATTCTTATACATTGATATTGTCATCTTCAAAATAGTCCCCATTGGAGATTATGAACTTGTGCCAGCGCTTCTTCCAATCCCAGAAACACTTCTCAAACTCGATCTTTGAGATAGCCTGTAGTTCTTTCAGCGATGCGCTTTTATTGTCATCTACGGCTGTAAAACGACGGCCCTTCAAGGATCTCTTAATTTTTAGAAATAGGAAAAAGTCACACGGAGTACAACGTGTATGCTGGAGATATGGGGTTTGCTTAACCGAAACTATTTGCAATTTTATTGTAAACGCCGTCAGGAAGGGCTGTAAACCCCCGAGACAGATAACAAGTATCATTCATTTTGTAATTGGGATGGAACTCGCTACCTGGTAAAATACTAGAAAATTTTCCGCTAAATGTTCGTATTTTTATAAGATTTTTTTGGAGGAAACGGAATATTTTATTTAATGTCTTTTCTCCACAGATCCGCGGTTTGTCCGCTTAATTTTCTAATTAACTGATTGTATAGTTGTATTGTTTTGTGTGCATGAAAAGTTCTGTCCTGATATTATGATTATTTTTAATTTTTTTTTGAGAATCTCAGTCTGTACCATGTAAACTGTGTTGTGAAATTCATTTCATTAGATTGTTCAAATTTATTTGTAATTTAAATTTAATGCCAAATGTATGACTTGTACGATCGTACATGTTATAAATATAGCCACTCGACCACAGGCTTGACTCGTGAATGTTTCTTCGCTCAACTTCATCGGAGTCCGTGTTCACGAAATGAGGCTCCTCATTACGGATGTAGCGAGACAAGTAGGCATTCCATTTGTATATTGTGATTACAGCCATTGGCATTGGTTCCAATCGAAGGAACTGGTGACTAATGGAACTCATGAAGGTTCTGTAATACCTTCAGTTGACATACAAGTAAATCTGTAAAGTGAGTTCTCTGACCTTGGAACTTCCGAATCTTGAAATTTAAGACTGCTTTTCCCATACATCATCCACCAAGGTGTGGAATAAAATTCTTTTAAGTAGAGGGATTACATTCCTGGATTAGAGGAAACGCGTGCAACTCGTCTCAAAACACTGTTCACTGTCGATGTTTAACAGAGTAACATGCTGCTCTGCTTCGAACTGCCATCATTTTGAGGTAATCTGCACGCCCTTCACGCAGCTTCTCGTTTGATCAACTGAAGTGGAATCCATGACAAACCTACTTTACTCAAAGGGTCTACAAACACGTACCTGGTCCGCGATCAAAAGGCCATGGCATGCGAAACTTGACAGCACTGATTGCGTTTTCATCCAAAAAAATAGATAAAAAATTTCCGTAATAGACGCCTCACAACGTTTCTTTTGTACTCGTATTTGAGGGATGTGAGGAGCCAAAGATCTAGTCGCGACGTCATAAACCACTTTCACTAACAGGTGGGCGACTTTGAAGCCTGTGAGTGCTACCATTAAACGACTTTCCAGCAGTCATACTTTTCGTATCCCCGAACTGTCTTCGGATGTACATTTTAATTTTTACGTTCCTTGTAGAGTGAGAGGAGAGAGGAGGAAGTGGTGTAGTGGGCTCTTGGAAATGCGTAATTGGACAAATTTTCACGTCATAATAGGTGGTGAGCGGGGAGATCTGCTGCAGTCAGGCAGTGTTATTAAAAATTGGATGCCAGTTAATGGCATGTCGGGAATTTAAAATGATAGTATGGCAAATAAAATGATAGGCTGGAGACAATTTACAAAAAAACAACAGAAGCTACATTTAACTTTGTAATCAAACCAGTGAGCTTGTTATGGTTAATAAGGGACTTCGTAAAGGTTGATGTACTCACTTGCTTTTCAAAAAATGTATCTTTGTGAATAATGAAAGATCGAGATAAAAATATAAACTTATGAGCATCGAAATCAATGACTAACACGTACAGAGTGAAGCAGAATGGATTCCCTAGTTTTAAAACATCACTGAAGAGCGCGCAGATAAATAAGCGGAGCAAAGTAGTAGCGCTTACTGAGAAAAAGAACGCCATTTTTAGTACGTATGTAGTGGTGGTAAGCATCAAGGTTTTATCGTAGAAACGTTCTTTAAAAACATTGATAGTGTGGTGGCGACGCAGGTGTCTTTTCGTAGACGGTTAGGTTTGACTCGTCGTGACAGGGTTCCTGTTACTGAAATAACTTGAAAATGGATTACTAGTGTACGGGCGACAGGATCTGTACTTCCTAAAAAACCAACTGTACGACCTAAAAGTGTGCGGGCACCTGGAAATATTGTGGCAGTGAGAGCGTCCATTGAACAGACTCCATCGCGCTCTGCGTGGAAACATGCTGCTACTCTTGGAATATCATCCAGAACGGCAAGACGAATTTTACACTCGGACCTTCACTTACCCCCATACAAGATTCAAATCAAAAATTGAGTTCAGAAGACTGGGTGAAACGTGGAGAAGCTTACAATGTAATCTTAACCTCCGTGAAACCCGACACTATTCTGTGGTCTAGCGATGAAGCGAATTTTCACCTCTCCGGCTTAGTTAATAAGCAAAATTTCCGATACTGGGCTACTGACAATCATCCCAAACTTCACCTCCCAAGACCTCTTCATAGCCCCAAAGTGAGAGTTTGGTGCGCTGTGTCCTCCATAGGTATTATTGGGCCTTACTTTATTGAATCTCGAGGTTCAACTGTTGCTGTGGACTCTGTGCGTTATTGTGAGATGCTGGAGAACTTTTTACTCTCCAAAATGGAAGCATACGGTGAGGAATATGACACGGAAGCCTTTTGGTTTCAATAGGGTGGTGCCACCGATACCGCGTATCGTTCACGCCAAATCCTACAAGAACAATTTCCCGGCCACATGATTTCCTTACGAGGGAATGTTCCATGGCTGGCCCGTGAACCCATGTGATTTTTTTCTTTCGGGATATTTCAAAGCTTAGGTTCAAAAAGTTCAACCAAGGACTTTGGAAGCTCTTTTTGGGAAAATTACAGATGTCATCGCTGGAATAACGTAAGATATCTTGAGAAGAGTTTTCGAAAACTTTTTTGAACGACTCAACATATGCATCGCTCACCAAGGTCGTTTCATGGGTGAAATAATTTTTAAATCCTAGTGAAAATAAAATGGCATTAAATGCAGTTTTCAGAAATAAAAACACATATTTTTTAATTATCTTGGCTGATTTGTTTACAATTTACCCGTCAATTCAGGGAGTCCATTCTGCTTCATCCTGTATTAACACTTTTATTCTCGGACGATGAGTTTATTATAAGGGGAGATTATGAAGATATTGGCAATGTGATACGAAAATCTTTTAAGGATTACAATATTTGGAGATTTGAGATCAGCTGTAGCAAAACAAAATTTGCGGTAATGGAATATCTAGGACAAGGTATCACAACAGGGTATCGAAAAATTAATGCAACAGATGATACTTAGGCTTCTCATTTATAGAAGAATTTTTAAATGTACTGTCGAACATGTAAAAACATACAAAGGGGATATTTTAAACTTGTTTTATTGCAAAAAATATCGAGATAGAAACTTAATTTTTATTTGTTATTTTTAAGACTTCTCTACATAGTCACGATCCAGAAGTATACATTTATCCCAGCGTTCCTCGACCCTTCAAAGGTCGTCATTGTAGAACGTCAGCAGATTGCGTCGAAAACCATTGTTCCATCTCTTGAATTACGTCATTTGTATTGTCCAATCTCGGACCCCAAAATGGTTTTTTGAGCTTTAGGAGTGAGAAAAAGTCACTTGGGCGAGATCGGGAGAATAAGCTTTGATTGCCGGTCGCGTCGTGGTCGCTTCTAAAAAGGATTCAGTAGTCGCGGAACCCAACGGGCTAACACTTTTCATTGCGCAGTTCTTCGTTAATAATTTTCCACACACACTGTCGTAACTAAGATAACTCTCATTCATGATCATTTGGATGGTTGCTGTTCGGTCTAACAGGATGAAGTCCTCCACTTTCTTCACTGTAGCAGCATCGTCCGCGTGTGATGGTCTTCCATTTCTTGGATTGTCTGTGAGGGACATGTGGCTAGTTTGAAAACTCCCTTTCCACCTCGTAACTGTATCATATAACGGGAAATTATTTCCATAAACAGTCATAAATTCATCATGGACATTTGAGACCATGAGTACCATTTAACAGCTTAGAGGCTACCTAATCATGTATCGTATTAATGGACTTTGGCTGAAAGGAGGAAGAGAGGTAGGCCTACTAATATTCGAAAGAAGAAAACACGAGGAGAATGCATTAGAAAACCTTAAAATAGAAGCACTTCCTGACGATAAAATAAAGTACAGGATAAGGTCGCATATACTTTAGACTATCCACTTGGAAAAAAAGGATGTAGGATTAACATGAAGATTTAATTTTAACGGGGTGGTGACGTTGTTATTTGTGTTTATCCCATTTCCTTGATTGTATTTGCGGTAATGGTTCGTATGAACACCCATACTGTAACGAAATCGAAAGTACTGCAGTTCGTCCAGGGGTTTCATTTCGATAAACCTCAAACCCCGAGAATAACCCCCGGGAAAATTTTAATTTAGCCCTATGCAACCTAGAAAAGTATTGAAGTTCATGAATATAGAACTGTAACAACTGTTTTTCATTTTGATTTCTTCCTACCTTGAGTTATTTTTTCTCATTTATCCCCTCTCTTTCTTTGTTAGTCCACAAACTCCTGTCCACCCCCCATCCTCACCCCTTCCCTCCGGAGGGGGTTCGAAGAGGAAGCTCCTATAGCGTTCGGGGATGAATGTCCATCGCATCTCAAATGTTTTCTCGTAAAAAACAATGCATGTCTCGCATGAACACCCATAATGTTGGCGGTTGCCGACAGTTTATTTTTTCTTGGCATGAATGCTAAAATGAAATGGGCACGACTCAACATGGATCCTTTTAATGAAAAGCTCTAATAATAGCCTATTGTGTTCTCGAGGGAATTAAAACTGAAGTCCCATGCCAAATAAACTTTTTTCTTAGTCAATTCTGGATAACTAAAGTGTTATTTTTCAGGATAATTTGTAGTAAAAGTGAACGCTTCCTAAGTGTATTTAGGATATGTTTGTGTTTCGTTTAATGGATAATTTTTTCTCCTCCAATAATTGTGATTGCGTATTTAGCATTTACCTTCTTTCCTTTACTTCAAATATCCAGTAACAAAGGCAGTATAAAAGACATACATGCACATTAATGTTGTAAGAATTTTCGTCTGTGCTCCCTTGAATAGTGAATTATTTCCCGTAATTAAGGTCGCGTACCGTTCAAAGGCCTGTAGGGAAACCTATCTTTGTCTTATACAAACTGATATTTTCTACATGATCAACGACATAAAATGAAATACGCACTGAAAGTGCGAAAGGCTTTGTTAGTGTGATTGCAATAATAACATTGTTTATGTTTAATGACATCGTATTAACTGCTTCAAAATTCTCTTGATTAAAGGTAGGATTGTTTAGGTACCATTAATTTTTATTTTTAAGTACTATTTGAAGCAGAATTCTTTCTCATTCGTCAGATCTAAAAATTTACTTTCCGTTGCCAAATGAACGTACAAGAAAGTTCTGTTATCGTGATGACAGCATTAGCAAGATGTTTTATGAGACCTCATGTACTGCAGATTAATTCTCTTAATTGATTAAAAGTTTCATGTGAGAGACATTAATTTAATATTTGGGTTTATAATGTGCAGTGTACTTCATATTCTTGGGATATAACACGATACTTTTAAGATGTCTTCCTTCTTTGATAAAAATACATTCAGAAAAATAACGTTTGGATGAAATTTGCATTAAATACTGTGCAATTGAAATGATTTGGGGTGTCTCTAATTATTCATTGTTTAACTTTCTCAATTTGAAAAAAGCTATTACTTCAAGTATCAGCTCGCAGAACATGTGAATATTCATTTTTATGGAACTTCGTACTTTTACCCTATTTTACTGTATTTCATGTTATCATTATTTTTTGAAAAAGATATATTTCGAAACATTATGATATTATTTCTAGTGTAAACTTTGAAATAATTTAATTGGAAACTCCATTTGCGTTTTACTATATATATTCAACCAGAAGTTTTACGGGGTAGGATTGATCGTCAGAATACTGATCCCTGGAAAAACCTCTCTGACGTTTTTCTCATGCATATCGAACCCTCATTTCTAGAAGAGATTTTTTGGAATGAAATCTGTACTGCACATTGGAAACTACCCGTTCTACTCAATTTAAGATGCAGAAATTGATCTTCGTTACAGTATCCATGAGACATTCCACGCATATTTTATGATATATTTGATGGAAGTTAGCGTTTGTGCGTAGAAATATTTGGAAACTTTTTTTAACCTTTCATCAAGGGAATTAGTCTTACTCATGATACCATTATTCCATATAAAAGATCTTTTCTTTTCGTTAAGATTTCTTGTTTTAAGTCCTTGCATCACGTGGAATAACCGCCACCTAGTCTGCTTTCTCGTTCTTATTGTGGTTGCGCTCTATAGGTCGTTGAAAAAAATACTTAAACTGTGTGTATTTCTATTCCACTGCGACCTCAGTCTGTTTGTATCTATTTCGATGGCATGAAATTAAGATTATGATAGAAATCTCCTTTTAATTATTCTTAACGTTATAATGACTTAGTTGTTGGCAAAGAGGGAGGCTGGAAATGAGGGCATATGTTTTGCATAAAACACATTTATTAACGTATTCATAACATTTCCCCGCTCTTGAAAATTTTCCAGATTTTTCTGCTCTTATGTCATTTTTTGCCTCCGTTTTTATCTCAATGTTCACCATTAAGGATTTCAAAACAGGACGGAGATGGCAATGATAAGGGTGTTTCCAAATTGACAACGTTGTTTCTGAAACGGTATGATATTTTTTCGAAAAGCATTTGGTGATTGGGAGTGTGAATTCTAATGTTTTACGTATGGTCATGATGAAATTACTCATGAGGAATCAATGAAGCGATCAAATTGTTTTTTTACAAAGCAATTTTTTCTTCTCCTAAAGACCTCACCTGTGCAGAACTTGCACTATATCAAAGATACATTGATCAGAGAGACGAATAACATTATATTAACTTGTCGTGACCTCTAAAGAGCATGGACTGAAAAGTTAATGCAACACCGTTGTTTTAGCGGTGTGTTTTTTAGGCAATTGCCGCAGTGAATTTAATGCCGAAAAACGCTAGTACCCTAGTGACAACATTGAGTGGCATCTACACCGGTATAGACGTACAGAAAATAATACTGGTATTATACAGGTATAAGTGGTGATTATAAGTTAGTGGTTCCATTATATTGTAAATACATATTGCTTACTTATTACTTCCTTGCTTCGGAATGGTTCTTTGCAGGTTTAGATCTTAATATTTTAGCTCACTAAAAGTGACCCGAAAGAAAACGTAGGAATTATATTTTACTGAAAGAGAGAAGAGAATGATCTATTTCAGATTGAATTCACTCGGGAACCCTCTGTGGACCGAGCAGGTCCGACTATAGGGAAGAGTAGCACCGGTCTGACTAATTGGATTCTCGATGAAATCTCAATGAAATAGGGATCTTCAACGCCTCTACAACAAACACCTTAGCTGCTGAAACTACGGATATCTCTGTGATCCCAGAAATGGATCTCGTGATTCAAAACAAAGTGAAAAATAATAGCTACATTTCAATCAGAATAATGAATTCTATTATGCATAATTTTACCCTGCATTATTGAAATACCTTCATGTTTATAATATTTTCAGATCTATAAAAATTTTTAAGTACCGACAAAATAATAAATTGAGAACATACCAAAAAAATTAATGAAAAATACTTTTAGCAAAGGATAAATTCTGTTACAAAATGATAAATCATGTACAACTAGCCTCCATCTCCGGTTTATTATTGAGTTTCTTCGCGGTGTAGGTTTAAAATACTGAAGAAATCTGTTATCCAAATGTATCGTAATTTTAATCACAATTCTAAGACAGCAGAGAGCACACAATAGGCACATTCATAATACGAAAGTATATTTTTCAAATGGAAAAGTAGAGCTATTTTTCACATTGTTATGATGATGATAGAAAACATAGGGGTGATTGCGCAAGATTTGTTTTTGCAAAATTAAATATCTATTTATGAATAAGCTAGGAATTTCATGTTGAACCGTTCCAGGTCCCATTGAAGTTGTAATTGAGAACTCGATTATTAAGATCGTTTCTGTGCCTTTCTCGTCAGCTTATCCATAGAGATCAAATCCCAAACTTCAAACTATGTTAATACTAATTAAGTTAGTAAGGCAGCAGTACCTTCGTAATTCAGGTATTGTAAGAGAATGACGTAGCTGGAGCTGCAATACAATTATCCAAATCAGAATTGCCTTTTGCTCGAAACTTTTTATCAGAATCTTTAACAATTCTTCTCTTCACGAAGGAGCACAGTTTAAGCTGGAACCCCTTGTATATTCGTCTATTTGATATAATACATTGTCAGAACGTTGACTGTGTGTCGAAATTCTACTATTGAGATAAAGTACTTATAAAGAAAAAATACCGGTATGGTTTCAGTATCATACATCTATGCCGTTCAGTAGTAGTATGATTTCTAAAATAATTCGGGATTGAACCTATTTTTTATAGGTAATCGATCGGTTAATGTAGGTTTAGGATGACACAACTACCAAATTATTATTATCTCTCCTAGCAAAATACAACCCAAAATCCTTCTCTACAAAATTCCCCTCTTCATCTGCGTATATTTCCTTCCTCCCTTCATTCCGTCCAACATCCTTATCTTATTCCTGCCCCTTTTTTGGTTTTCCTTACATTTTCCCCTCTATCAATTATGCTAATATAAATAGTATTTATTCATCATAACGGTACAATGAAAGCATAGGTATTAACTATTATATTTAGGCATAATGCATTTACCTCAAAGCTTTTCGGTATTCAATCTTGGGTAAAAAGTAGCAAAATGTGTACAGTTCTAGGTGCAGGAATGAAACCTAGCAGACTTCGTCCGATCACTCTTTTTAATTTCGTGTTACTGTTAGAGGTAATACTGATGCATATCAAGTCTGAAAAAGAATGGAATAAAATCTAAATAACGCGAGAAAAGCCTACTAACCATCTATTAATTATATATAGAAGAATCAATTTATTTATATTTTTTCAATTTTCGCTCTCCCAAAATGTTCATTGTCTATATTATTAACTGGGAAGTTAATAGTCTGTCGAATCCATTTGCTCCACGAAATCTTTTTTGGCTAAACTCACGGTCATAGAAGGGAATATCTATTTATCCATATGGTGATGTCCTAAAGATTTGATCTCCAATGCAGTAAAATTGCATATTTATTGTCGCCATCATTTACCACCTCTTTCGCAGCCTTATATTTCTGTGTGTGTATCAATAATTTCATGAAAGGGCAACTGAAAAATCCTTCTTTTAGAAGTAGATTGGTTTATTTTACTCCACACAAGCTCAAAGGCTCATCCACACCTTCAAACATTTGCCCTTCACAAAACTTTCAGCATGTACCTTGCCCACGCCAATATTGATTGACAAAAAGCCATTGTCAACCATTAGCAAGTGACTGTAACAGGTCAGCAGATCTCATTAAACTAGAAAATAAATGCTTGTGTTTTTACATCCCATTGGGATTCGGTTGTGTTTGGATTTTTACTAGTTAAAATTTATAGCAAGTGGTAAATCATTGTGGAAAAACGTATCTCAAGTAAATTTCAATTAGTTATAATAAACCTCAATGCTGTAAGAGTAGAAATATTTGTCGATGTGGATGGGGGACCAAAGGATGATTTCCCAGCTGTGAAGTACTATAAAAATATATATAATAATATTTGTATGTTAATATAATTTTTAACTTATAGTAACGAAGAAGATAACTATTTCGTACTAAAAGAAACCAGTTGTCTACGCCCTTCGAGTTGCCACAAGGTGAATAGTCAACTTCCCATTGTATTATAGAATGAGAGCTTTGGAAAGTTATTTTTGGGAGAGAGTATTTTTGTAGCCTTCACAAAAAATTATTCGGGCAAGAGAATTATTTTTATTGAAATTTATTTGTATTTTGACTTCGATTAAAATTTCTGTATACATTCTGTATAATATTCTTTAATTTTAAGCACATCTGAGCTTAGGTATATTTAGAGGGAAATTCTAACATTTCGTTTTTGAAAGACACGCGGTATATTTTTGAACATCTGGTGGCACACGATTGAGCCCTAACTAGCTCACCATAGATGGTGAGCCAGGTGATAATGGATCGTACATTTGCCACCATTGTATCTTATTATGAGACACTGTTGAACGTGTTGGCATCAGTTTCTGTTGGAAATATCGCGAATCGTTTCCGAAAAAGGAATAAACGGTACGAGGAACTCTGTCGGGAAATTAAGTTCATAACTTTTTTCAAGACGTTCGAGTGGTATTACCGGTTGAAAAACGCCCAATTTTTTCGTAAAGTGGCCATCATTCAACGGGACTCATTTAAATAACTGTTTACTGTCTGGCCCTGCCAATTTGTGGAAAGCGACGTTTAGGAGGTATTTCTGACGATCTCCATGTGTTACAGGAAACCATAGGCGGCACAAAGGAAGGAGCTGGACCCCATCCCTGGTTTGTGAATTTCACGCGCCGTTAGGCTTAGTATATTGGGTGAACTTTATCGAAACATAGCAAACCAACCTTCGAATTGCCTACTGTGGTTGTTTATTCCTCAAACAATTAGATGGGAAACTTTAGGATTATGCGAATTGTCGTTGTTTATGCGTATTCGTGCTCATTGTGGAAGGTTACAGTATTCCCGTCATCTCTCACAGGCCAAACCACGCCTGTAGTGTTTAAGAAAGACTCGATGATTTCTCATCGGTAATTCGATGCAATCGAATTAACGAGAGAAAATTTCAACGTATTGATTCCGTTACGAACCGCATCAGCACGGCTTCCTCCCTGACCGTCCTGTTTGTCAAACCTCACCGTTTTACAAAACCTCTTTCCCCGAAGACTATTCCCAAACCGACGTCTGTTACATACATTTTTAAAAAAGTTTCCGACATCGTCAATCATACCCTTTGATGGCATAAACTGACATACGTTTTCAATACCCACGACTGAGCCATTTTTTTCTCACGCAGCGTTCTCTGAGTGTGATAGTCAATGGTGTCTCAAGGATGTACTACTTGTCTCCATACCTTTCCGTCCCCTCTGTAAGGTAGCATCTTCGGGCTCCTTCTCAATGCTCTGTACGTGGAAGATCTTGATTCTGCCTGCGTATTTTCAAACTCCTCTGACTCGATTCTCTTTGCCGATGGCTCCAAAATGATGAAAGGAATTGATGACTATTGGCTTGGGATGGGCCTTCAACAGGAGATTCCTCTTCGTCCACTGTATCATCTTATGTTTAACTTGCCTACATGCCACATGCAGACAGGGGTCGTTAAAGGTATAGTCACCCATTCAACCTCCGTTTGGACCCAAAATTGCTTATCTTCGGTGTTACTAACTGGTATCAGTGTATCAATTTGGACAAGTCCTTTCCTCTTAACAGAAGACCTACACTTGTCAGCACTGTTAGCCTTCCAATCTTTTCTCCGCTCACTCGATGAGTGGTGCTCAAGGCAAAAACTTAATAACAGTTCCTCGAAGTCAGCCTCCATATCTTTTTCTTTAAAATATAAACTGATATTCAACTATTATCTTTTGACAGGTCAATTATCTCTGTCACCCCATCTTACAGGGGCATAGGTGTCAACTTTGGCAGTATACTTACCTTCATCCCAGAGAACTATAATCTAAAGCCATGGCCGTTGTTGGAATTCGGTACAGGTTTAGTGTGAATACAGACTGTTTTATTTAGTACTCTGCAAGCCACCATTAAGGTGTGTGGCAGGCGGTGATTAAACAGCAGACTACCCTTGACCCAAGACACCTTTCCCTCCTAACGCGGTCGGACAAACGTTATTCGGATCCCTTATCGTTCGTAGGAAAAATATCATCTTAAATCTATTTGTTCTGCATTTGATATCTCGAATTTTATTCATATGATCTTTCATACCGTAATACGGTTAGGCTAATTACACATATCCAACATCATTGCTATGGCGACATTCTTCCAATTTATGCAAGACATTTAATCTTTAATTTAGCCTGCGCTCCATGAGTGATTCCCAACCTAGATCCTCTGATAATTATTTTACGCTTTTCAATTTTTCATGACAACGTTTCACAAATCTAGCTCCTCTACGCTGCACGCGATCCAATTCCAATTCGCAGCGACCCAGTTGTTCAAAAGACGGTCTTCACCGTTTGCGTGTTCCCCTTCTTGGAATATGGCTCCATAATTTGGTCAACTGCCTTTCCCAGTAATTCTAAACTTCGCCAGCGCCCTCTTTAATTTTTTCGTCTCCATCGTTCGCCACCGCGTTCCATATCTACTTCATTCGCCCCGTAATATAATTTAGCCCACTCTTGGGGCTATCCGTTAGGTCCATCTGGACAACTATCAAAGACCTAAAATTCTTTCATTCTATCACCAACGGTAACTTCCCACTAATTTATACGTATCCTTCCCTACTTTCTTTCCCATATCACTTGCCCACACAAATGATGAACGTACTTAAAACAATACTTATTTTCTACACCGATCTAATTCCGTTTTTCACTATTCCAGCGGTCCTTGTTGTACCGACTCCCAAAATTATTCAACTCATTCTGTGTCACCAATACCCTCATTTGGACATTTCTCCTCCTATCGCACTTTCACCGGTCATATTTGAAGAATCGTGGCCTCGTACAATATTTGTCTTTCCAAAATTATTAGTATATTTGTTACTGAAACTTTTTGTGACCTCAGGTCACTAATTAGTTCTGTGTTAATATTTTTGTTTAATCTTCGTTGTATTTTCCCCCATCTTGTCCTAATTTACCTATTCGTTACGTATTCACTGAAAAGGTCTTTTTTTGGCGTATTTTTAGTGCTTGAGAAATAAATTATTAATTTCATTCGGGTGAAATCCATCCTTCTTTTCCTAATGAATTCAGCAGAATGTCCATAGGAAGCCATGAGCCACTAAGCCACTCATGCAAAAAGCATATTTAAAGAATCGAATTGCATACTTCGAAATTAAAGTTGGATTAAGGAAGAGGAGTGGCGCAAACGAAGACGAGTAAAAGCCTAAAAAAAATAGCAATCTGGCGACATAGTCTGCGAAACACATTAAGTGAACTGATAACCTCATACTTTTGATTTTAACTCCCTCTCCTCCAATCAAGGAATGGAGTTCTCTTCTCTGAGTTGAATAAATGCGAATATCTATATGAATCGCCAGTAATCAATTTTACTTGATAGGGGTAGCGGAAACTCAAAATATCGCATTTACCTAATGTATTTCACACTTAAATATGATGAAAAATTGATTTGACCTCTCTCTCCTCTTCCTTTGAAGGAAAATCTCCTTCCTTCAAAATTATCCTAACCTAATCCTACTGGTACCTTGGTAAAGACTATCATCCTTGTTAATCAAACGAACTCTCCTTCTACTACTCCTGAACACTCAAGATGTGCCTGTCTAATATTATTCACATGCCTAGAACATTTCCTTTACTTTTTATTGCAACGAGGAAGCAAATATCGACTAATCGCAAGGGATGTTGAAAGGAAGATACGTATTTCTGATAGAAAAACAGAGTAGACTTATTAAAAACATCAATCGTCAGGCGTGATAGCATATAAGAAGCAACTGAGAAACGCCGAGCCTGGCGGAGAGTAAGATTTGAATGACAAGCTGCTAGCAAAGAATCCTCATGTTGTCAACTCCATCCCTCTCGATGGACTTATAATTTGGACGTGGTGAATAATTTGGCGGGTTTGCACATTCTGATGACCCGTGGCTGAAGGGAACAATGATGAGTGCTCCTGGATGGGTGAAAGATAGTCCGCGCAGCGTCTGTTCCTCAGTGAGGCGACTATAAAATAAGTCTAACCCCAGTTGAGCGGCCATTTCATTTATGGTATCACGTTAAAAAATGAGGAAGGAAGCGGGAGATCACCTAAATCATTATCCTGCGAAACAATAATTAGCACACACACTATGAGTCCTGGTAACTGCAGGACTCGGACCACAGGGCTAGCTGCTGCCGAAAAGAAGTTATAAAACATGGAGTAGGAGACGTGCAGGGAAAATATAAACATGCCAGGCAGTGATAGATGAGATGGAAGAGCTGGAGGTAGGAGTGAAAGTAGATGGGCTAACCATAAAATCAGTCAATGGTTATGATATATATTAGGGTTATATCAGGAAGAACTTCGTTAGTTAAAGAAGCATCCTCAAAGGGAAGGGATTTGATGGCAGGCGTTAAGTAAGGATGTAAAGAAAAATTTGATATGGAGCGTAGTTTTGTGCCACTCGAAAACTTGGTCGTTGAAGCAAACTGATAGACGTAGACAAGAGGCTTTTGAGATGTGGTTGTGGCGAAGAATGGAAAAGGTAAAATGGACAAAGAGGACAACAAACGAAATATGAATAGGCAAGGTGGGTAGAGGAAGAGAGAAGGTTGTTAGGGAAAATTGAACCGCGCAATAAAAGTTGATATAGAGCTTTTTAAATGGGAATGGAATATTGCACCCTGGCATTGAGAGAACGTCAGGCAAGCGAGGAAGAGGGATAGGCACGTTGGACGGCATGAAGGAAGGTAGAAGGAATGCAGTGTTGGCTGGGAATGTAGTGTGCTACTTTGTGTCCAGTTAGCTGTTACTTAGAAATGTCGCGACTTACTTCGGCTAATTTCCATCCAATCCTACCATAACCGTTCGCCTACCATTAACAATACCTATTATGATATTTTGAGATTTTTGACTATAGTGATAGCGGTAGTTAGACCATCCTTCCAACACTCCATTTCGTAACCTTCCAAAGTTTGTGTAACGAGATTACGTTTAATAATAACTGATATTTGTACTATTTTAATGCCTCTTTTATTATTTGAGGCTAGCGGAGTTTTTTCCGGAGGACAAATAAATAATGCACAATATCTAACATATATTTCCCCTCTGCAATCAAATCTGACAGTGATTCTCCGTAATCGTTAAAAGTGCAACTCCCAGGCATTATACCCGCTGCCGTTGTGTCTACCCTTACCACTAGTTGGCAGAAGATGGATTTTTCAAGTTTTAATTCGACATTTCTTTTTCCAGGAATTGATTATGATTATTAAATTTAGCTGGGTTTCATAAACCTGACACTTAATATTGTTGAGATCCCTGGAAAGTGTCCGTTTTATTACCTGCTATTATTGCGACAACAGAATGTTGGCTGCGCGCGCCTAGCCTAAAACGGTTTTGTTCCGAGCCTATTTACCGCACTGCCTTGCACGCAATGCCAGCTAACCACGTGGTCGATAGAGCAAGCGGTTTCTCCCTGGCACACCGCGCGACGCCGCGGGGACGTAGTTGACACTGCACCAGTTTCTCCAAGGAATTCCCCCCCCCCTCCCCTTATCTGCCGCGTCGGCTCGCCGCATGGGCGCCGACACGCCTCCTAGCTCGCCCCCACATGAACGCGCTAGGTCTACTCTCGACGGGTTCTGAGGAGTCAGTGACTCATCCTACGTGCTCGTGAGCACGGAGTGAGCGGAGTGTGTGTGTGTGTGTGGAAGGAGGGAGCGACTTTCGGCGAGTAAAAATGCCTGCCATTCCACTCAAAGTTGAATGCGTGATGCAACGCGCGGAGATATTTCGTTCTCGTGTCAGCCGTCATGAACGATATCTGATCGATGTGGTGCGTGTAATGTGTGGTTTTTGTTGGCTCATTTTCTGCTATTTTATCTCTTAGATATTCTTTTTACCCTGTGTACGTAACGGTGTATATAGGATGATGAGGGGATAGAGAGACAGCTGCACACGGCGCAAGTATTGTTCATTGAGACAATTATTCTTCACTAATCACCATTGACAAATTAGCCATTAGAGTTAGGTTTTCGTTACGTTCCTTAAGTACTATTTTCCGTAATTTTTGGCGTGGGTTTCGTTTTGTTTGCCTCATATTACCTTTCCAGCTTCAATTTTTCATATGCAATTCTTACTTGCCTCCAACCTGTCTGAAAGTCCCAGAGTCTTTTTTTTATTATACACATTATTTAACGTATTTCTATCAACAATTCCATCGATTTTGGTTTCCCCTAATTTTTTAGATTCATTGAAAAAAATGGTCAAATTAGTAGATACATAAGGAGAAGAATTGCGCTAGGCAAAGAGGCTTTCACAAGGAGGGAGTTGATGACAGGGACGTTGTGTAGGGAGGCTAAGGGAAGACTCGTCAAAATTTAGATATGTAGCGTTTTTATGTTCGGCGCGAAACGTGGTTACTGAAGCAGGATGATAGACGTAGATTGGGAGCTTTTGAAATGTGGGAGTGGAGAAGGATGGGGAAGGTGAAATGGACCGAAAGGAAAACAAATGAGGAAGTGCTAGGTATGGTGGGTGAGGAGAGGGGTTTGTTGGGAGAACCATTTTGATTGACAATGGTATGTTGAAGACTGTGATAGAGGGGAGACAGGCAAACAGGGAAGGACAGGAACAGGAGAGGGATGTTGGATGGGATTAAAGGAGGAGAGAATTGTACAGAGATAAAGAAGGACTTGTTGTAGAGTAGGATGCTGGATTGTGTTTTTTTAGGAGATATTTATTTGGTAGTGGTGTCCATCCAAAATCTATCTTATGCAGTAGATTATCTATCATAATAAAAATGAAAATATTTAACCACAGCGTCCCACACAACCTACCGGTGGCTTGTTAGTTACCATGTAGATAGATACATAGATATGCATGAAGACACTTATCGAAAAGATTATTAGAATTCTTTCGAGATTTATCCAGGTTTTCTAAGACAAGACTTGATGCTTATGGTACTGAGTGAACAGTGATATGAATTTTACTTTCCAAAAGTACGTTGCAAAGGTGATGGGTCATCGTGGATGGACATCGCGGATGATTCTTTTAAAATATCACTGTATTGATTGAGATGATCGTCAAACTGAGATAAATTTTCCGTGGAGTGCTACAATAAGATCAACGTAAATGAATTAAAATACAAGGAATGCCCGTTCAGTTAAAAACAAGATTATGTTCCATTAGAAGTCGGTGTGAGTTTCAAGCATGGAAGAATACCTTACTGAGATCCATATTTGAGTACTTTTGAAATTGGTAAGCTCTAGTGGTTCTGCTTAGGACGAAACAGTTTTGTCCTAAATGTTTTCCAAGTGTCGAGGGTCGCTTTACACTCTCCGACAGACTTAGAGATCGTGGTCCCATTCCCCTCTTGCGGGTATTAACTAGGGTAGAGGATTTTGACAGGTTTCAAAATACTGAAAACAAAATCACACGCAATACGAGTATAATGGTTCCTCTTCTCTTGGTTAGTGACCAACAAAGGCATCTGAAAGAACCTCAACTACTAACATGTTCTCAACATCGTGAAGTCCCAACTCCACAACTTTCCTGAAACAACTCGTGAATCCATAAATGAACTGCTAGAATATTTAAGTGTAAATGACCCAGATGAGGCAACACACCCTAGATCCATAGCTGTATTGGACAAATCGACATAAATTCCCCGCGATCTACCAAAAAGTAGTGTGGTAGGGGATGTAAGCACCAGGTGGGAAGGGTGAGTGATAAGGGAGGATATAGGAGAGGAAGGGAAAAGAAAAAAATATTTGTTAAAAACTATCAAATAACGTGCAAACTTGTACATATGTTGGAAGCAGACTTACTTGTAATTCAAAACAAGGGAAAATTCACATAATAAATTAATTATTTACTCTGCGAAAAAATAGAATGAAATTGAACCAAAACTATTTATACGACAGTCTTCCACCATGAAAAGACAGTTCATGCAGAACTGAAAAGTAAGAAGGGGAAATTCCACCAAGACATAGAAATGCTAAAACTAATGCATCTACGGTAAGTAGACCTATCTTAATATTTATCTCAGATTTAATGTTGTTAACGCAATTAAAGAATAAAAGAAACACCACGACCTTTCTCTGGGGAACGCCCGAAGTGGCTTGTACTGCATTGAGAGGTAATACCATAAATTACCTCCCTTGGTATTTTTTCGTGTTTTTCACTGTCTTGATGATAAATAAATTATCATCTTTCTGTTACATGAGAGAAAATTATTTTGGAATAAATGAAATAAAATATTTTCGAGGCCATCTTTGCAACAAATACCGGCGAAATTGTTAGAACTTAGTCAAACTCTGAGCATTGTTACCATACTATATACACGTATATCGGACCCTCTCCTTAATGCCTTCCCTACACGCTAATTATAACTATCACAATAGACGGCGCTTCATTGTTTTCACTGTTAAACGTACGAGGGAAGGCTGAAAACTAATTCACACATTCTTTTAGACCACAAACAAAATGACCCTTAGAAGCACTCCTGGTGGCACGTAGAAGTAACATTCCTCCTCAACACGCATGCTCAGGGTTGAGGTCGTTTAGGTGGGGGAGGAGAGGGGAATGCTGGGGGAAACCGTAAGGAGGCAGGAAAAATGGATTAAAAGCATGATGTGGGCAGTGGAATGCTGAACACTGTAATGGAGGGGAGAATGCTAGGCAAACGTGGTAAGGGCAGGAACAGAATAGGGATTTTGGACGGGATGAAGGGATGAAGGAAGTATACAGAGATGAAGAGGGATTAGTTGTAGAGTAGGATGGTGTTTTGTTAGGAAAAATATTTGTTTGGTAGATGTATCCATCCAAAACCTACCTTAACTGAAGATTACGTAATAATATTATATATATACACACACCAAAGTTTATATTATTATTAGGTAATCTACCGGTTAAGGTAGGTTTTTGGATGGACACAACTATCAAATAAACATTTAGTAACTCCAAACTAAACCCAATCCAGCAACCTACTCTACATCAGGTCCCTCTTCATCTCTGTGTACTTCTTTCCTCCCTTCATCCCGTCCAACATCCCTATCCTGTTCCTGCCCTTTCCTCGCTTGCCCAACAGTCTCCCCTCTATTACCTTCTTCAACATTCCACTACCACTCAATACGCCTTTCATCCATTTTTCCTGCCTCCATAAAGTTTATATGTTTTGCCATAATTGTGTCATGCATTATCTCATGTTGTTTGGCTAGTTTATTTAGCAATTATCTGTTTAAAAAAAACATGCTCAATGATGTCGCCAATCTCGAATGAAGCAAGAACTAACGCATCATGAAAATTTATTTCAATTCTCATTCTTTCATCATTCCTTAAATAAGGGAATTTTAAATAAGGCCCAGAAAAGTTCTAAAACTCTGCCACGGCCTGAGTTCATTAAATTTTGATAAAAGTGTCCCAAGAATTTCATCTCACTATTTCACCTGGAATTGAAATATTGTTTGAATTATTTGACTGCAACTGAAGCTAATGAATAATTACATTGTGCAACATTATATTTTTAAATGTATTATGCTTTCGTCATGAGAGCGATGAGGTTTACCAGCCTTTATAGATTTACTGGCAAAGTTCTTTTGCCCGAAATGATAACAGCGTCATATTTCTTTGTCGTAAGTCCGAAGGAAACGCCGTCTGACTTAAATACTTTTAAATAGAGATCAGTAGGGGAAAAGGGGTGAGATACGGTGAAGTAAGAGGCCAGTGAGATAGATTACTTATTTTCGATCACTCATTTCATCCTATTCGAGGTTTAGCTATAGTTGCAGCCTAAAATAATCTAAAATAGCTTATTGTTTATTTGTTCATGCAATAGTGATTTGTTATTTACTTTGTAATGCCTAATTTCTGTTCCATATGCCATCATCAGCGGAGGAATATTTCGAAATTACATACGAAAAAGCTGCCGCGAATGTGTATTTTGCATCACTAAATAAACAATAAATCTGAAATGATTTGCTGTATGACAGTAATTATTCAAACTGGAATCATATAGATATTTATATACCACGTATTTTAGTTACTAGGAAGCACTCGCAGGTACGATTTTGTACGTCCAGTTTGAACCGAATTGATTAAATTTTGTACGGAGTTGATTAAATGTAAGACGGAATTGATAAAAACTACTCTACATATATACGTACACCTCCAAATAACCATTTAAACTGGTGGCTAGTTTTACCAATTTCTCATTCATATACGTGTACCACAACATTCGTTCCATAAGAATCGCCGGTTCCTATTTCCTTTGCTTGATATGTTTTCACAGGTGTACTTTATCTTTAATTGCACATTATCACGGACGTTTTACAAATTTGTCAATCCTGAGATTTAATGACTCAAAAAACAAACACCAAAATTTGTTTTGTGGACTTGGTCGCGTCATACTCATGCAGAGGAGGAATTCATTTTTGCATTAAATGAATATTGTTTCACTATTTTTTTCCCCTCTTAAAGCGTTTTGTCATTCCCACTATTTCCTTACAAACTGTAAGTTCCTGTTTGCCCGTCAAAAACCGAAGAAACCTACAGGTATATTTACATTCCCTTATATAATTATTATGTTTGCATCCCAATTAATCTAGGTTTATGAACACATAGTTTGATGTTTTTTAAACACTTTTAAGAAATGTCCATTGTATTTTAAATATAGTTATAATGCTATAGGTAATATTCGTAAATAAATTTGAAGTTAGACGCTAGGATATATTTTTGACCAATTTGACTCAGTTCATCTCTCGTTTATAAAATTACTTTCTATGTGCTGATCATGACTTTTGCTTTGCTGTTTAAATACCTAATAGTTTCTGATCACTTGCCTAATAGTACACCTTTCGCATATTCTCCATCTAAATTTCTTATTTATTTAATACTTAAATAATTACAAATGAGGTCGAGTGTTGATATTTATTTCAACGTTATGGCTCTAATACTACGTTAATCAATAGTAACAAATGTAAAATGGACAAAATCTATCCTGATGTCAACAATACTCCGTTTCATTTTGAAATTTTCTTAATTAAATATTTTTTTGCGAAATTTTATATGCGCTGTTGAAGTTTTATACATAAAAGCGTGGCCCGCTGTTGAACATAGTGCATGTAAAGAGATTATTGAAATATGTCGAGTATCCGAAAATAGGTACTAACACCAAAGTGAATTTGTAAGAGATTACTTCTTCGATTTACCAGACATAATATCACGATATTTAACTTAAAAAAAATACATCGGCACGTTAACATATCGCTGTACTTTGTAACGGATTATTGTAATTACAGAAATGAGAAGTTTTAGGGTTTCAAAAGCTGCGGGCTACCGATAAAATACGCACCAGATAGGAATCTTAATCATCATATGGATTCACCGCAAAACCGATTTGTTGAGTTCTCCACCTACTTCCCCATTCCAACCTCCAGCTTTTTTCCAAATCAAGCCTTCTTCCTACTCCTCTCATGTTAACGTTTCTTCACTTTATTTTCTGATTTTTCATTATATTTATCTTTTCGCTAAACTACTCTTCGATTTCAATATTTCTTCCCATTATTTCGTTTTCGGGCATCGTTATCTCTTTAATGATGTATTTCCCACTTTCTTATGCTTTGCACTTCAGTTTGTATTTATTAAAGTTTTACCAACAGACTTATGTATTCCTTCTATTTCATTTCAGTTAAATTCCTTCCATTTCATTCAATTTTCTTATCTTTTATGGCATTTGTTGCGTCCTTAGACTTTACAAAAAAGCACTGAATTATGATCCGTATCTACATCCGCTCCCGAGTATTACGAATTTATGAATTTGCTCCTAAATCAGCGCCTAACCTTAAGATTTAGCCCCCCCCTAGATCTACTTCCAATTATAGTCGCCGCTATTGAAATATGTGAGCTGAGTTTAAGCTGTTAAGTTCATGAAGAGGCGTCTGTTGTAATGAGGAAGGCAGGTGAAGTTTTAGCTAAGGTTGAGCAGAAGAAATGGATGAAATGTATCTTACGAAAGACGGAAACTGAATGGATGAGGCATTTAGTGACAAACTGAGGATTGAATTAATTGAATAGAGGCAGAAGTTTAGGTAAACGCTGGAGGTGAGTATGAGAGAAATAAACATTTTTTGCCACGTGGAGGATATGCGTCAAAAGCTCTGGTGAGGAAGATTCTTCTTCTCGTGTCACTTGTACATAAGCACTACGCTAGAAGAGACGATATCAGAGATGTAGACGAGAAGATATCAGCAAAAAATAGCTCACTTCTCACTGGAATTAATTATCCGCAATTTTACGTTCAATTCTCATGAGTGATAAATTACTCATTTCTTCATATTTTCTTGCAATTGCATCAGTTATTATTTGATGCTCGCATCTCATCTAGGGTCATTCTATGAAGATTTACCAATTTATCTTTTCCTTCAACAATCTTCATATTTTCTTTTTGTTGTAGTAGTCATTACCCAATGCATCAAATCTGATTTGTTCACCTGTATTTTCCTGTACTCTTGTTCCTTTCACAATTGTCTTTAGCTTGCCATCTTCCTTAAAAATCTCAATAAAGTTTATCTTCTCCTCATTTAATGTTTTGAATGGAATACCTTCTTCTCTAGTTCTTTGTAGAATTTCTTCTTTATTTGTTTGATCCATTCTTTATAAAACTTCGTAATTCTCCAGTGGAACCACCTATCCATTCCTTCCATTATTTCTTATCTCTGCTGCTTCCACCGTCCCATGTCTCGCATCACCAGATATATATGACCCATATGCGAGGCTCTTCCAAAATTGATTCAATTTTTCGTGCCCTTTACAAACGGTTTTCAATTAATAACACTTAATCTTTCACCTAATCAAGTACAGAATCGGAGAAATACATGTTTAAGTATCCTATGTATGTTATTTTAAAAGTATTAGGAATGTGTGGAGAAAGAGAATTGTGTTTGATCATTAATATGTTAAGTCTTACTTACTTATTTTTGCTATTTCCTTTCGGTACTCTAAAAATCCTTGGACGTTTATTCAAGCATCTTGGCCCCTTCCAACGCTGTCGTCTTCCCTTACCGTCGTATTGCTCCCCGACTCGGATCCTTGGCCATAACATTTTCCATATTGTTGGGCGTGGGGAGAAGGCATTCCTGACATCGGGAGCGGTTGCCAAAACAGCAGATAGCCTTCCAACGCCAACCACATATTTTCCGATCCACTTTTGAATTGCCCTTCAAGGGTCCGTTGTAGAATGTCGTGCTTACTATAATGGGCGCACCTTAAGGTGGCTGGCCAGGCAGATGTTCAACATCCATGCGAAGGTTTTGAAAAGTAACTATCGCGAAAATGTTACGTAATGAACGATATAAAAAGCTACTTCTATCGATGAATAGTACCCCTCATTGACCTCTGATGTCTTCTCGTAGAGTTGAAAAATCATTTGCGTTGAGTGTCAGCGCGGATATATTTCATATACGATCGTTTGGCATCAATTAGCAACATGGCAGCATTTGAGTGGGTGCTGAAGTCATTTTGGTCTTCCCTGAGGTTCATTTGGTCGAAGCGCGAGGGAGGAATAGTGGGTAGAGAGAAATATTCGGTTACACCGTTTATTTTCAGTTCATGTAAACTCAACTCCGCTCAGAGATTGTCTGAATGGTGAAGAACATATTGAGCCCGGGAAATCCAATTAAAATTCGTCCATGAGGAATCTATGAAGGACAATCGGCGCCGGCCACTATTTCCCTAGAGAAAGGTTCCGATCATACAATTTATATATATTTTTAGTTCCCGTCTTCGTTTTTCTATGAAGCAAGTATCAACGTACGGGGTTGTTGCAAGTATGGTGGATGTTTTTCTTGTTCGGGAAATCCCGATGCCGATTGGTTCAATGAGTTGCTCTTTGCCGCCGGTGTCATTTCATGCAATAATTTATTTTTCTCATACCACGGAGGAATTTTTATATATATTTCCGAAGCATCAAACTCCTAGGCACGATTTTATAATGTCTCGCTCAATCCATTCGCTAGTTAATGTGAAGGTTAACTTCACTTTGAATTTACCGACAAATCCAATTATATTAACAAATAAATTTGCTCATTGGTGAATGTGATCATTGTAACCATAGCACGCCGTCTGTCGATTGTTGAGCCTTTTGAACTGTCTTTTTTCAACTTAATCAGCGGTCATAAACCGCAGTTTTGGCCGAAACCGGAGGTTAAAGTTAGCGTTCAGTTTTACTGGACCTTATAAAACCTGGCCTTATTGAGAGCCGGTTTATCGTAGCGGCTCATAAGGTGTAACCCCCTCCCCCCTCGGCGCCGATTACTGTTTTCAGAGAAAAGTTGAACTCTGTTGATTTTTTCTAATTTGAAATTGTATTTTGTTTATTACATTCCATATGGCGTTTTGCGGAATTGCGTATTTTATACTAGATAATTTGGAAGTAGCTAATAATTATACTTTTATGGGTCGCGGTAGTCCAGGGGATAGAGCGTTGTACTACTGAGCAGAGAGCCCGGGTTCGATTCCCGGGTAAGTACCTCTGGGAATCTGTAGCTCCACCTAACCTATGTGATTTTTTCGGGAACCAGATGTTCCTGGGAAACCATAACAGGCATGGGCAAAGGAACTGGCCCCCCCTACCCCGATGCGTGAAATGCACACCCCGTTGGGCGTAGTTACCATCATCTACCAAGCCGACATTCGGGCTTTATGGTTAATTCCTTTTGTGTGTATTTAAGGAATCATTTTTCAATCTAGTTTTATGGCCAATGAACCTACCCATTTATTTATAACAATAGAATTTGTCATTTTTCTACATGTATGAGGACAAAAAATGTCCGGTATCAAAATTGACACAATATGCATTAATTTTTTGAAGGTGGTCCCGCGGTTTATCACTGTCCCCGTTGATTCTTGAGTCAGACCTGATCTCAGTTAGGTTTTAAATGAAGGATTTATAAAAACTTAAATGTAGGATGAATAAATATTTATGTAAATAAAATGCTGGATGACGTCCTATAATTACATAAAAACAGTTATCTTGGTTAATGGATACAGATTTAATGCCAGAGAATGGCAGGGATCCAGATTTCTACTCGCATGTGGAGAACACTTAGTGAGTACGCCGTCCGTCGGATGGAATGTTTAACTGTGGTCCCCTTTGGCCTCTTTCGCCAAGAGTAGGCTAACGCCGACGCTGGGTTCTTTTGACCCTTCCCCTCTTCCCTGAATATTCCACTCCTGCCAAATCACCCACCTAACCCTAATGGCGCAATTAACTTTAGTAGTATCCCGCCCCTCCTAATAACTACTACTGTTAGAACCCCTGGATGGATGGAGTCTACATGAGTCTATACATGTTATTTCAATGCATTTTTGGCAGCATTGATTTAAACAGACGAATTAGAAGAAGGTATTAACACTGGCATTGAGGTTAGAGGTTTGATAGAAAAATTCAAATCGGAAATAGTTATTCATTTAATGGTAATCCTCCTCATTGATAAAAAGCCCTGAAACTAGCTAAGAATGCGAAAAAGGACCGATATGGAAAATGGAAAGTTGTATTCTCTGGTTACAGGTTGAGTTTTGTCTCAAAAAAACCATCTGAATTAACACCAGACGACAGAGAATACCTGACTACGTACGTACGTCGTATATTTAAACATTGTGGAAGTTCACCTTCTCTCCCACCTGGCAGAAAGTACGGTTATGGAAAACTTATCCTTTAATGGGCATCAACGGTTATCAGTCCTGGGTTTGACTTGACGTAACTCAGTTCTCCCAGTCAGTTATTTCTTCACGTCCGCACATATCTCCGCTTTCGGGTGTGAAATTATTTGCTTCAGTTTTTGGTTTCGGTCTTCGTCAGAAGTTCTCTTTGAAATTTTTTTCTTCCACAATTGTCCTCCAAAAGCCAAAATTTCGAAATATATTTCCCAATAAGGTTATCGTTTCTTCTTTTTTTTTGGGATTCATGAGATTGCTTTATTCTCTCAACTCTTCGCAGATTTCCGTTTGTCATTCAGTGGTCTATTTGATCTTCTTTTGTTGTCCTGAATAACACGATTTCCGCATCTTCATTGATTTCCTGTTTCTGCCACTGGTCTTATAAAGTTAAATTTGCTTGATGAAGTGTTTTATAATTTCTAGGGTGTGCCTTGTTTTGTGATGATTTATTTTTCTTCTCGATGGATGACTTTCTTTTGACTTGCAACTTGCTCGTAATTTAAATTTCTGATGGCCTTGCTTCTCAATTTAAGAAATTCCGACCATCTGCTCGTCCAGCTTTAGATTTGTTGCTACCTTCCGCTCTCCAGTCATTGATCGTCATCAATAGTAAAAACATTTTAACATTTTTACCGTTCTTGCGCTGTTTCCTTGAGTAATCAAGTGTCCCTTTAAGATCCTCTTCTTTCCCTGTCGTAGAAGCTTTGCTATCCGTAGGCAACATAATGCCTATGGATGCTTTTTAATATTTTTCTTGATTTCTTTCTTCCTTCGATTCTCGAGCTTCTCTTACTTCTGCGACATTTCTATGATTTTCATTGTATCATCTCTTGTCCCTCTTCTGTTTATATTTACGTTTCAATTCCCTTTAGATTAGAATTATTATGTTCCAGTCTTTTAATGGAATCCATTCCTTGAATTAATGAGACGGACGACGTTTGATTATTTTCTATTCTGAACTCACAGATTTCAGGCTCAACTTTGTAAAAGTTCATGATCATTGAATGATTGAAACTTTGCATATTTTCGCCATAACTTTAATTCACCACTACCAGCATCGACGCATAGGTGATATCATCAGGCAATCATGCACTTGATTATGTCGTCTATGAGTCGAAACAAGTAGTACCGCAAATAAATAGTGTGAAATTACATAGTTTTACTCATTCATTGATTTTCTCTTCTATTCTCTTTCGAAATAACTTATCCATCGCCCCAACTGCTATTCATACATCTTAATTACATCTTCATTCCTAGATTTCCTCGGTTCCAACCCTTCTGTAAGAGATAAGTGTTGTTCATGTCCTCGACGAACTCATGTGCCTTCCAGCTTTTGGTTCGAAACGTTTTACTCAACCATCCGTCTGCCTCCTTTTTTGGAAGGAGGTGATTCTCAAGAAATACTCTTTTTGTTCCGATTTACTTAACTAGATTATCGATGATGTTCACGACCTTTGACTTGGGGAACTGCTTTTTTACATTGATTCTTTCCTATTGGGATGGCAGCTGGCCACCAACGTCGGAGCATAGAGAACATTTTGAGAATCCGAGAGATAATCCTTTAGGATTATCAAATTGTTCTCTATGATATAAAATAAGACGATATAAATAGGGATAAAATTGAAATGGCAATTTTTGGGACTATTTTTGTGGACTTGTCTGGGTACTATGATGTAAAATTGTTCCGGTGTTACTTGGTACCAGTCTTTCATATTAGGAGTAAGAGGGTAGACTAACTTAGCATATTCCACTAGAATTTTTCCAGAGCATGATTTCGCTGCAAGGCAACATCATCAGGTGGTGGAAAAAACTTACAACGAAGTTGTAGAAAATAAAAATTCTAGTGGAATCTGCCAAGTTAGTATTCCCTCATTTACGTCTGGTTACAATGATTTCCAAATGAGGGCTAACTCGTCGAAGAGCCCAGGAAAAGTTAGAATTAAGATTGATATGTTACATAGTTATACTAGGTGCCTTCAAGCCTTAAGCTATCCCATGTTTGTTTTATGAAAAATTGCATGCACTAGAAAGTTGAAGAACTCTACCTTCTCAACACAAGACGCACACAGAGTTCACAAAGTCGACGCCATTAATTCATTTCCACCGGGAACTCTTCTACGGGAATCGCTTTTGGCCACTGGAAAAACCGACTGGTTCGTATTCGAGGCTTCTTTTGTTCGTTGTCGCACGATATTCGGCATTCCTTGAATTATCACATGCATGAACGCACATTATTCACATCCATAGCACCATTACCGATTATCTCACTCAAATGACGATTGATGTGGATGAGTTTTTAATCACGCAAGTGGAGAAAACGAACGGAATGTTGTTCTTATATATTAAACGATGCCATTCTAAGTATCGGAAAAGCTTCATAATCTGAAAGCCGCTATACGAACACAGTGCACTATAAGGTCCAGCTATTCATAAAAGGTGCTCACATATCTAAAGCTGAAACTCCACTCCTCCTGTTACTCCCAACCCCGAAAAAATAATTAGAATATTTTAGAACTTGAAGGCATCTCGTACTAAAAGCTTTGCGTGGTCGCCTACGGTATTCTTAAATGGAAAATGGTCTTCATCTATGAAATATTCCTCCTCTCGCTCGATGTATATTTTAATGATGCTCCTCAGTAAGTTCGATGCGTGCTTTGCGGATATAATCGTTCTTAACTTTTTTTGCGTTTTCTTACTCTTCTCACCTACATAAGTTAAAGTTGGAGGCTCACAGGAATGTTAAGAAGGCAATCAATTCATCAAATTTCATTTTTATAAGGTGAGTTTCTTGCTCGCATGTTTTAGAAATTCTCAAATTTCGTTGGTGCCTAGTCTTTCTTCCCCGTAAATCCTTCTCAATTGATTGAAAACCTTCGTGGACGGTTTTTTTTACAAATAATATTTGCATATAACTCTTTCCACTTATGAAGTTAGTGCAGGCATTCATTCCAACGCTGCCTGCAGCCGATTCCTCATTGCTCTTCATAATCTAAATTTTTGCTGCCACTAAACTAGGTATCTCGGAAGTGTTTGGGACCAACACGGCCAAAGTAGTAGGGACGTAAGGAGAAGAATTGCGCTAGGCAAAGAAGCTTTCACAAGGAGGGAGTTGATGACGGGGACGTTGAGTATGGAGGTTAATAAAAGACTCGTGAAAACTTTGATATGGAGCGTAGCTATTAGCTAGTAGTAGTTATTATTTATTAGATTAGATTAGTAGTAGCTATTATTAGATAGTATAGTAGCGGAGACCACGTTTCCACGGCGTGGAAACGTGGTCGCTGAAGCAGGAGGATAGACGTAGATTGGAGGCTTTTGAAATTTGGGTGTGGAGAAGAATGGAGAAGGTGAAATGGACCGAAAAGAAAACAAATGAGGAAGTACTTGAGATGGTGGGCGAGGAGAGGGGATTGTTGGGTGAAATCCTATGGAGACAGGATAAATGGATGAAAGGCGTTTTGAGCGGTAGTGGGATGTTGAAGAAGGTAATAGAGGGGAGAATGTTGGGCAAACGAGGAAAGGGCAGGAACAGGATAGGGATGTTGGACAGGATGAAGGGAGGAAGGAAGTACACAGAGATGGAGAGGGTCCTGATGTAGAGTAGGTTGCTCGATTGTGTTTTGTTTGGAGTCACAAGATATTTATTTAATAGTTGTGTCCATCCAAAAGCCTACCTTCACCGGTAGATTACCTTATAATTACATATTATTGTGTTTTGTTAGGAGTCGCAAAATATTTGTTAAATAGTTGTGTCCATCCTACCTTTACCGGTAGATTACCTTATAATAATAAACTGTCACCGAGTTGTGGGTGTCACTAATATTCGCTCTTAATAATATCTCTTGTATTCTTTATCATGGCTTCTCATTTTTTATAAACAGCGTATAGTCAACTATAAATAGTCACTCTTCTCTGGATTTCTCCGTATTTCCAAAAACATTTTAATAGACATAAAAACATCGTGTGTACAGAATTCGAGCTGTCTCCCTCCTCTTTTGTTTTCCTAGTAAAATTTTTGTTTCCCGTTTACATCTCCTTATTGGTCTTTCTGGAACAACAATAGGGGTGTTATTGCGTCTTCTCCTCGCATGATTTTTATCAATCGAAATGATATTTCTAAGACATCTTCCACTTCTGTTTTGTGTATTAGGCATATAGGTTGTTTTATCTCTTTCAGTTTTTCGCTCTCAGTCCATCACGTTTTCGAGGTGACCCCCATTTCAGCCGATGTTGTGGATAATCCTTTATTTTCGGCTTCCAAGAAAAAAAATGCCTTCGTGTCACCATTAACTTTCACTGACGTCTAAAATATCATCTTATTCTTCCATTCCCGGGTGTTTCGGCCGCCAAAAGCTTTTTAGTGATCCAACATCCCGTCTGGATACGGATGCTAAGGTAGAGAATAATTGGATTCTTATGCAGATGGACTTTAATCAAGCGAATTGTATGAACAAATGGTTTAATAATATTTAATGTAATCACCAAGAGGAAGCTGAAGAATACAAATGTGAACCAAATAATTATGAATAAGAAAACAACGCATTTCAGCGAGAAAAATGTCTTTTGATAAGGAGGTTTAGAGGGTTTCGGTCAGCCACAACTTGGATTGAAAGGCTAGTTATTCCAATGATAATGAGGTACTTTAATCAAATGACAATTTTAAATTTGTCTCGCCCTACTTTATTCTTAAACAAACTAACTGCATAGTAGCGCATCTCTTTCATCGGAATTCCATTTAATCCTGCGTGTCCTTTTGATTTAGCATTTATTGGCACTACTCTTTCAAACATCGTACAGAGTTACCAGTACATGTTGCATAATTTCATCACTATTTACTTTGGTTTCCTCAAGGATTGTCTATGGTTTTCTGAGAAAAGTTGTGCGTAAATTGGGAGGAAAGGCCATAGATTAAAATTTTGGAAGACGTTCCATCAGTGGAGACCGCAGAGATTTAAGGGGCGAGCTTTGAGATCGCAAGCGATAAATAATTTTGACTGGCATCCTGAGGCTTTTTGATGAGTCATTTGAAATGACCTGAGCTTTCATAAACGCAACCAATTTTAGTCCAACCATGATATAAATGAACGAGATTTTTAAAAACCCGAATGAGGACTACATCAAGGTGCTCGGCGCGGTGGTGCAACCCTTAATGGGTATTTATATCTTTCAAGCATTCGCGGAATCTCCAGTCTCGTTGACGAAGTTACGACTGCTAATAAACTCGGAAATCTCAACTGGAGTTTCAAGAGGGATGGTTCTGCCATCCAGTGGCAATGTGTCGTATTAACTGAGTTCGCGGAGAAAGCAAGCGATAGGTAGTCATCTGCTGGTCGTTAGAGGAATCACCACCACCAGGCAGTTCCGCTATGGCGCTTATAGATGGGGTGACCTACCGTGATTTAAGTTCTCGCCTCGCCGGCAGTAATGTGAAATTGGATAGGATTTTCGTTCCACGACGCCGTGAAAGCGTGAATTCTCAATCTATTTTTCTTCTTGCACCTTGCATTCTTTGCCATGTCGCGAAAGTTGGCTTCCGAATTCGTTCTCTCTTTTTTTGTTTTCATTTTTAATTGTTGCCTTGTCAGCCTTCGCCATATTCTGACACGAGTTTAATTACTCTTTCGCTGAGCCAAAAATTAAATTCCTATGAATCGTGCACATTTCTTACCGTATTTTTTCATCCACCCATGGTTACCTCGAACTTCAGGTCTTAGAATCCTACACCGACAACTATCTTCAGTTTTTTCGTCACAATTTATGGGTAATGATATCTTCTCAATGTGAAATTTAATGAATGCAAACATATACCATGTTATCACAATTTTGATGGGAGTTTCACCTCACGAAAGGTTACAGCGAAGCAAAAAAAAGCGATTTGAGTGGAAAATTTTACGGAGCCATTTGTTTGTTTCTCTGATTTTTTTGCCATATCCGTTGTTTCGCTGATATTATCAACAAATGTTATATTTGCCATCCCTCATAAAGTTCGCCGACCTTCATTCATAGCCTGCCTTTATTGAGACCAAAACTCGTGACACCCCGGCCTTTGATATCATAATTTATTCAGCGAAGAAAATTGTGATGAAATGATAAATGTGCAAAGAAATATCTTCAAAAAAAGAGTTATTTTATCCATAAACTTTCGTTCGATTAATTTATTAATTGGAATTTCGAACATTGGGACTGGAATTTGTAAACAGTCTCATTTTCCGCCATGTTCCCAAATTACTTGGGATGAGATTTTACTTAAGGTCTCATCTTCATTTCTTTGATGTACATTCCTGAAATTCGTCTCCCTACCTGAGCACATGTAGTGCTAAAGAGCAAAAGGATTTATTGGTGTTAGCATTATGATTTGCGTTCAATTTAATAGTAACCTAACAACTTTTATCTCTCCCTGCTGAGAACATTGTACAGATCCGCAGTAGGTTTTAGGGTGAAGCAGGCGCTCGTGGACTCTGCCATGTGATTCTTCCATGTCCGGGTCGAGTCACGTGAAAAGCCGGCCGAGCGAGGTTGCCAAGTTTCTCCCTTGGTCACATATCTAGCTGTTGCAGCTTATACCTTCTGCTACGTAGGGGCTTAAAAAATAAATGGAAACATGGACTAAATTGACTGTCCTACGTGTGGTTCCCGTGATCTCTTTGGGATGACGCCCTCATACCCGAATGACGGACGCACTCCCCCTTCGTTTTGGGCGCGGCGACAGTAATTATTCCTATAACTGAGAGTCGCCGGTAGCAAATGTCGCTGTGGCATTTTTTCAGTTTCCCCAGGTTCGTTTCATTGATGTGTTCGTCATGTCTAAAGTGCTTTCCAGTCGGAAGTGTGGGAATTTCATTTCTATTTTTTTTTATCGAGAGGGGAATATAAAACCCAACCTCGAAATGCCACGAAAAGCTGGGGCTGACAGGGCAACGTCTTTGGCCTTTGGATTTAAATATCTCTGTCATGATCGTTAGTATCCCGGATATTTTTTGTTCGTTACCGGAGATTAGGGTGTTGTTTTTCGTTGCCAAAGTGTTGAGCACCAACCGACGTGGAATCCAGTGAATAAGTACCTCAGGTCTCTTTCATTAGTGGGCCGTACTTCGGCTGGGTACAGAGGTTATGTCTTCCGACAGTCGGCGATAATACTGGTCGTTCGTTGGATGGTTATTACACCCTAGCACTTGAATAGCTACTAAAGACTTAATTTAATTTGCAACGCTTCTTAATATTGTAATTTCAACTGGTTCCAAACCAATTCGAAGTAGTCCATTCAAAGGTTGCTGCGATAGATAAGGCTCAAGTTGAGTGACCAGTGGTTCCCCATTTCCGGGTATAATACCTCATTTACCGAATTGAAAGTTTCAAATTTTTTTGAGAATTCACCTTTTCAGTTTTCTGACGTATAATTCTTTGCTCATTGTACTGTACTAAATTGTTAAATATTGATTAATAACTTCATCATGAGTTGGGAGATCAGACGTGAAAAATGATTCAATAATGATGGCGGGGCAAAGTAAAGACTTACACGTAAATTCGTATGGATTCGGAAAAAAGAGCTGAAGTTCGGAGCGAGTAAGTGAAAGTACGCGTGGCGTACTATTTTCGTGAGTCAATTTGAGCAGAAATATAACAGGAGAAATATTCTCATAATTCCTGTTCGTTCTTTATAGTTGGTTGTGCATTCATCCCAAATGACCAGTAATTAATGCCCCCAAATCTATCAACGATAGCCGGAAACCAAATTTTTTATCTGGTTACCCCAGATAGTGCGGCAGTGTGTTGCGTGGGGCAACATTAGGTGTATCGAGGGTGGCCAGATCAAAATATTGGTTTTGAACTATTTTCGGTAGATTTTCTGACGTTTAGAAATGAGATTTGGGGGATTGCACAATGAAACAAAATTCTCTTCGCGTCGTGTGAAAATCACAAATCAACGTAGGTGGGCCAGTTGTTTTTTATCCGCCGTCTGTGGCTTCCCAATAGGATCCAGTGCACGAAAAATCACCTGGCTTGAGGGAAGCTTAGCAAATCAAACCTAGGCCGTTATCATTCTCACTAGGCTACCTTTTCTACACATTAGGCTACCTTTTGCAATAGGAGCGCCAATTCGGTCCGGCCCTGGACTGTACAGAGTGCCTAATTAAGAGCATCCTAAAAACCTCTCAAGTTCCAAACCCATTTTCAGCGTAAATTGCTGCCGCAAGCTACGACATTATACTGTGGTCTCAAAAGATTATGGTAAAAGTTCTTAGAAAAGGGAACTTGAAGACCACAAAGTGGTCTTGCTCTTCAGGCGAAGAGTTCTAAAGGGAGTCGTCATTTCTTATTTTTTTTAGGATAGGACCATCTTTTTCGGGGAGGCTTTTCTAATGGAACTTTTGGTCCCCTTCCATGCTTTTAATTATGAAGTACTTCACAACTGTTTCAAAAATTGTCTCGAGGCACTAGGCCGAGTTTCGTAATAAATTGGGAGGGATTAACCAATGCTCTATCCTTTAATTGGTAGTTGCGCATTGAATCTACGTTAAGACGCGGTTTTCTCGGCGCGTCATTATCTTTGCGGTCGTTTCATTGTTGCGTTAATTTCCAATTTGAAGGTAATGGAGACGAGTGGATAAAACCAATCACGAAAGCGTTTCTAGAAAGCGTGTCGTCAATTGTGTTTTAATGCCGCACGGCTCTCTGCTGCGTATTTCACAAGCGCGGAAACAAATTAATAAAACAATTTACGCTCCTCAATTGACGTTCATCCCTAGGTTGATCATCAAATACGGTTCATGGGACGTGCGATGGTTATGTACCGCGCTGACTCCATGGGTTTAAGTTTATTTTTAATTTTATGAAAATCATAGAAAAGAGATATCTTTTTTAGGAGAGGCTACATTATGTAATATCTTATACTAAAAGTCGGCAGAAAACATAATTGTATTGAAAGTGAAAAAACCACTTTAAAAAATCTACTTTCGTGATGTTTGAGTTAAAGAAACAATATTATTATTTACTTTATTAATTTGTTAAATTTATAGATTATTTAAGTTATTTATACACAAGTACTTATTTCATTATTTCTTATAATTTATATATTTAATTAATTAAATTATAGATTTTATTAACTCTTTACCGATTACTTATAGGTTATGTCTCACAATATAAGGAAGAGGCTACTTAAATTTCTTAACATTTACATTGAGGGACATATTAAAAATTAATGCCATGCTGGGAAAGGGTATTATTAGTAGATTAGCCCATCAGATATGCACAATGATTCTGGGAATATTAATTACCGTTAAAATATCTTGTCTCAGTTATCTAAATAATCATTGTGCCGCAGAAATGCATCGCAGGCTTTCACATGGCAGGGATTATTTGGTCTCCAGTTATTAAGGAACATTTTGTATCAGGTCTTGAAATTTAGAATTTAATTACTCGCGTGAAAATTGATGTTCTTTTGTAAAAGCGTGTTGAAAACGAGCTAGCATTTCAATTGCCTAAATGTTCCGAGAATATACTTGAATGTTCATTATTAAAATAGTTTGTTCTATTATGTACATCTTCATTATCCCCCTTTAAAGGTCATATCCCTGAAATCCACCAAAGGGTAATGTGGAAAAAGTTATTCGGTCTCCAGGCATTAACGAATATTTTCTATAAAGTCTTGAAATTTATAACACAGTTATATTTTTCCAGTAGAATGTTATGGGCTCAGCCTATATTTTGTTGTACAGGTCCAAAGAAAAACTACGTAATTTTACGCCTCGAGGGTAGCTTACTGACGAGCGTAAAGGAAGGGACAGTAGACTGGAGATATATTCCCCAAAGGAAGTCAAACAATGAATTACGAATTGTTGGGCTACAGCGTCAATGTAAGGAGCTACAGGATGATGATTCCATCCTGTATGATGGAATCATCATCCTGTAGAAGGGATATCGGGTTGGTTATTTCTCTCCCATGGGTTCCTGGAGGGAATTCTGGGGGTAGCAAAGTTTTCAATTGGTTTCCCGATTCCTGCTGGGCAATCAAGTGGATGGAACTTCAGGTGCAATTCTTCGTCCATCTGATGGGACATTAAATTGTGAAGTACGCTGATACCTAAGCGGGGTTTCTCTCCACCCACTTACGCACTTTGAGGTTTTTGCGACATCTTATGAAGTGCCACATCTATTTGTTATTTTATATTTAATGGTTGATTTTAGTATGCAGTGATTTAATAAATCCAATTATGTTTCTCATCGTACGTTATTTTGGCAATCTTTCGGATTGGTTGTGAAAATAATTTTATTTAGTTGGCACATGTGTTTAAAATTACAAGAAATTATTTGTATGGGCCCAAGAAATTTGCAAGAGGAGTTTAAAAATCCTATGGGACTTTTATTTTTGCGATCCTTTTTTAATTTGTCCGTTCAAGTACCGATAGTGGGGTTATTTTTCTGATGAAATCAGTATTATGAATTCTTAAGATTGGTCTACTGCAGCCCTCCATTATTCTCTGTTCAGTGTTCATTCCCTCAGGCCCTGATGGACTTTCTGTTTTACGTCCACCTTAATTTGTTCAATATTCGAGTGCTTGTCTCATGGTCTTTCTCGCGGGATCTTCCCTTCCATTTTCCCTTCTATTATATTTCTAACTAAGCCCTTGTGCCTAAAGGTGTGTCCAATTCATCTAGTTATTCTTTTCCATAGACATTCCATTTAGTCTTGTGTTCTTCTGCTCTTGTATACAGTTCCTCGTTCTTTACATTGTCTATCCATTTAATCTTTAGCATTCTCCTCCATCTCCATGTTCAAATGCGTATATTCATTTTGCCAATATTCCATGTCTCTGATACGTAGAGTTCCATGCTCCTTGCGAGCGTTTTTGACCAACTGCTTTCTTTTTTGCAGTATTAAGTTCTCTCAACGTTCTAGTTGCCCCTTCTTCACGAATGCCTTCTTAACTTGATGTCGGTCGGACTTCCATACAAAGTAATACTACTACCCATGTTGATGAAGTGTTCCACTTGCTCTAGTTTCTGTCCTCAGACTGTTATATCTGCATTCTCTAGCACGAACTAAGATTTTAGTTTTCTTCTAGTTGATTAATATATTGTTATTTCCTCGAAATTGTTGGACCGTAGGATTCACAGTTGCTTGCAGGTCCTCAGGTTGCTGCAACTACTGCGATGCCATCTGCGAACTGAGCATGTTAATTTCTTCCTCATTCACCTAGACTCTGATGACCAACTCTTGCTTCTTTCATGGCCTCTTCCATATACGTATACGTTGAATAGTGCTGGCGAGAGGTTTCGGTCTTGTCTAATTCTTTCGTTTATTTTGGCTTCTTTAATCCTGAAGTTGTTTTTAATTTCCATAGTGGTTACCTGATTCTTGTAGAGGTGATGGACTGTTCACCTTTCGTTGCTGTCCATTCCAAGCGCTTCTAGTATCTTGAACACCACGTTCTTCAGTTCGACGTTGTCGAAGGTTTTCTCCAAGTCTAATGTCTCATATAACGGCTTTTTTACGTGTACATTTTTTCGGCCAGTACCCTCAAGCTGAATGTGATCTCACTTGCTGGGCGGTTTTTCCCGAATCTGTATTGGTTTTCAATGAGGATTTCTTCTATTGTTCCCCTCTATTCTTCGGCTAATTAGTCGAGTAAGAATTTTTTATGAGTGAGGCTCAAAGTTCTGTTCTTCACATTTATCTGTTTTTGGTTTCTTCGGTATAGTAACCAAAGTCCTCTTCTCGAAGTCCATTAGTAGGTTTCCACTATATTTGATTATACCAGAGAGAGTCATTCCCTTGGACCTCGAGTGTCTTGGTTATTTTTCGTTTATTTTGTCAAATCCTGGTGCCTTGTTGTTCTCTTATCAATGTCTCTGGGTTCCGTTCATTTTCTTCTATAAATATTTATTTTTTATTCATATATTTTCTTCTTGCCTCTTTGAGATCTCTCATTTGGCTCTTATCCACGACCGCTTAGATATCACAGCCTTACTCACAATTTTTAATTCCGTAATAGGAACATACATTTTTGTTTGGACTTTTAGAAAATGTATCTCCCAGGCATGAAAACGCTAGGTATTGTTCACCATTTGAAAGCTACGTTACCTGTAGAATAGGTACTAGAATAACGTCAAATAGTCACACAAGTTTCTTGGTAATACGCGTATTTATTCGATACTTTATACATCAGACAATAAAAGTATCGATCTTTCTTTATATTTTACACATAAATTGCTGTCTAATTTAGTGTTGACGGGGAATCCAGGAACAACTTTCAGCATTTAAGCATCAAAGATCTCCGATTGTTTTTTTAGCATCATATGAGATCACGTGGCATCGTTTCTCCTCTTCTGTATCAACACAGAATTAACTGCAGTCTCGATTTTACTCTACGTATATATTGGAAATCTTCTATTTTGTTGTAGTAAAATTTCGGGATTCCAACTATTTCGTATGCAAATGGAATGCGCACTTTGAGCTGGGATCTCGAGTGAATAATACGAAAGTGAATTGTTGGTGTGAATATTTAATCGATGATTAAAAGCATGGAAATGTAAAAGGAAAGACTAAACAATGTGTATTCGCGAGTAAGTCAATTACAAAGTTAAAAGAACAGTTTAATGTTCATATTCCAGGTAATGAATAAAAATTAGATACGACGCTTCATAAAGCATTGACTAACTGCGCTGGAGTAGACTCTAGCTGTCACAGAGACTTTTTTTATTGATAAGAGTTTGTTTATTTGTTTCCTTTAGGGGAATATTTAGCCAATTTTTAAAGTTTGTGGTTTAAACCACGGGTTGTTAGCGGTTCGTGCCTCAAGGACCATAATTATAAATCCCATAGTGAATTTTTTTAAAGGGTCAAACATCTTTAAAATAATCGTCATTAAAGTTCAATTTTTATATGAAAAATGACAACTGTTCTTGTTAAATCACATCAATATTTTCAATGAAGTTTGTAAAATTCTAACATACTTATTACTTTGTTATTCGTCGCTGCTTACTTAATAAGTCTCTGCGGCCCGCTGAAGTTTTCTCTCCCACCATCGGCTAGCGACCGTTGTTTTAATCTACCGCCGGCAAGGAGCCCAGTTTCTAGGCTATGTAAAAGGAAAGACTATGCGATTCATATTCGCGAGGAAGTTAAATGTTCATTTTCGAGGAAATTAATAGAAAATTGAAAATACGCTTCTTAGAGCATTGACTACTGTTGCTGGGGCTTCTCAGACACGGAAAAGGTAGCCACTGCGAAATGGCAATAAATAAACCATGATTTATTTTGCATTTTCAGCTTGAAGAGTGTAGGCAAATGGCCGTGGACCTTCTCTCAAGTTTTCCGGGAATCGTATATATTTGTTTGAGATCTGCTCAAACACGTGCCAAGGAGAAATGAAGCGTCTGGGTGTTCCCCCTGACCGAGTCGTGAGGGGGAGGGGGATGGTGGAAGGATAAGAAAGAACGCATCGCTGCCCCGCGGCGAGATTCTGAGATTCGCCGTGCAATTAAGCGCGGAGTAGGTAAGTCTCGACGCTTGTGAAATTAATTGTTCCGTGCAACCACTCCGACCTCCTTAATCCCATTTTTACTCATGTTCCAGCGAACTCTCAAACTACCACGGCGATAATTAATGCGACGCGAGTCGACCGACGTTCGATCCGTACCTTCTCTAATTGACGGAATAGATGCATAAATCACCGACATATGGTGCCATTACTACTCAATTGTTGATTCGAAGACAATAAACGACTCCTAACGCAAGTATGATCCATTGTGTACGTACATATCCATTGCGCAGATGTCTAACGTTGTTGGGTAACGTCGCTTTCTTCGGTCGTTTGCGATAACGGAAGGATGATTGGCCTCTTTAACAATCCTCCCGCAGAATGAGAATTTTTACGAAGTCATTCATTATGTGGGGCAGCTTAATAGCTTGCATTGTACAAATGCGAGACATGATTTTTGAGGGAATCTTCACACATGAAACAATGGTCAGTGGGGGAGTCATCCCCTCTCCCTTGCAGTGGCGAGTGAAATTTCCCGATTATTTTTCTCAGCCATATTGTATGCAATGATGCATAGAAAAAACAGAGCTGTAATCCATTTTAACAAGACGAAACTTGTTCAATGAAGGGAAAATGAAGACATAATACCAGCATTTAAGGTTCACAACGCTTTTAATCCTCGTATTGTTTGCTCTCGGTTTCATTCATAGTTGCGGCGTCCCAATTCAATTCTATGTAAGATGCGGGTCTTTGTGGCCAGAGAAAGCAGCCCCAATAATCGAGTTTTTAGGCGCATGCGTTGGGAGGGTTGGAGTCACTCCTTCATGCGCCACGAGATAACGTTTTCTCTGTGTTCTTCACTCCTTTCGTCAGATACATGCGTAGCTTGATATACTAGAAGTATACTGTGAGATAACCCCAGTCCTCGACGCACTTTAAATTCATTCTACCTAATTCCACGGAATATAGTTTCATCTCAATAAACCACAACATATTAAATATTTGAAACTTAAAATGAGTATTTTTCCCAGCCTTTGATAATGCAATGAATGAGTCATGGCGCGTAAGGGCAAATCATGCTTAAATTTTAACTTATCTTTAAGTAGCAGTACATAAATTTATTTACGTGTCGAAAGGAGTAAGGATATCGATTGTATGACTTCAATCGGCTATAAAATTGTTTGGTGGTCTAATCACGAAAAATGATCTTGAAAATATTTATATTTTCGCAATTTGTCGCCCTTATCATGCATTTTTATTAGATACAGGGTGAGGCATTGAACTTAGCGAACCCGAATGTTCCAAAACAAATCATCTTTAACAAATTTCAGACAAAGACGTATTTTTTAATGAGGAAAGATAGTGGCGTAATTCGTTTTTTATCTGAAGTACTTTTTTAAATGTTTTTCTGAGCATATCTTGTTTTTTTACCATCAACCTATACTTTTTGATTAAATTCCTTTTGTAAGAAAAAATTATTGGTTTCATAGTTTTTTTTCGATCTCGGAATTAGATATATTTTATAATTTGCTCATTGAAACTTGATGTCGCATTTGTCTTGAGTATGTATTTCAAATCTGTGGCTATTTCATAATTACAAACATTTTTGAAAGATTCATCAATCTCAAAGTGTAAAAATCATTCGCCTTGACTTGTCACCTTGCTTTTTGCAAATAGCCTTGATGAATTGTCAGTGATTTTAATATTAATGAATTCTACCCCGTTATGAAAACTACCCCGTTAAAGTTACTGTCGCGATATCTCCCACAATTTGCCATCGACGTCATAATTTCTCAAATTCACTTGACCCGATGCAAGGGCTGAGTAAATAAGGGTAACGAAGAGGGAACTGAGGTGATTAGTTGAGTATATAGCAGGATTTTACTTTATTGCCCGTCTTATTTATTTTTTACGCTTCGAAAATAGTACGAGAGGCCTAGGATGAACTGGAGTGTGACAGAAATGTGGGGAGCTGATGACATCAGATTTATGGATAATATAACTTTAGTTAGCCATTCACCAAATGGATTACAGTCACTGTTGAGCGCAGTTCATAATCGGTGTTGTCTGATCGGTATGGGAAACGTGTTGATCGTTCAAATACTACTTAGAAAATCCAAGATACAGCTCTCAAAGTATCGCAATGGTTTGCTTTTATTACGCTTTATCTCTCACTAGATTGCTGTGAAGGTTTCAGCTGGAATAGAATGAGTCTCTTGCGGTGATGGAATGGAATAAAATGTATCTCTTGCGGTGATTAAACACTTATACTTAAATAGAAGTGATCAATCTAAAACACCCAAAATATTGGTTTTTCTTTTATTCCTAAGGAATTATTGAACGACCCACGTACGTTTGTGGGTGCGACAGTTCAAAAGAAGGTCGGAAGAACATAGGGTGACAACTAACCCAAGATGTCTCGGACGCAACAGCCGTTTGTTCCAATGGGCAAAGCTGAAGACTCATACAGAAGCGTTCTCGGCGGTCATGGAGAATATGCTCGTCTGTAGCAAGTAAGATTATGTGGTGAAGCAACAGAAGTTTCAACCTTCTTGTTTTAGTGGTTTGTCAGAAAAAGAGGAGACTTTGGGACTTGAACACAACTCGAAGTGAGATCCTACAAAAATAGAATGGCTCTCATCCAAAGAGGAAGCTCAATTGGAACAGGTGGAACAGTTCACTTATTTCGACAGAATTTCATATATTAGTTAAAATATGTTCCAGAGGAAATGGTTCAGCAAAAGTAGCTTTTAACAAAGACCACTGATTTTATTTTAGGTACTATTAAGTATATTCCTTGATAAATGACTGATAGGGACTGATGTGGAACGTGGTGTTGTGAGCAAAACTAACGACTTTTAGTTTATTTGTAAAAAGGATAACTGAGGAAATAAATATGGATGGAGAATGTGAGTAGTGCAAGCTAGGAATCGGAGGCATGTTTCAGTATAGCCGGGTGCCTGTCCCAATTTTCCAGCCGTTTCGTATAGTCCTTTATATTTTTGAACCCGGGTATATCGGTGTAAATGGTTGTTTTTCGAATAATCTGTGCCGATATATTTGTTAACATGAAAAATTTTCAACATATCTGTATATTTAGTTGTAACTAATGCTATAAAAAAATGTGTTGGGCTAACCTTTCAATATCCTTTTACACACAAAATTCGAATCACAGCCCGCACTTCGCAACTGGCGGGAGCAACGATTTTCGCGGACATTGTTATTTCCATTCACCGACAGGCATACCACTACTGAATCAAAACAATAACCCCAGTGGCCTTGGAAACATTCAATAGATGGCTCTGCATTGATACAACTCTGTTCTAGCTATTTCTAAATATGAAAAAACGGTTCTTACTTTTAGAATAGGCCTCATTTTGCTTACGGTAATAATTCTTGGTAACCAGGGAAAGACTTCCAGGTATGTCTTAGCATGTAGGTGCGTGTATCAAACTCTGCATATTCTTCAAATTATAAGAAAACCATCCTTCACTAACTTGTTCGGCAAATTCGTCAATAGTTGATTTATTTTGACTAAATGAGAGAAGGCTTTGGAATGATTTTACGGGTAAAGACTGGTACAAATAATCGGGGAATATCCTCAGAGATAAGAGTGCAATCAAGAATCCAATGGTTATTTCAACAAATATGCCGGTATATCTACAAATAAATAAGATATAATAAGGTTAGGAGGCAGGTGGCATCGGCTTGCGATGCACCAGAAGGGAGGCTAACATAACGAGCCGGAATGCCACGTGACATTGGCCAAAAAGTAGCGACGTTGGAAAATTTTGAATCCCCATTGTGAATTAAATCTTTAAGTGGACGGATAAAACAACAAGGAACATTCACATAACACATTACCAACCACTGTTAAATGTGTTTGCTAGTTTAAAATCGGCGATCCATTTAATTTTCAACGATAAATTGTCTCTCTTCGTCTCATAGAAGTAATTTTGAGCGTACCATTCTGGATGGTAATTAGTCTACAATATTTAGATATTCTGACACAAAAATCATATATTACACTGCAATTTATTTATATGTCATAGTGGATGTTATGAAATTGCCTCGAATGTTGTTTAACACAATGTCCTACTCGGAAGCACTCGCTTTTGGGTAATATAAGCTCTTTACTTAGGTGTCTCTTCTACAACCCTTGGCCTTGTATTAACATTTGCTCTAATGCAGTTTACGGCCATTTTCTAAACCCTGTGTCTAATCAGTGGAATAATACCCCCCCACGTTCTTAATGGACGTATTTATTTATTCAATTCTATTCTCTATAGAGACGAACTGCCGTGAAAGCCATTGACAGTCGTAAGGTAGAAGTATATGATGACTTGTCATACGCTGTGCGTTTTAATGTTATTTCCCGCATCGACCCGGGGAAAATATTTCTCCGCGGAATGTGTCTATTCACGGCGGTGAGTGTTTTGTTTTTCGGGGTCGTCGGCGTCGTGCTGAATGGTCAAACAGTCGAGTCAAAATACGCATTACACCCGTCTCTCTCTCCATGTCCATTTGCTCTTCGACAGTGCTTTCACAAAAAGGAAACTCGGTTCCCACAAACATAATAGAACGAGAGAGACACACGAGCGAGGAGTTCGATGCCCTAGCGATGCCAGTCAGTCGGTCGTTTGTCATCCGCTCTACCGCTTCGTCTATTTTTGCTCGCCATTGTTCCTCCCGTTGCCAAATGCCCAGTTGACTCGACAAAATAAAAAAAGCTAGGAAAAATATTCCGTTTCGGTAAGCCCATGGCCCCTCCCTCAACGTTCTGTTCGCGATTCTTGTTAAAGCGCAGACACAGCAACGATTATGGTTGCGAAATGGCGAATCGTGGACTTTATTCATTCATTTATGATAATCGGCAGTTGTCAGGTTTTTGGATTCGCTACTCCAACCCTATACTCCGTTCTCCACACCGGATAGATAGATGGCCGCTACATTTTTATCGGAGAAAACGAGTCATGTTTACAGATCAGCTACTTCAGTAACACTTGATTATTGACTCGCGTCAAATTTGGGTCAACAAATGAATTTATTTGGCTTACTTCTATCCGGAGCGAAAATGCTCGGCGTTGAGAGTCGAGTACGAAGATAAAAATTGATTCATAATGACGGTTATTGTGAAATAATGTGCGGTTATTTTATGTAATTATACCGGAATGTATCGATTGTGCAAGTATTTTTTTCAACCATAGGATTAGCAAAACCGAGATTTTTTCTAGTTTTTGTGCGTGAGTTCACAAATAATTGTCGATCAGAAGCCGATATTTTTATTCCGAAATTTAGATAAATTGATGGGAGCTACTGGTTTAACTGACAGCAGACTACTCCAATTAGCAGCAGCCACCCCGTTCACCACGCTACTTCATTGACTCACGTAAAAAGAAACTTCGAGTCGCATTCCGGCGGAAGGACCACTTTGAAAAGTGCTTTCTAATTTCTAGAACCCTGTCGAGTCAAATTGACATTTTAATGTTGCCTAGTAGGAGAATTTGATATCTCTCAAGCACCGGTTAGTTAAGTTCTTACAAACCCATTTGTAGACATCATTTAGGCTGTCCGCCTGTCTTAGGCAAGTTTTAGACAGTCCGGTGTAAAACCAGCATTTCTTTATGGCCTTTTGGTATACGACCGATAGTACTGCATGTTGCTAACCAAATGTTTATAATTTGTTTTGGAGCATCTATATCTACATAAATACCCTGCTAGCCACCAAAATAACCACGCGCAGTCCCTACCTTGCAAGTTAATACTTATTGAGTCGAACTGACTCCTGGGGGATTTCGACTACAAGCATTCTGGTCTCTTATCGTTCTTGGAAAAAAATTACATTTTTAAACCTGTCATTTAAACACAACGAGACCTGTTCATAGGGTATCGACCTGGATATATTTTTCTCGTTTTTGTTTCAGTTTACTTGGCTCTCCTGACTCCTGTGTTGATCCATGTGCCCCTGAAACATCGATAATTCACTCTGACTTGTCACCAGGTTTCCCAGTGGCTGCCATTATCAGAGTTTACATATCAACCATTCTAGAGGGGGGATTTGAACTCGTGACCTTGAGATTAGCAGGTGAGCATGTCACCCACCTGGCTAACACTGTCGGCATTTTGTATTGTAAGGGTATTACAATAATTCATTTTAGGTACATTTTTTGTGATTTATTTCGTCCTTAGTGAGGTAAAAGTATATATGCATGAAAAAATTTGCACATACCCATAAAATTTTGAAACTAGAGACTTAAAATATAGTACTTTATACTCTTCTGTGAAAAAATGAGGAGGTACTAGAGATGGTGGACGAGGAGAGGGGTTTGTTGGGAGAAATCCTATGTAGGCAGGATAAATGGATGAAGGGCGTATTGATCGGCAGTGGGATGTAGAAGACTATAATAGAGGGGAGAATGTCAGGCAAACGAGGAAAGGGTAGGAACAGGATTGGGATGTTGGACGGGATGAAGGGAGGAAAGAAGTACACAGAGATGAAGAGGGACCTGATGTAGAGTAGGTTGCTCCATTGTCTTTTGTTAGGAGTCACAAAATATTTATTTGTTAGTTGTGTCCATCCCAAAACCTACCTTCACCGGTAGATTACCTTATGATAAAATACTCTTCTGTGGATCGCAGTGGTTTTACAACCATCTATTTCTTCAGTACCCCAGGACATTTTTTGTTGCTAGCAAATTTAGCGAAATTTGGTAAACTTTCTGGAACCTGATACCAAAGTTAACGGTGGAGTACTATTGGGTCCGTGTATAATGAAGAACATCCTTACGATTGATTGTTAGTTCTTGTGTTAGCTGCCTCGTCGCATTCTCTTTTACCTCGTCAAAGTCAAGAATTTCGGGTTGCAGTTGCAGGGGATTTACTCTCAGCCTCAAACGATGACCATGTTTTCTGTAAGAGGTCATAACTGGAGATGAGTCGTGGGTCTACGGCTATGACCCTGAAACTAAAGCCCAGTAGACTGCCCCCGATATATTCCATAGGCTACCTGTAGACCTACCATCATGGGCAACTTGTGCTTTGGGCATATTACTATCACAATAATAAACCTCAGACCTGTGTGAGGGATATAAATAGACTTTATATTAAAGGAAAACAATACGTCCCACCCCACAACCTTAGGCTACCTTGGTTTAAATACCCGCATTAGAAATCTTTCCTGAGAATCTTCAGGAAACACGCTGTGCGCCAGATTCTTGAGCGATACCTTGCATTCCCTCCCGATGAGCTCACGCCAAAATCCGCGCCAGAAAACCCACCTCCCCCCATCCAATCCGCGGTGTTCGCCTTTCTTTCGGGAACGGAATGATCCCTTCGCGCATCGCGCTTCCAGAGGCAAAAAAAAACAAGCCGAGTCCCCTGGGGGAAGAAAGGCTGGCTGCTTCTGACGGAGGCATCTTCCTCCTATCTCAAGGCCACTCAAAAGTCCTCATTTCGTTCGGGTTGAGAGAGGCATGTGGGCGCGATCGTGATGCAAGAGAGGCCTAATGCGGATGGCGATATCCAAGTCTCATTTTCTACATCCATATTAGATGCTGACCGAGTGTGTTGCAAACTCTTTGGATGCCATACCCTCAGTAATGAAAGTGTAGGGTAGTTGAAAATCCTCTGTAAAAAGTAGTCGTGGAAGGTAAAGAAGGATTTCGACATCGTCTAAGTGTGATTAGCATTCTACCAGGTTATTGTAAATTTTGGTTGAGCCTCGACACTACACACTGCTTTCCTCCTTACCTCCATGGAACCAAATATACGTGCTTAAAACCCCATTATTAATATTGCAAAAAAACATTCTTGGGGGGCTGTGGATACTTTCTACCTCCCTTCGACATCGCCTACATATTATAAATATTACGGATGTTTTTTTTTGCGTGACATTCAATTTGGAATAGTAATTTTATTACTAATCAACTTTATCTCAATCATCCTCTTTTATTAAACAGGCTTATTACTGGATTTCTCTTTCAAGTTATTGGTTTCGTGACCAGTTACACTAATTACGATCCTTTTCTGGAAAGAAAGCCACGTTCCATGAGTCGCGGCATTCTTATCACCTACTATTTATTCTTTCGTATAAGGTATAAGAGATGTCTGGGATAACCTGGTATAACGCGGTAATCGAATTTTATGATAAAATTAACAATTTTTTATTTTAAAAAACTCGTTATATTTTGCTGCGATTGAAATTTCTTCAGATGAGATACTATGAAACTTTTGAAGCTTGCTCTTCACATTGATGCTAATTGTGATAATACAATTGTGCAGTAATTTTTTACATAAATATGTACATAGTATGTGCGAAATATAATTGAAAGATATGCACTTTGTGGGAATAAAACTTATTTGAACTTGCGGTAAAGGGAGAGTACACCAAAACGTCAATCAGTGACTGAATAGAGGGAATAGTAAGATAAATTAGAATTATCTTCTCATGAAGTCCGAAATTGTTAATTATTTCAGCTACGGTGCTTAAGTGATTGATTGTTTCGGTGAAACTGATTTCTCTTACAGCGAGATAAAGTACTCTGTCATTACCCTATCTAATTTTTCAAAGTTACCACAAATTTAAGTTAAATATGCGGAGCTAAATAACTACCTGGTCTCCTCGCATTAACTTAGGTTTGCCATTCCGTCACTTAAGGAGATCCCATCCAAGTTTTTCAAGTAAACTTTCCTAAACTAAAATCCCACTTAAATTCTGATTTATTTTATAAACAATCTTGGAAACAACTTGTGACACAGGGAAATGGTCTACTACCTAGAAAATATGAAAACACCATATCCTTAAAGCGAGGTGGTATATACCTTGGATTTGACTATGCGACACCTGAATTCAAAACTGAAACACTTTTATTCTGGATTTTGATATTCCAAAGTACATTATGTTGTAGTTGCAACAACTGCATGTCTCACAAAATATGACACAAATGATTTTTTCCATTATGACACGTGCAATGGCACATTCAAATTATTTCATTTTCATTGTTTGCGATCTCTCCCTTTTCAAGCTGCAATCCCTGGTATTTTTCATAATTGAACATTTTACTTATGGCATCATGCAAAATCATGACATCTTATGCAAAATTTGATCCTTAAAGTTAGTTTTAAGAAATATCGACAATTGCTACTACGGAGGAACGATTGAAAGTTCAGATTCAATTACATTCATATCACGTCAATCTTTCGAGTGAAAATAAATAGGTTGATCTAATCTGTACACTTACCTAATAGGATGGCAGTCAACCCTTTAAACCATATTAGTTCAAGAAAATCGATTCCTGTGTTCTTAATGTCTAAACGGGACCGCAATGTGAAAAAAAGACGCCATCTGGGACCACACCTGGGCGTATGTTTAACCCGGTAGTCGGAGGAAAGACGATTCCCAGTGAGATTTATCACCCCAATCGCCGCCGAGATGCTTGCGGATTTTATTACATTACGACACCTTGGAAATATGTTCGAGTGTTTTTGAACTTGCGTTTTCAATGAAGAAAAATGGCAGCGTTTCAACTTCTCTCACTTGAAAACATGTCCGTTCTCTTTCGTTTAACCATCGCGGCCTCCAAGTCAACGGTGAATTATTTTGAATTGAAATCCCTAGCCACCGGGAAGAATTATGAGACCTATCACAATCAGGATCACATTTTAAGAAACTCAATAGCTAACTTGTTGTCAAGTTGCCGATGTGCTTTGGAGAGTTTCTGCATGTACGGAAGCATCGGGAGTGTATTTGATTGGATAAGAAAAAACCTGCTCTTTCAGCTGAAACGAGATGGAGAGATTCCAAAAGAATAAGCAAAATTCCCTTATTTCAATTAAATGCTAAATTAAACTCAGTTCTCTGCCAATAGGTTTTTCTTATATGTTTAACAGATTCATGTGAGATGTAGTGGAAGTTCGCCATTATGAGAAAAACAAATTTGCACTTTTCCATGGATTCCACAGATTTATTTGTAACATACAACGCGTTTCAGGTCATCGAACCATCTTCAGGGACAAGATAAGATTCAAATTGTGATACATCATATCTATATCTGTTTCAGGAAGGTGGGGGGAAGAAAAGAGTGAGGAGTAAGGTAGGCGGGGGCAAAGAGGGGAACTATGGAAAGCCCAAAGAAACAGAGAAACTAAAGAAATTGAGAGGTAAAGAGAGGGGGGGAAGGGAGATGAGCACTTGTGGTCATTATTTGAAAGGACTGTGGCAGGTAGCTGGTATCTTGGCGGTAGGAAGGAGGGAAGAATTAAGAAGGGTTAAGCGGGAAGGGGGATCCATTCCTTGTCCCCTCAATAACAAGACTGTCCGTGGGACAATCTCGTCTTGGACCTGAAGATGGTTCGATGAACTGAAATGTTACAAATAAATCTGTGGAAAAGTGCAAAATTGTTTTTCTCGTAAGTTTTTTTTATCTTATTTTAAAATGGGTACTAGCGCAACGATTTCCTTCACGTCCCTTCACGAATATAGTACTACTAAATGTGAGACGTTGCTATTAATAACTAAGTAACTCAATTATGCATTTGGTGCATGTTGTCTCCGTCGGAATTAAATCTCGCAGAAGATTTATAGCAAACGCGTGCTGGTGCACCATGATGATTCCGTTTTATTTTATTTGTCCCCAGCGGAAAACTCTTGAAATTATTTCTCGCAGCAAAAAACTAACCCAAGCATTTCCTGAATGTCATCCTGTCATCACATCCGCTGACCGTAGCTGGCCAGCGAAAGTACCCGTCCATCTTTTTTCATGAATGACCGGAAACTAGTTGAATAACAATGAGAAGTTGCGTCTAACTCGAAGAACCAGTCATTCATTGCATGGATATTTAGCAATGCAATGAACATTGCCTGCGTCCTGTTGGCAACAGCTTGAAATTACCTCTCGTCCTAAATAATAATTCTATTCTCGCTTCACCCCCTTTGAATTCCCCTTCTCATTGTCCTAATTGTTTCCATTTAATGACACCTCGGTACACTCCAAAACCTCCAAAAAAGTGGTTACATTTTAAATTGGGCAATATTTGATTTTCCTGAAGAGAATACTTATAAATTGAAAATTTATAACCCAAATCCTTTCAAGTATTTTCTTATGTTTTAAAATCAACACTTAATTTCATTGTAAGTTTGTAGGTAGAGCGATTAATTCACTGCATTAATTACTGTTGGCCAAGGCTTTCTCAAAAGCATTAAAATGGACTTGTAAGACTTTTCCGGCGATATCAACAGTGTTGGTGCCTGGAAACAGGAGTGGGGTTTGCAGTTAGCTCTATAAAAACTTTATTAATATATCTATGGGGAAAGAAATCAAGTCAAACCTACCAGAGTAAGACTCCGAGAGTTCACAAGTGCGGACCAAGTAGTCTACGTACTTATGAGCGATATTTTAGAATGAATAAGTTTAGGAGAAGTGATTTTTTTCGCTAGACCTTAAATATCCGTAAAGTATTTTATACTCTAAAGATAATTTCTGAATTTAACCACCCAAAGAGAAGAACTTCCCATTTCGTCCAAACCTGATATGATCGAACAGAAAGCATCGAACAATTGTTGGATAAAAAGATTACATTCACAATTTAAAATACTAGATAAGGCAAACACGTGACTTCAACGCTAATGTAGAGAGAATAATTGTAGTCTCGGATTAAGTTGACAAGAGCACATCTTTAAGCAACAGGATACTAAGGATTATTTTTTCCCTCTTGCACTTCGTGATTACAACTGTATGAGTCATCACATTCGCCAAACCGAACCACCCAGTGATAAATGGAAGCTAATACTGACTTTTAATAATCAAACCACTTTACTTAACCAAGTAAAGTGGTTTGATTATTAAAAGTCAGTTTGATGATTTTCCACCAAATTACGCCAGGAACTGTTTTTTTTTATTGAAAGCTAATGTTAAATAACCTGTTACTCTAATGGCTAGTGACCAAAAACCCATGTTCAACTCAAATGGGGCGATTTTCAATATGAAAGGTGAATGAATTCGTAATAATAAAATTGAATGTTTTTCAGTTTGGAATTCTACTAAATCCAAGGAAGACGTAGGAGATGCCCTCTTTATATACCTTTCACGTCTCCTGTATTTTATATAACATTCCTGTTTTGTTCAGACCAAGAAATATCATTTTAAGATTTCATATCATGCACTCTGTGTAGTATCCCTCTCTCTTCTGGCAAATAGAATTTTGCCAAACGTTTTCGAGTGAAAGAAGTTTATTCCCACAGTTAGCTTTGAACTCGTTCGCGAGTTACTGTACCTCCAAGGAAACATCATATAAAATAGGCGTTCATAGCTACGAATGCATTTAAAACTTGAAAATTAAATCGCCTCCCATCCCTCGTAACCCGATTTCGTCTATTGACCCTGGAACGATCCTCCATCTTTTAAAAGTTATTTACCAGGAAGAATAGAACACAATTATTCTTCCAACTTCAGCTCGGACTAATAAATATTAAGGAGAGAGTAAAGTTAATTAGGGCTTGTTGATTATTAGGTGAAGTTTCGCTCCCCATGGACGAGATAAGACAGTTTCCTTTCGGCTGAATATGGCAATGGTAATTTCTTTATCAGTCTAGACTACCCACATTGTGCGGTGAACGACCTTTCATTTCGCTTTACACGTGTGCACATTTCGTCGTTATCGTTTCTGGAATATCCCTGTTCACCCTAAACTTTGGGAAGAAAAAAATTAAATACTCTTATCATTCGGGAAAGCCTCTTGTGTTCATTTTCAATGCTCGTATCACGCGTTGTGAGCACTACTTCTTTTTCCTGTGAGGGTGTTTTCTAAACCTTTTTATGAAGGTATTTAAGATTTTGAACTGTAGAAAAACTGATTTTTATTCAGGTTGAAAACTTTAATTTCTGATTCAAAGATCTTTTTTGAATTAAGGAGTTTTCCCTTACAAAATTCTAAGCGGGATTAGTGCTAGAAATGAATCTATTCATGGATGAATTCATTTATGGATGGAATGTTATATATTCGTCTTTTGCTTTGGAGCAGGCACACGTTTACACGTTTAAACGTGTTTAAACGTGAATGTTTCCGTGATTTTCTGATTTATACTAATTTTGGGGTTTACTTTTTTCACGCTTACTCGTAGTTGACACAGAAAAGATCCAAGAGAGATGGAAGGAATATATAGAAACACTGTATGGTAAAAAACTAATGCCAACAAGGTTAGACATAAAAAAGGAACATAACCTAGACGAAGATAGCTTAGGTCCAGGGATACTCGACGATGAAATAGAAAGGGCATTTAGGGAGATGAAATCAAATAAGGCCGTGGGGGTAGACAACATTCCTGCTACATGAAAAGGAAAATGTGGGAGGAAGACTCTAAATGGACTGATTCGCAGCATCTATGAGGAAGGAATCTAGCCGAAAGACTTTGTGAGGTCAATGTTGTTCCTATTGCGAAAAAGGTAAAGGCTAAATCATGTGAGGACTACACAACAATAAGTTTGTTATCTCACGTAGCTAAAGTTGTTGGGGGAGAGGTTGTTGGAGGAGGGTTAAAGGGAGAAATCCTAAGGAGGCAGGACAAATGGATGATGAAAGGCCAATTGAGCGGCAGTGGGATGTTGAAGACTGTAATAGAGGGGAGAATGTTAGGCAAACGAGGAACGGGCAGGAACAGTATAGGGATGTTGGACGGGATGAAGGGAGGAAGGAAGTACATAGAGATGAAGAGGGACCTGATGTACGGTAGGTGCTGGATTGTGTTTTGTTAGGAGTCAGAAAATATTTATTTGGTAGTTTTGTCCGTCCAAAACCTACCTTAACCGGTAGATAACGTAGTAATAATAATATAATAGTAATTGCAAGCGCCTGTAAATGTAAATAGCTTCATAATTATAGGCATGAGGCTTTAACTAGTGTATCTTTTTTTTTAAATAAAGGCTTTATTATGGTCGCATTCCTTGGAGAAGGTGGAGGTGAAAAATTGATTTGTGCTTGGTTATAAATCCTTTGAATGACACCCATTTAAACGTAATGGCTCAACAAGTCGAAGAGCCGATGGAGCTCATTTATCTTATTTAATTGAGTGATCCAATTGCTCAATTGGAAATGAATCTTTACCATTCTCCTTAGCAAATCCAGTTTATTAATAAAGTTCACAGTTATGCCCTCCGAACGCGTATGTTTATGTGTTGGCCATATCCAAATTTAGATTTAAGCGAGGCAGTTTTTTTTGCGCGTGCTAGGAGTAAGACGGTGCAAGTTGAAAGGCAATATTAATGTTTTACAACAGTCATGCCTGACTATCATTTAGTATTATCACCGCTACTCTAATTCATCAGTTCTCATAGTGCTTTTAAGGCGAACAAACTGGGCGCTAAGATATATTTACCTAATGCTATTAGCCTGAGGGATATTTGCAAATTGTTCTGATTCCTTTTGTATTAGTTTATTACTCATTTATCCGCATCAGCCGAGACTTCATTTAGTTGTTTCGTGGATAGATACGTAGAGAGCTACTAGAATTCAGGCCAGTGTTGGCTAAGTAAATTTAGTAACTACTACTACACGTATGACAATATGTGTCAGATTTGAGAAATTAGAGGTTGTGAATGTGTTTAATAGCTGAGAATATTTTGATGATTCCAAATCTCACGCTTTAAGACTGCTAGATCGCTACCGCATTCCGAACTACCCCATTCGCTTTCAAACACACCGACTAAATCCAGCTGAAACAGGGGTATTAGTGGGAAACTAATTCCTCTTCCTCACTCACCTACAGTGGGAAACAGATTCCTTACCTGCAATCAGGGCAGCTTTGAAGAGGGATTCAATGTGAAAGCTATCGGTTAAAGTGGGATATATAGATTTAAAGGCATTGGGGCCCGTGCGTAATTTTGCATTGACTAATCCACTTCGAAAAGGCTCCTAGTCAAGGAGAGCGTCTCGAACCTTGCTTTGGCGATCTTGACCTCACGAACACTGAGAAGCACCCCAACTGGAAGATTTGTATGGCACCCGAAGCCTTTTTAATTAGTCCCCCGTAATAATATAGGAAATACGAAACTTGTTCTGCAAGACTGTTGACGGTAAAGCGTTCTTTTCTGATATCTTTTTCAGCGCCGACTGAAACGCCAGAAAAATTGTACTACCTAATACATATATTATGAATATTAATGTGAATATATTGTATGATGGACTCCCAGAAAGACTATTTCAAAAGATCGACATATCCTCTCGAACCGCGAAGGTTCATTTTTCGTGAAATATTGTTATCATCATTTGTGTTTTACTTGGCGAGGTAGGTTTTTTATGGATCCACTGCGTAGGCGCTGCTTCATTTCCAAGCCCCCAACTAACATGATAATAAATAAATACCCATTAAAACAAATCATTCTTCAACTCCAAATTATTCCTATCTCCCTCCATTACCCTCCTCGTTTACACAACATTTTGAAGGATAAAAATGTAAACAAAACTTCGGTCGTTTCTCATTCCTGAAAAGTAGGCATAGGCCTCCGACGGAATTCTGTCAGGCTTCTAAAATACTCCGTCCGGGCCTAGTCTGCAGTCTCTGGACGGTGCCAAATCGACTTTAGGTCGCTTTAAATAGGTCACGTGAGGTCCTAGCCAGCGCATTAAAGAATGGTCCTCCTCCTTTGCATTTCTCTTCCTTGCGCCCAGTTCGTTATTCAGTCGTTTAAAATCCCCAATGCCAGTTGCAGGAATTTGAAATTGTGTGATTGAGTGACATGCACTCATGCCTATACGGACGCATGCTTAACTGATGGTCCCGGTTTTAACCCAAAGGGTTGGTTTTGAAATTTATAGCTGTACGTAAATTGTTTTTATTGATGGTAATCAATTCCCTGTACTTCCTCCTTCCTTTTATTCCGTTCAGGATGCAGTTGTTTTTCCACCCTTACCTCACTTGCTACCATTCTTCTTTCTATCATAGTCCAATTCCATCATCAATCAAAATGATCTCCCTTCACTTTTCTGGCCTCCTTTAGAACTACCCCACCGTGCCAATTACTTTTTCGGTTGTTTTCCTTTTCTTCCATTTATTTTTTCAGTCCTCCTTCTCCCCATATCTCAAAAGTTTCTCATCTACGCCTTTTATCTTATTCCAACGACTTAAGTTTACGCGTCATGCGAAAGAACGCCCCATATTTAAGTTTTCAGTAATATCTCTTTGATCTCATAAGAACTTCCTTATCCCAAGCCCATGCCATACATTTTTCTTGCAAATTATTCTATGTCTAACGGAATTATTCTTCTTATGTATATATTATTTTGATCATTCTCGACCAAAACATTAGGTGAGCTTTCGCCTGAAACAAATTTTATTTCAGGGAAAACATATTGTAGATCCAACGCCAAATTCTATGTCATCATTTATGATTTGACAAGTTATTAGATTCTCAGTTTTCGTATGATGATGTTGAGAAGACAAAGAGGTGCAACTTTCAAAGCCCTGGTCTTGCATAGTGATATTCAGATGGTATTTTTTTATTTTTCCGCCACTTTAATATTGGAGGAATTAACCAAACATCCTGGACTGTTGTGTGTTCGATGAAAATCGACCTCCTGGAAGCAAACGTATGATTAATCATTCATGCGATAAACCTTCTATATCATCCCATGAATTGTAAATTCTTTTGCCGAAAGAAAGTAAGTATGCGAGCTATGAGTTTCTCTGAGAGATTATGATTCGTTTTTTTTAAATCCCATTACGAATGGGGTTTGAAACCTTGGATTGTATTCCGAAGGAACACGGTTCATTTGAGAAATAAGTATGTAAGTCGCAATTCAGAGACTGGTTTTGATTGTTTAATTACGATATTTTTTCAAATTTAATCTACAAAATTTGTTCAATTTCCTTTCATTGGTATTTGATATGCATTGTAAACTATAGCGAGAGATATTTTTAGCTTGAATTCGGTCCTATAATTGGCTATCTGAAAAATTTAGCGGTGTTTTATTGCTTAGAGGAACAGGAATCTAATTACTTATACGCCTGTGGTTATTTTAACGAGTTTTTTATATTAGGGGGCGGGTCGTGGATCAAATATGTTCCTTCTGAATTTTTTGTGGGGAAAAGATGCGAAATTATGTCAGTATCATCCTCAAACGGCACTATGCATAAAGATATACTTATGAATGAATGCGTTTATGCTAATATGCACACAATTCCAATATCTTTTGCCAGAAGTTTCAATTTGCTGGAAAAATTAGTTGGAATATAGAAGGAAAATATAACTGAGCGTGAAATATTTTAGCTACCGTGTATCCAGTAATGTTCATACGATGCGTCTGTGTTCTTATAAATTATTTTAATGAATTTGTGATAAAATGCGGAATATTTTGGCTTCTCAATACCAGAAAACTAATTGAAAATTGCAGGGAAGCAGGTATCTCACGTACTAACCAAAATTCCAACTCCCCAATGGGCGAATCAAATACATATTTTGTGATTTGAAATGTACTTCATACATTCAATTCATGACACTGTTATTTATTTTTAAAAAATTCCTACTTGCACCATAAATATATATAATTTGGGTTTTCTGTAATTTAAAATTGATATGGAATAATAATGAAAATTTGATTAATATAATGTGATATTGTGTTTTGAAACGAACGATTACTTTCATTTGAAACAATCACACTGGAAAATTATATATATATACCAAGTTAGTATGAGATGATCGTTGTTTATCTTGTAAATTTTAGGAGTAATTTTTATTCCTGCACGAGTTAGTTGGGAGTGCGTTTTGGAGGAATAAGTTGGTTAAGTGATTTAGTGTCATAAATGTTCCCGTAACACTGGACTGATAAAGTCTGGGCGGCTGTCGGGTATGGGATATGACGAAGAATAGAGATTCTTAATCCTATTCTATCTTATTGTTTCATGGCTATCATCGAATGTACACGGAAACCTGAGAATTTTTGAAAGTCAAATATCGACGGAATTATTAATCAAGTCACATTTAATACTTTTTTTGTGATTGGCAGATTTCACTTCATACCTTTATATAAGACCTTTATTTTGTCTGGCTCTAAATTATCACCCTACCCCTATAGACAACGCCATGAAGTGAAAGTTACATTTCTTTACGGAAAACATTCGTGGTACCATTCCGTAGAAATTCTCAATTAGAAGAGCGTTGTCTTATTGCATTTCAGCAGCAAACATTTTATGATTAAAACCGTTTCTCATCGAATGCTTAAAAACTTACAAAAAGTGTTTTGTACAGGTAAAGTTTCCAACTTCAGATTTTTCTGCTGTGCATCTTGGTAGGGTGTCATACTGATTAATTTCTGAAGTATATATCATTAAAAATTATAATGAAAATTAATAAGCTCGTATGATATGTTTTGTACTCGAATAATATTTAATGACGGGACCAAACGCATCTAAATGAAAATATAGTCAGTTTCTTAAATGTTTCTTCCAGGAAACAAGAATCACATGAGAGAGCAAATAACTAGGCAGTATATGGAAATATGACGGAATTAAATGACAATAATTATAATATTGATAAGGATTAACATATAAAGTAGTATGCTTTTGTTTGTCTTGAGATTTTAATTAATGCGTTCTAAAGAGTGGGAAAAGTTAATGTGCATACCTATTGCAAGATATGAAATTATCCTGGTTACTTACGAGTACACTCGAAACCTCGTCATGAAACAGGCTGCGCAAGTGTTACGTTTACAACTCCTTAAACGTCATTATTCTAGATTTATGTAACAGAAATTTATAGAGTGATCACTCTCGGGCGTATTAATACACAAATGTCCGCATTGTTAGCATATGCATGATATTGCTCTATACTGAAGGAATTCGATGATTTTCTGAAAGCGACGTCATTTTATAATCCGTTTCTCATGACCTGTCGTACTGATAATGTCTAGCAACAGTTAAAATATCTAAAACCTAATATACTGAACGTCACTCTAGTTAATGAAATGGACTTAATTAAATAATTTTCGCGATAGAGTATCTGATCAAGTAGTCCAATCTTTACGCTATCAGTACACTTTTTTTACAGATAACTACGCATTACTTCTCCCGGTGTGACATGTATAATCAAGCAGAATGTCAAACGTCCTTTGATATTGCGAAATGCCTCACACAATAACCCTCTCACTATGCTGGAGAGCGTCACCTAGCACTTAACGTAAATTAAGGATGGATTTCATGATTCCCCGAGAAAGAGTGGATAATTGCTTCAATAGACGTTATTCATTTTTATTTAGGTCTCACATCCGACGATTGAGCAGCATTGTTGCGTAGAGGGATGTAACCTCAGCGATGCGCTGCCCAATTCATCATCGCGTGAACTGCAACTCGTGCAGGTATGAATTTGCGTAACGCGAACCAGTCGGATGCATGTTTTTTTTCAAAAACGTATTTCACGCTCATCATTTGGCGACATTTATGAATGTCACGACAGCGATCTCTCAAACCCTAGTCTCAATCCGTGATTCACTAACCGGAATCGTTATATATCAGTGCGGCTATTGGTGTCACAACGGCATTCAACCCACCGAGCTGCAGGTGATTTTCTCGACGCGATGAGATCGTTGTTTTCCTTCCTCGCTGTGATAGCGGTCGACGTCATCTTCCTTGCCCTGTACACGCACGAAGCGGTTCTTGAAGATGATTTAAATGGCGGCGTAAGCATAGTAATCTTCGTTTTGGAATAGATTATTTATTTTTCGCTAAATTAATGAATTTATTTAAATTTGGTAAGGTTTTTTATTTTATTTATGCAACTACATAATTTTTAATTGAGTGCCACATTAAACCTATTGCGTGATGGGTCAACAATTCATTTTACACTAATTTGGTAGGGTAAAATCCAAAGGTGGCAGGACAGGGCCATTCTGATTAGTGATAGAATATCGGAGACTATTTTCCTTGTGAAAAAAGGGGAAAATATCCTATTGGCAGAAGAATGCTTGGTAAGTGAAATATGGGGAGGAAAAGAGTAGGATTATTCGACGGGATGAAGAAAGGTGGAATGTATGTGAAATTGGAGAAGGATTTATTGTAGTGTCCTGTGTTGTTAGGTGAGGCCTAGAAATTCAATGTGTTATATTGTGTCCATTCAAAACCTACCTTAAACGGTAGAGTCCCATTAGTAGTATAAATACTTTTTTAAAAATAATTTTTAAAAGCAATCCATTAGGTTAAAGCTTGGACTCTTGTCGATTCATGCGATGTATCTGCTTGGAATGCTTTTAAACGTTAAATAAAGAATTTGTAACTGCAAGTGATATGGTGGTCCCTTTGTTCCACAATCCGGCCAATCGTCTTACCCGGACTGTCCTGTCTCTGTTTTCCCTCCGGCGGTCAATGAACATTACAGTACTGGAGGGTGTATATGTAGACGGGGGAAGCCTGCGGGACAGTCCTTCGAGATCAAGGGGAACGAGAGGCAAGCCAGCAATCAGGCAACAAACTGGTGAAATCAACCATTGTCAAGGGTCCCTCCCACCCAAATACGCGTATATTTGGAGCTACTATTTAAGGGTTTTGAGGGATTGGTTAATGTTTCGGTTGAATCAAATTGAACTGTTGATTGTTGTTACTTTAGTTCAAATAGTAACTCCTATTGATAAAATTTCTATTTACTCTACGCATATTATCAGAGAAAGATTTTAATTTTAAAACAACCAAACTCGTGACTTCAAAGTGAAAAAAAATGTTTCCAGGTCGTCTGGAGGAGCTTTGCCCATATTTTTGCTGTGTGCACGTCCGTATTTATGTAAGTTTTCATAGGGATTTTGTGAATGATACTGAATAAAATTTCGTGAACATTTTTGGGTTTTAGACAAAGGTCAACTCACCGATATTGGCGCTTAGATTTTGCTCATTGGTTATTCAATTTATTTTTTATACATTCTCGATTGAAACATACATCTTGGCATACAATTTTTAAACTGTAGGCAATATTAAATCGGGTCAGATATTTTGATTCCCATTTATTTTCTCTGGATGAAATCTTTCAGGGAATAGTGTGATTCATCTGACTTCCTTCCTAATCATCATAAAATATCCTGAGTGATATTTACATTTCTTAAAGTCTTTTTGCCGGCTAAATTGTTTAAAAATCTATGATTCTCTAGGAAAACGAAATCATCTTGATCCAATTTTTAAAGTGATTCACGAAGCCGATATTAATGCCAATGTGAAGAAATGCACTCGACATTATTTTTGCCTTACATTCATTGCATCAGGCATATAGTGCATGTGGTTTCTACAAAGCTCTGACTGATTACAAGCACTATATCTATGATAGAAATGTAAGTGTGAATATTCCTTTATTTTCCCTGGCATAAAAATGAAAAATTAAAACTTTTTGGAAAATGCAGCAATCGTGGACATTGAACACGACGTTCGCCATATATCCGATGATGAAATTTTGTACGTTCTGCTTAAAGTTTTCTGTATGTGTGTGTGTGTGTTTACAGACGGAAATGGACGTGGAACTGAAGAGTTTCACTAACTGCGAGAATTATCCATCAATGCCAATGATGTTCACGGATCTACAGATCTCCCAGGTCGCTAAAAAGAAATTTGCAGTCAATGGTGGCGTCGAATTGAATATGACCGTTAATAACGACATCATGGTAAGTAGACATTCGTTAAATAATATTTCTCTTGCCTATGTCCCTGTAAATAGTGAGAACCTAAAATATATGCTCAGAATTGAAAACAGTTCAAAAATAATGTGACGTCCCAATTACTTTCTATGGGTAATTAGGATTGCATAGGTTTCTTTGTTACCAGTTTTCATTTTTTTTCTCATCGGACGATTCCTAGCCGTATATGGCGTCTTTCCGGGACACCAGTTGAGCTCATTATGTCTTCTACAAGGTTCTTAAGGACTGAGTAACGAGAGAATTTTATGCATCATCCAATTTGATCTTGAATTCAGAGGCTTTGGATTTACGCGTGGATTACTGACTCAAATGTGAAAGCTGCCAGGGATAATAGGACTGGATAGCGGCCAAATATTTTCAAATTCAAAGTGAAAACACAAGGAGGGGAAATTGTTTGACGCTCAATATCCGGAAATTTCCTGTTCTCACAATTCTTCCTTGGCCTTCTTCTCCTGTGTTCCCCTTAGTGGTTACTTCCATTGAAGTGTTGAGTGGACTATTGTACCTTAGAAAATAATCTAAGTATTTTCTCCTCTTCTCCCTAGTCTTTCTTTAACGCCACTGTTGATCAATAAACTATATTTCCCAAGGTACTTCTTTGATTGATCTCTGGCAATTCATATTGAACTTCCTCTGTAGTAAAGAATTGCCTTTGCCTCTGACCTTCAAGTCTCTTAATGCCGCTGTCTATTTAATCTAAGCGATAAAATATTAGTGTCTTGTAGAAATTTAAGCAATTAATTTACCTTAACAACAAGACAGGAATTTAGCAAGTTGATTAGTGTTCTTACATAATTGCGGTTACGAACCTCCCGTTTATGTTTCTATCCCAAAAATTATAGTTTCTGGCGACTCGTAGGAATAAAAGTATTTTAATTTTAAAGGCTATTCATTTACACAGTATTTAATCTAAATATTGGAACAGAATTGAAGAACTATAAAATTTGTCGTTTTGGGTTGAGAGTGCATGTATTTTTACGTAACAGCTGTACCAGCCACTGTGTAAAATGTAGCATTTTTCCAGCGAATGGTGATGCGTGATGCAGAGTAGCACTCTGAGTTATTGTTTTTTAAGCACGGAATTAGCGAATCCTTTTTCAGATTCACTAACCCCGAAGGAATTATTCCAACTATCTGCAATTCTCAATGTCCTAATTGAAAAAATATAGATTTTTCTTTATACTACGATGAGGTTTACGGAGGACCTGCTCTAAAGGGAATTTCTGGAAGGACAATTGATTTATCACTCCTTTTTTCAAGGCGGAAGTCACTGTCATGGAATGTGCGGACTCCACGAGCGATGACAACTGCGAATTCGTTGCAACACTTCGGGGCAGCCAATTCTGCGATAAGATTACGAAAAAGGACTCTCCCTGGTACGATTTCGTCAAGGAGACAGACATCCGAAACATCTGTCCCGTGAAACCAGTGAGTGTCTATTTTTCACTTCAGTCTATCCTATCTGTATTAGCTGATTGAGCTCTGGATTTTTATTACCTTAAACATATGAATTATGAACCAACTATAGCATTAATGATCGGTAATTTGAGCAGTTACGCCCAATTTGCCAACGGCACCGAAAACTCTCTTCAGTGAAACTTATAGAGCGCTTGTTTCCCCTGCATCAATGAATAAAAATCCAGGCTCACCAGTTCTTGGTCATGGATATTTTCCAGATTGTCGCGGGAAGGTTTTTGCTTGCCGGCTGTGCTTTTGGGTTGTCTGTCTTACAAATAAAGTCAAGGTGAAACTTAAGCTGGAGAACTCCTTTTTTGCGCTTGGTTATCTAACCCTTCAAGCGGGAGTTAGGCGTAAACAAATTGACAAGGCGAAACAGCCAACTTGGGCGTGCCTTTCATTCAGGAAATCTATGAAAGCAATATAAATTTAAACAAAAACTAAGAAATCATGAAATTGGGAAATCGATAAAATCAGAATGGACTGAAATCAGCACTCCTGCAATTCTAATCATTCATTGAAAATGAGCTACGATAAAAATGAACTTTATCGAACAGATTATCTCTATCGAAATTTGTTTCACATAAATATTTATTGATATGAAAAACTTCACTTAAATATCGTTCGAATGTGCTCTGAAACTTACAATGCAGGATACTTACGTGTATATGCAAAGTGATGAAATCCGGGCTGTGGTCGCAAGTTAAGTTCCCATTTATGTGCATCCATTATCCTCTCGCCCAGTAGTTTCGCTGGACGCTTTTTGGCTTAAGCTATTTTTGTTACCACGTATTTCATCCAAAATTTTTGACCGTCTTTTTTCACAAAAATACCATTAAAATTCCCTGAGTACCATGACACTTCATAAAACGTTCGTGAAATAGAAAGGTTGTTTCTGCCGTAAATGCAATAATGGTTCCACCCCAAAGCCCACTCATCAGAATGTGGCACGGTTACCACTAATTTGACAACCACGAACATTTATTTTCTAAAAAATGAATTGCATTGATTTAAAAAATAAATTTTTATCGTAACTGTTCTCGTGTTCTACGAATCATTGAACCCCAAGCACATTAGTACTTGGAATATCATTACTGACGGCGGGTTTTTCGATACGTAATGCGATGGCCGATCTCCTTTGCTGATTACCATTTCTGCACTTTAACATTTGCACGGAAATTGTTTTATCTGATGGTCTCTGGTGATGGTGTATCAATCACTTCACTTTAATATGTTACTTATCCAATATCTTCAACCGCTTGCTTGATTACCACTTCAAAAATACGTGTACCTTTATGCCCTATTTAAGACTTCCCTTTGTAATATTTCTTGGTGGCTCTAGATGTTTTGGTTTTCCATTAACATTGTTCTGGCAAATAATATTGTTCTGCATGAAATAGTAGCCTGAGAAGACTACTTATCACAGCTTTAAGTACTCATTAGTATTCTATATTAAAATATATATCTCAAAAGTAGAAAGAATATGAAAACTTTTCTGAATGCATTGGAGTAGTAAGGAAATGGGTGTATCTCCAACCGGAAACGTTTATGTATTCAACATTGTTTTAAGAAAGGTGTTTGATGTTGTATCTTAATGACGATACGAAACAAATTATTTTAATTTATTATCTAAACAAGGAATATTATTTCCACGATAACGAAACTAATTTTCAACCTAATGATCTATGTGACAGGTGAGTATGGAGCCATTTTGACAAAGTACTAAACACTACGGTGTGTGAATTAAACCCATTAGCTGTTGAAAGGCTATTTCTTATCCTGATTATCCCTGCGTTTTTGCAAAGTATTCTGGTTCTAAGGAAGTTGCTCGGATTGGATTGAGATATCTTCTCCTAACATCAACAAAAATGTCCTCGGCATTGGGATTAATTTTAGAAGCTTAAATGCATTTAACCATTGAGGTAATTTCTTTTAATTTTGAATTTTCTCTAAAAAATGAAATTTTTGTCAATTCTGAGGATGCTTCATTGATTTTTAGTGCTATATCTACTCTAGAAATTGTTTTGATATAATAAAAAAAGATTGGAAAGTAATTAAATATAATGTTTTTCCACTTGAGGTACGTGGCATATTAGTATTCCCTATTTATTAGTATTGTTTAGGGTGTGGATTTGATTGATTTTTAGATATTTCCGCTTCTCATGTGATTTGATTGGGTTGTCATAAGACTATGAGCACTCGTATGGCAGTCTCCGCAGTGTTACCCCTACCATTCTCTTACTCCTTGTTACTCGTTGAATGAATATGTAATCGACTCATAGGGCAGACGCGCTTTCAAGGCCCTGCCTATGGAAGAAACTAACAGATAGGTCTAGCCGTAGATATCGCCGTATATCGGTCGATATTAATTTTGATTGAACCGAAGAACCCTTCCATTGTTGCCCTTCATGTGTACCATTGTAACCATTCGAAGGACGGTCAAACACTGGACTTCTCAAGGGCTCACACCCCACACTACAGTGAGCTATTTCAATTACACATACTCCCAATCCAACTTTCTCCACTTCCCTTCATTCAATTAAAAATGCATAATAATTTCTCTATGAGGAAGTACAAGGAATGGTGGACGAGGAGAGGGGTTTGCTGGGAGATATCCAATGGAGGCAGAAAAAATGGATGAAAGGCGTATGGCGTATTGAAAACGGTAATAGAGGGAAGAATGTTAGGCAAACGAGGAAAGGGCAGGAACAGGATAGGGATGTTGGACGGGATGAAGGGAGGAAGGAAGTACACAGAGATGAAGAGGGACCTGACGTAGAGTAGGTTGCTGGATTGTGTTTTGTTTCGAGTCACAAAATATTTATTTGGTACCGTTTGCCTCATACATTTATTTGGTAGTTGTGCCCATCCATAAACCTACCTTAACCGGTAGATTTCTCAAAAGCATTTCTCTCCTCTACTTCGTTTACTCTACATTACCTCAACATTAACTCAACAGTCTTCAGCAATTCAATGCCAATCATTAGGTTCCTCATTCGCTTTCTTGGCTTTCTTAAATTCATTCCGACTTTCTCTCTTCCCTCACTACGCCGAGATTTCTTCGTTTGTTTTTCCTTCCGTGTTGTTTTTTTCCCATTTGTCTTCAAGTAGATGCATCATAGTAAAATGTCTACCTTCCTGCCAATTAAGGTGAAAACTGACGTATAGTATATCCAAATTTATGTGCATTAATACTTATTATTAATGCGCTGAAAAAGTTATATTTTGAAAGTTGTTATCCTAAATTATATTCTGAATAATTTCGAGCGTTCAATCAAACATGTCTTTAAAATTCACGGGAAATTGTTTAATTCCGCAAATATTTTACAAAATTCAATACTCTCTCGCGGATATTAATTTTTCCATCGAACAAAATGAAGGAATGTTTGTACGCGCTGATGCAAGGGACTAGTCACGTTAACTAAAAAGTTTTTTATAGTTCTTTCATCAAATTACGAGAAAGTCACGTGTCATTCAACGTTCTTATTCCTTTTGTGGCGGGTTCTTTAATCTACGTGGTTATTTTTTTTCACTATCCTCATATTCTTTGTCACTTTTGCGTATTTCTTTCTTGCTCAGCTTTGAACGCACGGAATTTTCGTCTCACTCTTAGCATCGTCGCTCTTGTCTTTATTTGTCTGTTAAAATATTTCCAACCTCCTTTGATGTTAGCGCACTAGTTTTGTACCGGATAATTATGAGTGATTATCAACGAAATAAAAACAGCAAGCAATACAATTACGAGAGATCCGTGGTAGCATACGTTCTGGGAAAAGTCGCGTCAGGACGTCGATCACCACATGCTCATTGCACACATACTTGGCCGTAGTGCCGGTCAGTTTCAAACAAAACCACTTATATTCCAGGAGTTTCTGACCAAATGGCTCAAGATTACATGCAGCGTTATAGTCTCAAAGTTACTAATTATTCTCGCAAGTGGAGCATTGAAACGGTGAAATTTAAAACCCTCTTCCAAATTATTTCTCTGTCTTAATGCTCTTAATGTGTGTGGTGTAACTGTGATGATACTTCACCCCTATTTATTCAAATAGTTCTCATAGATATTGTCCTGATTCCTTGATGCTTTTTTCTGCAATCATTGGAATGGGGTTGAGAGAAAATAACCTTCCATACAAACTCATTTCCAGATTCAGTAATAGCGTAAATCAGGTTCGTTCATGTCAACAATCCTGAGAAATTATCTAAGTAGGAATTGGTTGCTGTTTGATCTATGAACTTAAGATTTATTAAATAGTGCTCGATTGAAGGAACCAATCCTTTTCATGCTCGGAAAACTTTAATTATTCATTACATCATCCAAAGATGAAATTCTATCTAGACTATTTTATAAATTTTAATTCGCGAGTGTGTTTAGGCTTTTAGGAAGGAAAATTGATTTTTAATATACTTTTTAGTACTTTCCTTAACATTTAACCAAAGGATCTGTCTGACACTTGAACTGAGGTCGGTTTTTTGTGTTGTCCACCATTGCCGCATTTATAATTCATAAACCTAGCGAAATAATCCGTAGTATAATATACTCAACTCTAGTTAAGAAGAATGATTCCTCGCTTTCATAAATCCAAGCGTAAAAGAATCCTGATTTTAATGCCAAATTGCACGCTTGGGGAAATTTCCTGCACAGCCATAATCCAACTTGAAAAATGTGTTACTATTTTTCAATGTGTTACGATACATTTGGCTCAGCTGCACTAATTATAACACTTGCATGCACGCGAGCACAAAAACCTTTCCACAAGTGTGGTTGGGAGGCGCACAGCAACACGCTTAACCCCGTTCTTCACAGTACCCAACAACCCTATCCAATATGAAGAAAATAGGTCCAACACGAATGGTTCTGTCCGCAGGGCTCCTACGTTTTCGACAATGCGCCCTTGGATTTCAAGGACGCCGAAGGCGTGCCCCTCACCCCCGGTCACTGGAAGATTCGCATGGAGCTGTTCCCAAAGAATTTCGAAGGAGATGCCATGATGTTGCGGGAGGAACCCATCGGCTGCAACATGGTCGAGGTCTCTGTGTCTCCCAAGAGGGGTGGTGAATTGCCCAGTCCTTAACCCCGACCGTCCCCTCACACTCCTACCGATTACCTACTCTGTCCCGAGTGTTTCCATCCCCCTTCCACGTCGTCGTTGTGCAACAATCCTTCTCAACTGACGGAAGTGCGGCGTTTAAAAAACCAGTAGACAACATGTAATTTTGGCTGTTTAAAACTCTGTACGGTCATTAAGAAACCAGTTTTCCAATAACAACTGTGTCGAGCTTTTTCACCTCCTTTGTCCATTCCCTTTCTCTCGCCGTCATTCCGTCACTCTCTCTCTCTCTGTTATATATATATATATATATATATATATATATACATAAATATATATATACATAAATATATATATATACATATAAATAAATATATATATATTAATATATATACACGTATATATATATAAATATTCGTTCAAAGAGAGGGACACTACATAATTTATGTATTCAAGGGGTACTACCGGCCATGATAAGTATTTCATGAACCGAGGTACTTACAACTACTACTTTTTTAAGTCCCGCCTAACTCGACCCTAGTATCGATTGATGCCTGCATAAAACCTGCATAACATAGACGAATTTTGAACTCCACATACTTTATATCTCGCTTGATAGGCATATACGCACACAGATGCATATATATATATATATGTATGTACTCTTCTATATACATCTGTACATAATATTCGAACGAGCAGATACTCTCACTGTGGTTATTTTTTCGTCGCGCGACATGGTTCCTACCGGTTCTCCGTCTCAGGGAGTATACTATATATGAATAAAAGAATCCCAAATAGAATTTTTTCACATTTGGGAAACCGAAAGTTGTCACCGTAGGCTAACGGTGATAATTATCTTCCCCCGGAAGGCGACTCAAGTTTCACTCCACTTGGTTTTTTTTCCCCCACGCATTCGTGGAGCCGCTTGTACGGCAATTTATCCAATGGAGTAGGGCATGAGACGTAAGACGAAAATTGAATACAAATTTGTGTTAATGGACTCTGGTGGTTAATATCCTACTCCCTATCATCTTTCATTAGCACCGTGGGTTGAAATCTCTTTGGATACAAGGAGGCGTGCGCAAAGATTAAATTTTCCATTAATCATTGGCCTCCTTTCGCCCCTGCTCCTTTTACGGAGGTGACACTTTCTCAGTAGTATATCCTTGGTAGGTTGATGCGGCTTAAGCAACAAAATAAAACGGTGTATCTGATATTTATTGGAACACCGAAAATCAATGTGGGAAGACGTGACCCACTCTTGACCTCTCCTTACGGAATAAAAGAAGGGATTCGGTCTCAATTTCGCCCAAATAAATACCTCTATCTTTCTATCCGGTACCCCTTAATAATGGAAAAAATCCTCAGATTTAAAAAAATAATATTGCTGTGGAAATGGTAATCCTGCTATTTCACTGCGAAGATATATCCTCAGGGAATTAATAATATTTTTTCTTTGTTATTCATCATGGTCTCCTAAAGTTAAAAATGTACATTGAGTTCAATTTATGACTTGGAAAGCAATGTTGGTAATCCAGAAATGAGAAATTTTATTTCTTAAGCCAAACTGTTCAGGAAGCTCTTTTCGGTATTATATTTTTACTCCACCTGAATTTTTTCGTCGATAATTTTTGGCAGGACTCCTGATTCTGGCCATGTGCGCAAATTTGAGCACGGAGTATGAAAGCACTTATTTTGTTTTCAGTCCTTCACCTACTATAGAACATCTATGGATAAGCATTCAAGTCGTAATCAATTGTGATTGAAAGAGAATACCTTTATCACTTAGCAATTTTGTAACAGTTTTTTTTTAATAATCTGTAGTTACAACAAAAAATACCATTTTGCTGTTAGCAAACTGTTTGATGGAGAATAAAAGTGTTAATTCGATTTTAAGGTCAATTTGAAATTTTCAGAATAAAAACGTAGACATTCTTAATCTCCATCTGAAAAATAAATATTAATCCACATTTTATTATTAAGTTGGACTTCCTAAGCGCGAAGTGGTCGTCTGCTATACTATTTTTAGTAGTGGTCAGGCGTTTTATTTCAACTACGTTACGATTTCATCCGTACGCTCGGAACTTCGTGACCATTTTACGTATCCACGTAATAAACCTTTAAAAAGTCATTCGCGGGATACCTGAAGCAACCGCATAGGTAAAAATCGAAATCATTTTGTAGAGCGAACCTTCTAGACGATGGGCCAGTAATTTGTCACGGCGTGAATCGTGTTGTCTGACCGCAATCACGTTCGCCCAACCGCATTGCGGCCTTAGTGGTACCCGTCTTTCATCATCTGTTCAGGCATTTCTTTTCGGATTTGTGCAGAAAGAGTTTCACCTTGCACATGCAACGCTCCCAAGAAATAAATCTTAGGACCGTGAAAAATTGCTCCTGCGGTAATGAAACCTGCCATAATAAATATGACGCCAAAAGTCAAGAAAAGTACATTGATCACCGCTATGAGGTGCGGAAATCCATCTTCGAGCGGGCGATAACAGTGTTGCAAAACAATGTTTTCAATCTAACAGACCTTAACGTTAATGATATCGCCATTGGTATCATTTTTGCATCTTTTCTTAATTTGACCTTTATTTGAATTTTAACTGCTTAAATTAGATAGGTTCGGGCATACCGTGAACATTCGCGCAACGACATTTGAAATTCTTAAGTTCCTACATATTGTAATTACAAACATGGTGGACGAGGTGTACGAGCAAAATAAATTATGTTTTGGCTAAAAAGATTGGTGCTTTTGCATACGATGTGACGCTCCATTTGGTTTACTCAGTTGACAAGATAATTCCCTGGAGTGAATCAATTTCAGAAAGAAAAATTATTCTCCACGGATTAAATCAAGGCTAAGAACATGGACTTGCAGCTCTCGTGACTTCACATAACACACTGTGGTGTTTCTCGTTATCTACGTACTATTGTCTCTTGAAGTGAAATAGCTCTTCTCAAAAAGAAAAACAATTGCAGGAACGCCGGATAAAATATTGAGTCAGTTCAACTTTTGATTTTCCCTCTTGTATACAGTTTTTCTTCTCTCCATGCATTTTTGTTCGGTGATAAATTCTATTTATGAGTCGCAGCTACTATATGCATTCAAGGGTTCTCCGCTTCCTAGCCGCTATGTTTCTCAACCCCAGTGGCTATGGTTTGAAATCACGAGAGATTTCATATCCGTGCTCTTAATGCAGTTTGTTCTACAGCCGAGTTTGCACGTACAGTTTATTCTATCTTTGAGAAAGGTGAGAAAAAGGTGCCAGCTGAATTTCATTCACGCTTTGGTGATATTATTCGGTAACTCCGCGGTCAATTCACGTACCCATTCCATTCATTATACTTGTAAAATATTTTTTTCCTTTATATAAATTTCACATTCTTACTCTAATCATGATATCTTAAGGTGGCTATGGTCGGACTACTGATATTGCGAACTAAAATGTTCACTTCCTAAATATAAAAAATAAAATAAGTTATTCATAATGCATTACACCTTTGCGTGTAGAAATTGTATTTCAGTGTTGATATGGTTGATCCGGATGGGTATTAATTTATGGAAGCCATGATATGTTGTGAAGGTGTAACTTGACTTCAGTTTTATTCGTTCCTGTGAAATGAATCGGCATTATGTAATTATAAATAAAAAAAACCATAAACCCAGTATTCAACCCGAAGGTCGGTTGGGTAGGTGATGTTCACTCAGTTCTAAGCCCGACGGCGTGTGAATATTCACACATCAGGGTTCCTTTCTCTGTGCCGGTTATGGTTTCCCAGGAAGACCTGGTACCCGAAAAATCACATAGCTTGGGTGGAGCTGCAGGTGCCCAGAGTGCCTTGCCCAGGAATCGAACCCGGGACCCTCCGGTCAGCAGTGCAACGCTCTAACCACTGGACCAACGTGACCCACTAATTATAAATATTAATTGATATTTTATTTCCAAAATATGGAATGAAATATAGCGGCGAAATTTGAAAAAATTCAAAAATCGCCACTTTCAGCTGGAAAGGAAATATTAAAAACGTTCATTCTTCAACTGAAAAGTCTACATAACTAACTAACGGCTTATATGTATTTGTTATTGTATTAGTATGATAAGGAAATATTTTGCTATTTAATTAAGCGTTTTTTTAACATATTGAATATATCTACCTATTCAAATGACATTTTTTTGGGTTATAGTAGAGATTGACCAATAAGAGCACAGGTTAATAAGGACAAATTAAAGCAATAGTTATGCAAAAAGTAGTTCCGGAAATCATTTTTTTTTAATTATTACGGTCGATAAAACGTACTTCATAATTAATACAAGCATTAATTGAATACAAAACTGAAGAAAAAACCAAGTCATCATTAATCAACATTCAGAGATGGCATATAGAAATTCCATTTCCATGCTCAGATAGCATACATGTAGATAGATATGTTGTGAGGGTGTAAGCGGTAGCCTTGAAGTGGCGGCTGGGCTTGTGCGTTCTGATAACCCCTAAAGCTGAGCCAGGCGAAAGGTAGTTCACGAGTCGTCTGTTCCTCGGTGAGGCGGCTGCAAAGTCGTCCGACCCCAGGGGAGCAGCCATTGTGGGATGGTGTAACATTAAAAGCACTATTGAGGAAGGTAACGGGAACCGACGTCAGTTATTCTTCCCATGATTTTTTTTCATGGCCAAGATAGTGAAAATGAGTTCTAGCAATTATGGGACTCGGCCCAATCGGCCGTGTGTCGTGATCGGCATCGTGATCGAGAGAGAAAAGGATTCCGCAGTCGCAATTTCACTAAATTCTTGTAAAATGAAAGCGAAGGTAGCAGCACAGAACAGACAGAAGAAGACTGAATTAGTTAGAATGGGGACCTGAATTGTAAGGACAATGATAACGAAAAGAAAATTAGAAAATGTAAAGCAAGAGATGGAGAGAGGAATAGGTGTGTGCGAGGTGAAATGGAAGGATATCGGGGATTACTGAAGGGATATTTGTAGAGTAATATACAGCGGAGGGGAGGAGAGCCAACGAAAGGTGGCAATAATTTTGAACAAAAAGGTTGTAAGGAACGTATTAAACATAGACCAACTGATTGATGGAACCAACGAACTTGGTCATCATTCAGGTATACGAGCACATGCCACCAAGCAACCATAGGGAGGAAGAATTCGATAGGATATAGGATCACTTAGAAGACACTATCGTGGGTGTTTCTGGAGGGAAGCATTTTATAGCTATGGAATTGTTATGAGGGATTGGAGCACGACGGTAAGGGAGATAAGAGATGGTAGTGAGGTAAGAGACTAAGCTTTAGGGATGAGAAATGGCCGTAGGGAGAAAGCAATAAAGTTCTGCAGAAGATGGGTTTAAAATACCGATCACTTGGTTTAGACACCACAAAAGGCATATGTACACGTATACTCGTTCATGTAAAATGCCCAGGAATTTAGGAAGATATCAATTAAATTATACCATGATTTGGCTCAGATTTAGGAACAGCGTGCTAAATTGGCAGTTTCTCCGGAGAAAAGAAGCGTGGTGGAAGATGCAGAGTTAGAATATGGAGAGTTAACGGAGGAAGGGTGGAAGTGGTGCACTATTCAACAAGATGAAAACCCTGTCATGAAGTTAACAAGGAAAAACTTTGATAACATTCAGGGATAAGTCAGGAAAATATAAACAACCAGAGAACAATGAAAGAAATGGGAGAAATGTATACATACATGTATGTATGGAAATGACATTAGGCCAGCAAACTTAGACAAAGAGAGAGAATATGACGTAGATGAGGATCGCGTAGTTCCAGACATACTCGATGATGAGGTAGAAAGAGCGAATAAATTATAGTAAAATAAGGCCGTGGGTGTAGAAAACATTCCCGCGAAACTACTTAGAGGTTTAGCAAAACATGGGAGGGAGAGTTTTAATGGGCTAATTCGTAGCATCAATGAGAGTAGAATTTGGACAAAAGACTTCGTCAGTTTAGTGTTAACTCCTGTTCAAAAAAAGGAAAGGCTGCATGTGTAAGGACTACAGAACAATAAGTTGGATTTCGAACAGAGCTGCTGTTGTTCTTAGGATCATCAAAAAGAGGACGGAGAGCAGGGAAAATGATTTCTTATGTGATCATCAATTTGGGTTCAGGAATAGGAAAGGCAAGTGTGATGTCAAATCAGTCATGAATTTACTAATAGAGGGTAGTATAGAACACTATCAGGATATATTTGTCTGTTTCGTTGATTCCGAATAGGTGTTTGATTGATTGAGTAAATTAGGTAGCATTAATTTATATAAGCAGACAGTAGGAGTAAATTTGAAGGATGGGAGACATTCGCAATGTGTACATGTCTTAGACTGTTCTGGCGGATGGGGTGTCCGGATGGGCAGCATTAAGAAAATGTGTAAAACAAGGCTGTCCATTCTCACCTGTGCTATTCAACCTATGTGTACGAGGGAATGGTTAAAGACGAATAGTAAATACTGGAGATAGGAATAAAAGTTGGTGGGGAATCCATAAAATGAATTAGGTTTATGGATAATCAACCTTTAGTTTGTCAGTCAGCCAGCCAAGCTTGCTTGATACACGTAGCTTGTGGTTATCTAAAACCTTTAATCGGGAGATTATCGATAGTATTAATAGTATTGAAAATTTCAAAATATCTGGAGTAAGTCACCCTGAGGTAATAGGTACCTTAATGTCATTCAGAAACCGAAATGTTTCAAACTCAACTGAAACTCATAGTCGAAGGTGGAAGGTTAATGGTTAAGGTAAAGGTTTCGTAAAGGGTTAACTTTATTTATTTAATGTTTAGAGACAACGGTCGCAACAAATACATAACATAAAATGAAAATTCGTTTAAAATAATCTTATTGTTTCGCAATCGAAATAAAACGGACAGCTTTATCTTTGCCTCGAAATTAATTTTCGATTTTTCTCGGTCTTGTCTTACAGCATTAATCTTAAAGATTTTGACACATAATTACGACCACGGAAATAAGAATTATACAATTTTACATGACTGTAAACTGAAGACAGTGAGCATAGCTTGGTCTCTCAAGTACTCTAATTTAGTTGAACAAATATTTATTTTAAAAGGATCCAAGAAATCACTTAATATGAAATCAAATAGAAACATGTCTGCCTTTCTAACGGTAGGAAGGGGACAGAATTATTTCATTAAACTAAATGTATGCGGGATTATACCGTCCAGTTTACTTAGGCTAACCTGCTTAGGGCTTTAAAAGTTCTCATCAAGAGCAACTAGGGGAAAATAGCAGGTAAGAACCGTCTGCAGAATTGGTCCGCCCTTGAGGACAATACGTGTATTGTTAATTCAGGGCGTCGCGACGCGTCGAGGGGAGTGGCGGTCCTTTAAGATTTCCATACAAATGCTTTTTCGGTGGATAGTCGTCTTAAGTGATGGCCTTCATGGAGAATTATCATTATACCCGTAATTCCGTTTTATTTGGTACTGAACATAGTTCTTATTCTCGGACGTTTTGCGCTTAAATTTAGAACTTGTATTATTCCAATTAGTCTATTTTTTGTTTTTTGTATTGCATGCATGTAGAAGGAGATGTGAACTCTCGCCGTGCGCTAAAATAATTCAAATCTACATTTTAAATTATATTAATTATTTGAAAAATTACCAAAATAAAGGATCTTAAATCGATGATTTATATATTTCTCGAGCTGGTTTTTCAAACATATTTATGATATATTATTTTTGTTAAGTAATCTACCGGTTAAGGTAGGTTTTTGGATGGACACAACTAACAAATAAATATTTTGTGACTCCTAACAAAAGATCACCCAACATCGTACTATACAACAAGTCCCTCAGTATCTCTGTATACTTCTTTCCTCCCTTCACACCGTCCAACACCGCTAACCTATTCCTGCTCCTTACTCGTTTGCCTAACATTCTCCCCTCTATTACAGTATTCAACATTCCACTGCCGATCAATATGCTTTTCATCCATTTTTTCCTGCGTCCTTAAGATTTCTCCCTCGAATTGGTAAGCATTTAATAATGATGAGCCCTCATTTAAAGTTAAGGATTTTAGGGACAACGTTGGCATGAATGTTTAGGAAAATTGATTGGGGTCTTTTACACTCATGTTTTCCTCTCGAACCATGCATCATTAATTAAAAAATAATGTGAAACGCCTTGTGTCTTATAATAAAATCATCGGAAAGGACAAGATCTTTAATATATCACAGAATACCACGAATTGAAGCCTGAAACCGTAAAGTGTATTAGAAAAAAATGTGCTACGGATAAAAAAACACTTATATTCATTCCGTTGGTCATTGATTTTGAATACGCTCATCCACTCCTTAAAGTTGATAATTATATTAATTATAATTAATGGATAGAACAAGCAGAAGCACTCAAGATATTCAAGAGATATTATGAAATATGGTTACATACTCAGAAGAAATCTCTCATATAAAACGCTAAGTGCACCTAATAAGGTCGGCTTAAGTTTTTATGGCAAACATCAGCCAACAATCTAGCCTCATTCCTTTTTTCAAGTACTTACATTTCCAAATGAAATGATTACTTTCATTTGGGCTCCAGAGATACGTAGCTCGTGAATGGAAAATAATCAAATGCAAAATTTCTGGTCATTCAGGATCGAGGGAATCGCCTACCATGAAATCAAATCAAACTATATTCTCTCATATATTTTATCCATATTATATATACGACGATTATATATGCGTATATATATATATATATTGTAAAAACGATGATCCCTAATACATACACGATGTACATATGCTTGCAAATATTTAGAGATACAGAATGAGGTTATTTCTTATAAGAATTTCTGCTATCAATTTTGAAGACCTGGAGCGGATTACTCGTATCGTTACCGCTAAAGTACGAACTCGTGTGATGCATCAATAATCGTAAGTCCACTGTTTCCGCCGCGCTATGTCTGAAGTGAAATGACGAAATGATACTTTTTAAGTTCATACCCGGATTAGGAGTAATAACACCGTTCCGATAAGCAAGTTCGAAGAATGTGACGTGTGTGATTATTTAATTATTCTCTGACCATTATTTTCCTGAAATTTAACGAGAAGCATCTATGAAACCATTGTCAATAATTGTGTGGCCCTCAGTCATGATAATACATTGCCTTCACTTCTGTAGCAAAAAATATATATATCATGTGAGAATAGTTTGAAAAAGCCATATAATTAAATATTAGGTATATTTTGCAACATTTACAGCGTTCCTTTTTGGGGCTGGCAAATAAAATAACCTGAATTTAGGTTATTTAAGGAAATATCCTTCATTGATGGCATGGTTTGTTAATGTTACATTTGTAAATTTTAACACATGGGTGTGTAGAAGAATTGTGACAATAAAATGGACCCAAAGGAAAACCAACTATAAAGTTCTAAACACGATAGAGGAAGGGAGGCATTCGAAGAAGGCAGGTCAAGTGGATGCATGAGATACTGAAAGATAATAGGATGCTGAAGAAATGAATGGAGAGTAAATGTTAAGAAGCCCAGGTATCACTAAGAAAAGAATAGGGATTTTTGATGGATTTAATTCATGCAGAGTGTAAGAATGAGTTCTTGTATTATGCAGACATGTGTATAGTGATATTTCGCGCCATGTTAGTCAGAAATACCGTAGTATGTAGTGCCGGGGTCCATTAAAATCCTACCTAAACCGGTATACGACTACTAATAATTATAATAGCAAACATGCAAGTAGCAGTCATACTCGAAAGAGCCACAATATTGAGGAAATTCTTATTGCAGTGTATATTAGAAAAATGAGACTTGGTTGGCATTCGTCGTAGGAAAATAAAAAACCACGATATGTGAGTGACACAATTAACTATTAATGAGTAAATGTACTTACCAGTACCTTTCACTAAAGAAAAAATTATTTCCGCCACCCGCGAATCTGCCTCGAGCATGAAGGCATGGCAAGTATTCAATCTCATTACTACTCTCTTAAATCGAGGGAATTTATTCTGGTACATACGGCATAAACGTACGACGCCACGATACCGTTTCGACAGATGGAAGACTGTTAATGAATCGTATCAACTTTCGTTAACGAATGGATTGCCTGAAATGCACGCATTGTGATGTTTAAAAAGGATCCATTTCGAAAGTCGGGAGAGAGTATTATTGTGCCATCAAAGAAAGTTCTTTTCTCCATCATAAAGGGATAGGATAATGAATATGTCTCTTGAAGTATAACTGCCATTTCACGGGGTAACAGCTTCATCTGAAAGATATACCTTTTTCCGAGGAGCGAGTATATCACGCCATCCCGCCAAGGAAGTTGCCAAATGACCCAAAAACACGAGTGTCAAAATCTTGGACCCGGGCGACCATTTCCTTAACCTTTTATATGTTATAAGTGTCAGGATATTATTATTAGCATTACCAGTGTAAAGGTAACATGTGGAGAAGCTCGAAAGTATGGTCTGTCTTTGATTCAAAGTACAAATTTGATAATTAAACTATATTAGATCTCATATCATTTAAATAAGCCGTTTTATAATTGTTCAGTGGGTAAAGGTTCTGGCTGTAAATGTGCTACTACGAAAAAATTGCTTTTCAATAATTTCATGCCTTCTTCATTGACAGGGATAATCGAAGGGAACATAGCTTGAAAGGTTTGCCAAATAATAAAATATTATTTGAGAATTAGTGGAAGTGGGTAAATGGGTAAGAATGTATTTTTTAGTATTGAAATTAATAATTAATTTTAGTTCATATTGAGTGGAATGTTGAAGAAGGTAATAGAGGGGAGAATGTTAGGCAAACGAGGAAAGGGTAGGAACAGGTTATGGATGTTGGACGGGATGAAGGAAGGAAAGAAGTACACAGAGATGGAGAGGGACCTGATGCAGATTAGGTGATTTGCTGGATTGTGTTTTGTTAGGAGTTACAAGATATTTATTTAATAGTTGTACACATCCAACAACCTACCTTAACCGGTAGATTACCTTATAATATTCGAAGAGAAATGAAAATTAACAAATATGGTTTCCGCTATACTATTTTTATTCACACGACCCAGGTTTCGACACTTGGAATCATCTTCATTCTGTGTGAAGTCTTGAAACCTGGGTCGTGTGAATAAAAATAGTATAGCGGAAATCACAATTGTTGATTTTCATTTCTCTCCAATATGGAAAGTTTACGCAAAGTTAAACCTGAAACTATGCGTTTCGTATTTCTATTTCTGTTTTGTAGAAATAAATATTCATAGATTCCTTTTCTTATGCGCAATGTTCGTTTTATTGTATTACTCTTCTCTTTTCACTTAAAAAAATCAAATATTGCCCTCCGCATATCAGAATTCCACCGCAACCATTGGAAAATATTTATAAATAATAAGTATTGAGCCTTTCTTAGTTACTTTGATCTTCAATAGCAAGTCAAGAAAACAATGGAACTCACTGTATACCATCAGTAAACGCTTGCATATCACCGTAGTTGTCAAAATAAAAAAACTCTATGAAATAAACCTCAGGTTATTCGGTAGAACTCAAAGTGTGATGACATTAGTAAATGCTTTAGTGCTGCGTGGAATTTTCGTTGTTTTTATTGGAAAAAAAATCGACCGCTCGTTAGCAGGTGTAAGAAGTGGAATTAGCTCCCTGACTTTATTCAGTACTTAAGAACAATCCCGTTTTAAAACCGCTATGTAGGCCTCTCTCATAATTTATCGCTTTTCCGCATACTGGCTAGCATTCGTGGCGGCTCTACTTTCTCTTAGAATTAAATCGTGTATGATCATCATTACTCTCCGAAAGGCCTTGTGCCTCCGCATTGTCAATAACGTACCTACTCATCTCCTCCTTTGCGTCCATTCCGAAACAGGAAGAATGTGCGCAATCACTGGAGGTGACCTCCTGGATGAATTTGTCACGAGATTAAGACAGATAAACCAATCAGTTCGTAACAGTTCCGAAGAGAGGAAATATTTGTTGAAAGATTTTTTACGAATTTCAATAAAAATGTTGGGAACGTAGCTATATCTTCCTTAATATGAACCATAACAATGAATTTAGGCATGTACGTATTTCCATACGCTCCACAAGTCTTCGTCCTTCCTTGATTTAATTTAAGACTCGCCCAATGAATGCTCTTTTACTGTTTAATTCAACTGGTCCACGGCATATTTTGTCTTGGTGGCTATTACGGGGAGTATACTGTCTAACAAACACAAGGTACAAGTTGAAACTGTCAGATTTATCAGTCGTATTCTTACTAGCTGGCCGTCCGCCCGGCGTTATTCATTTTAATAGCACGAATATTTTGGATCCCGTGCCTCCTTTCATTAAATGTAGGATGATGCTTACGTGGGGTTTCTGTCTATCCTATCTTTGCTGCCTCAAATCATGTCCACCATCCTATTACGTACATAATCCCAAAAGTACAAATTCCTTAGCAAATAATTGCCATCACGAAAATAAATCTTTTTAATTTCTCCGTGGAAACTTAAGATGAAACGTTTTCGGGGACCTAACGTTCTTATTATGCCCTCTATTACAATGGATGCTCTTTCAGAGGCATTCCGCTGAGAACATAGATACCGTTCCGGATGGACCGATAAGTATTAACGATCGGAGTAGTGCACAAAAAAGGAAGAACCATGTAAAAGGTTCGGATGCTTGCATGCGTGACTCATCTCGAGGGAGATTTTTTGTCGATTCCACATGAAATGACTTAAAATTAATCATTTCGTAGATGGGAGTGTGAAGATGAATGCTGCTAAGAGATTCTGCTTTTGCGAGCACACAATTCCTCAAATCCGAGATCAACTTCTAAGATCCGTAATTAGGTATGGGTGCAATAACATTTTGTTAATTGAAGTTTGTGTAGGTTCTTAGGAATCCTCAGACAAGGTAATGAGGTTCAAGTATTTAAGAACATACTCACCCAGAGTATATTCCAGTTCAGCTTTTATATTGGTTGGGCTGAGGCCCTTCAAATTAAAGTATTGTATCACATAACGATGACCAATTTCCTCCATTCTCACAAATTCACTGAAAATATTCACTATTGATGGCTGCCAAACAATTACTAAACAACGTGGCGTCTTTAAACTTGAAACATATGCTTTATAAATTGCGTACTTTCTAATGCAGTGATATTTTCCAAACAACTACCGCCATCTCTAGGTCAGGGCGGGCACATATGGGACCACACTCGTAAAAGTGGTGTAACGTTTATGGCACTCATAGGTTTGAAATCTTAGCGTTTATATTGTGAGGACTAGTTCAAAATTAAATACGGCCTTCTACACGCTTGGTAATACATAGTGTAATGCACCGTGATTATTCTCGCCAGCCGTATCCTGTGGTTTTAAGTGGTGGAAGCAGCATATCAATCGCCAAAATTAGATATTTAGTATTATTTGGCCTCATTATAAGGATTAGGCTGCTGCGTAATTGCATTCGGAACGTTAAAAACATTAATAGGCATGATGCACGTGAATTCATCAGTCAAATAAAAGTGAGGTCACAGCTTCAAAATTCAGAAGTATCAGCAGATAAATATGAGGTTTTTGCATCTAAGGTAACGATATTCTTTTTGGTTTTCATCCACTGCAGTGTGGTATTAATTTTATCAGATATGTTGTAGATATGTGGGGGTGTAAATAAAGGGGGTCGCGGTGGTCCAGTGGGTAGAGCGTTGGACTACTGAACGGAGGGTCCCGAGTTCGATTCCCGGGCAAGGCACTCTGGGCACCTGCAGCTCCACCCAAGCTAGTTGATTTTTCGGGTACCAGATCTTCCTGGGAAACCATATCCGGCACAGGGAAAGGAACTGGCCCCCCTACCCTGAAATGAGAATATTCTCACGCCGTCGGGCTTGGTACATGGGTGAGCTCTACCATCACCTACTAAACCGACCTTCGGGTTGATAACTGTGTTTATGGTTGTAGATAGACGCAATAGTGAGATTGTTCGTGAATACTAATTTATGGAACGACGTTTTCCATTTATTTAACGACGATGCGTAGTACGCCATCTTGGCTTACGCAGATTTAATCGTGTAGTCAGTGTGAATCGTAGGGGTCTGAATAAAATTATATTCACTTAGCTTGCAGATTATTACGTACTTATTCCTCATAAACTTTTAATCTCTATTTAACATTGCCAATTTACGAGATAAAAGTTAGATTCCTGCCCGCGATTTGGCTCAGTCCATAACTGCCCCAATGGTTGGCAGGCAAAGTGGTCCGCAGACAAGTGGTCCACTGCGCGGCAGCTTACTCTCAGAGCTGTTATTATTTGGTGCCATAAACCCAGCCCGGCTCCCTTCTTTTTTCTCCTAAGAAGGCAACTCGCCGATTGCTATCTTTCATTGACCCCTCCTCAACTGTAATGGAAATCAGTTTTTTCAAGTAGGTCGACTTCCCTCGCTTAGGCATGATTAAAAGACATTTCATTCGGTGTAGTTTTTTACTTATTCTCTCCCATTATAACACACAGCCTCCGACCACTTCGATCACCGTCGCCTTCTTAATGCGAAGGTGCGATTAGGGGGACCTGAATCATAAGAAATTTCAATGACGTAAGAGGTCGTCAATAATGTTTGATGATGTTATATAAAGAATTTACTCGACCGAAAAAGAAGAATGTTAGCTCCCTTCGCTTTGGAACTTTTTAGCTTGTGGATATGCATCGAACTTTCTCTTTCAAACTTCTTGTGACATTTGTTTGATAATATATATGTTTTTTATGGATTACAGTGTCGATCTCAAGCCGGTTGCTATTGATACATTGATGCAAGTCGAGAGAAAACATACATGACCTTGCTCTTGGAAAGATTTGTTAAATTCTGTTTTCATATTTTATTGTCGTACTATCCCTTATCGTATCGATGTACAACTGTGCGATTATGCATTAGCTACAATTGAAAGTTCATGGAACACTTTTAATGAGAAACTTTCGATACTATCAAAAGAAAACTTGAAGAGTTGAAAACTACAATATTCTTTCGAAGACATGAAAGAGGTTAATGTGGGTTTCCAGTTTATGCAATGATTTAGTGATGGAATTTGTTCCCATACTTATGTTTTCTGATCGCCCCTCCAATTCAAATATTAATGGTGATACCACGCCCGTAACTATTGACTGGGAGGGACTGAGTATCTACGATGAATATATTTTCGATCATCGGTTGTCATCTAGCGTGGAGGATGTTTTGTCAAATTTATCACCTGAATATTAATAATTTCTGTATGCTACCCTTTTTCAATGTTGCTACTCACTCCTCGTAATTACCTAAGGTATCGTTCGAAAGCTCCATTCACAAACTTGTCATCATCATTATCATCAGTATTTCAATTCTAAGTTTGGTTAACTGCAGCCGTACATTCTACTCTATTTAATGTCAATGACCTCAATCCTTGGTACCCTCTCTGTTTTACGTCCTTCTTGATTTGTCCCATGCACATGTCTCTTGGGCTTCCTCGTGGAATCTTCCCTTCTATTTTACCTTCTATTATATTCCTAATCAATCCATTGTGTCTCAATGTGTGTCCAATCCATCTATTTCTTCTTTGCCGTAGAGTTCTCCATGTGGTTCTACCCTCTTCTGCTCTTCTATACACTTCCTCGTTCCTCACTTTGTCTGTCCATTTAATCTTCAGCATTCTCCTCCAGCACCATATTTCAAAGGCTTCTATTCTTCGCTGGTCCACTTTTCCAATGTTTCAACTCTCGGAACCATAGAGCGCCATTCTTTTCATACTAGTAGGTATTTTTTTCGTATTCAACGGTGTAAATGAAATGCGCCGGAAGACGTCTAGAAAGGCATTTGATTGTGATGACAACGACAACATTGATCAATGTGCAATGACACAGCATGAACAACATATTGTTTTTATTTATTTAAGATTTGATTATGTAAATAACAAAAATTTTAAACGTGGATTATTGTGTACTGTGCGCCACAGATTCATGTGAGCTATCAACTGACTGATTTCGTTCGTTCGTGAAAGTCTTGCGATTACCTTGGAAACAAAAATATGTTAATATAACATTACAAAATGTAGTTTCTCTTTATTATTAAAAGGTTTATTTAAGTGACATTATTATTAAAGATGGATATGTGTAGTCCTCCTCATATTCGAAGGGTATATGTGAATTACCAAATAATTATTTCTTTTTCCTAGAATATTCTTTCACAAAAAAACTCTTAAATACAAGTTTATCAAGTTACTAGTGATTAAAGATGGACGGGTCAGGTAGTTACAACAGTTATTTCTGTACATTGAGAGTGATGATGCGAAATGTCTTTTTTTCTAAAAAATGAGTCCGAGTAAGAGCAGCATGAATCAGATGCATCTCACTTCTTATTTAGTTTAGATTTAGTATGGTAGTATTTTCCCTGTGTAATTTGATCATTCATCGAACACACATTGCACAAATTTTCAAGAAACTGCGGGAGATGCCGCAACAGTAACTTTTAACGGAGTCATCCGCTACGTGTAGCATTACAATGCAACAATTTCAAAATTCAGAGTTTAAGAGGATGCCTCGGTAGCTTAACTGGCTACAACACTCGGCCGGACATCGAGGGACCAGGGTTCGAATCCCGGTCAAGGCGAATGATTTTTACACTCTGAAATTGTTGCATTGTAACACATAGCACATTTTAAGGACTTTCTAAATTTGTATGAATTGTGTTGACTCATTTTCCTGTGCACCAAACCCTTCTTCCTTCTTCTCCTCTTGGTTTATGACTCCCTTCATGTTGTTCAGATTGCCTATTCTTTGAAATAATCTTCCACGATAACCTAGCACAGTCACTTTCATCCTGATTGTTTTCATCTTTCTCCATAATATCATCTCTGGAGCCTTCAAAGAGCCCTCATTCGAAGCAACAAGTTTCTGGACCATTCAGAGCTAGGTTCAGTAACAAAGACTTCTTAAATATTTACCGTTCGTAAATAAAATATATTTTGAGTACCCAAAAACTAATGTTATGGTCAGGGTCGATATTAACGTTCATTCATGACCTCCGATGGCAGGTGGCGATGTGTCGCTAGGTTAAATTCCTACGGATCGCAAAGTTACCACACATAATCAAAACGTCGAAACGGCTTTCATAGTTTTTTAGGGTGTATACATGTAACATTCCCAATCCATTTGCACATATAAGCACAACTAACTTATTTGTTTGCCTCCATGTGATGTGAGAGCGTTAACAACTATGTATTATCAAATCTGATTAGGTTAGCTGAAAGCTGGTTTTTATCATTTTTGAAAGAAGTAACAAACAATTGCTGCCAATGCATACAACCAGCTCTACTCCATCATGAAATATCGAATTACTTTCCTCGTATATTGGCGAAGAGCTGATGATTATGTGTTTTCTTAGCCGATTTGGCTAGTGCATGTATTTTTGGTTTATGCGCCGAATGTACGGGCTCCATTCTTCTCGCTAAATATAATTTTGAATTCCGGCTCATGCTATCTTGCGACTTGGATTTAGTTGAAATATGAACCACCCTTCAACTTATGATTGCAATTTATCTGATTTATACAAATAACATTGAATCTAACGAAACGCCGCAACCGAATGTGATTCAATGATTTCGCTTTCTTTTTATTTATTTATTTGATGATATTCGTTACAATTAGGCAATTGTTCTGGTGGCAACGGTCAAGTCTGGTCAGCTGTCTGCATCACAAGAAGAAGAGATAGACAAAGCTCTTGTATACAATGACCCTTAAAGGATTACCAACTACACTATTACATTAACCATCACCCGTGGGCTAGGTTTACACCATTCGAGAGCATACTACGTACCGTCCTTCGCCTCACTCCGTCCATAATCACGTACTCTTCAATTTCATGTACCGTTCAAAATCGCGTCCCGTTAACACTTCATTCACTTTTGAAATACAACTAGTAATGCCGTTCACATAACATACAAACAATATTTTAACAGTTACAATAGTATAAAAATTACTGATTATTATTTATTTATTTTATTATTATACTGGGTATATCTATAAAAACTGGGATATAGTATATTGTACTGGGTTTATTACCCAGTGGCTGCTTTACACTTCTTCTTAAAACTTCTAAAATTGGAAGGAAAGGGCTCAAACAAACCTCCAGGCAGCTGGTTCCATTCACCAATAGTTCTGTTTAAAAAATAGTGTTTTTTCTTATTTGTTTTTTGCGTTCTTATTTTTATTTAAAACTGTGGTCGTTTTTCCCCTTAAAGTATGGTTTTTCTATCTCTTTCCATATATCTTCCCACGCTTCGTCATTTTTAAAAATTCTGTGCATCGCGCTTAATCTACTTCTTTTTCTTCTATTTTTTAAACTTTCCCATTTCAATGCATCCAACATATCCGTGACACTCTCTGCTCTTTTGTACTTTCCGAGTACATATCTTGCTCCCTTTCTTTGTACATTTTCTATCTTTTTCATATGTCCCTCCTCATATGGATCCCATACTATGGACGAATATTTATTTGGTAGTTGTGTCCATTCAAAACCTAACTTAAGCGATAGATTACCTAAGAATAATAATCTATTTTATATTCAGTTTTTCCATTTATGGAAAGCCATCAATTACAGGACAGACGAAATATATTTCTCAATCAGTGCATACAAGATCTGTGAGTCCAATTCGATTTCGCTTATCGTTCAAGTCAAATGACAAGAAACCAAGAAAATATTTTGAAATTCAGAAATATTGGGGTAAAATTATAAGTTCCCCGAGTCTAGTGAAAGTATACAAGGGTGTATTATTATGGGCTTTATGTTAATTCAGTATGGTATTATTTTTTCGGATATTCTCCAAGAATATGCGATATTCTCAGTTCATGTGATTCTTCGCAAATATGACCTTTTGGATGAAAACACTTCTGCTTCGATGAGCGGGATGTTATCAAGGTCAAGTGGCCAGTCATATATTATCAATCGTAATTGCATTCGATTCGGGATTTTGTTAAGCAGTGAAAAGTTCAGCGTATCTCAGTTGGCAACAATATTACTCGGTTTTCTCGATGGCACTAATTGGGTAGCGACGTTGAACATCTGAACGAATATGTTTGTCGGCGAACAGTATCAGCTTAATGCGACTTAGCGGATATGAAAGGAAAGGCAATAGGTAATTAACTTAGTTATTTTATTATTTGAAGTACGATAATGAACTCAGAAACTGTGAGCTGCGTTCAAGTTCCAAGGTCTCTTTAATTACTCTTTGACAAAGTACTTAGTTTAGTTTATTACCATGCAGAAAGTTGAAACATTGGTTACTTTTCATCACAATTTTGCAGTGGAATTTCACATTTGTCACAACTTCGACGCCATGATTTCATGGACACCGAGGACGCTGCTGTAGGGGTTATTTTTGCTCACTGTTAAGTTGCGGATTGGCCATATTCGAGGCTTTTCTGGATCGCTCCATCACCACATGCCTCATTCAATTAACGATGTATTCTGATTGATTTGAAGCCATTCGAGTGGAGAAAATGAATTATTACATGCTGTTTTCGTGCACTAAACGACACCATTTTTATTGTTGAATGCCGTTATCGCTATAGCGGAAGCTATACGAATACAGTGACACCGCTGTGCGGTCCAGCTATCTTTGCATTATATATTTATTAAATGCCCACTTAATTTAAGCTAGCCACAAATTTAATCCACAAAATGTCCCTAAAAAAATTAGGTGACTTTAGAACTTTAACGCAACTGTAAACTTTAATTAGTTAGACAGTCAGGTAAGGGTTTGCAATCGTTTAATGAGGTGGTCTATATACCAGTAGCAGGAACATTCAAAGAAGAATTACGTTTGGCGGAGAAGATTTTCTTTACAAAGAGGATGGAATTGTCTTCTATTTCCTCGCGCATGCGTTGGAAAGTACAAGTGATAATATATATCCCTATCTTAACCCTTCTCCGTCTCCAGATTATGCTGCCCATCCACACTTCATGCGTCACTTGCACCTTTGCAGTCTGGAGTCACGTGAATGTTTAGGATACCACTAAGCTACGGAAAGATTACTGTCAGACCATAAAATGGACTGTTCAGTTCGATTTGACTTGAGAAATGAAACCTTCTATGCTCAAGCACATGGATGCAGCTTATTGGTTTCACTCTCATTAAGTACAATTATAATAATATTAATGTAAGTGCTGCCCTTCCAAACTCCAATGATAATATTCAAATATTATTTTTTTTAATTTAGCTATATTTAAAGTTGTTCTTTTAGTTGAAAGCAATTGTTCCAAAAGAACAAGGAAAATAATCTATCAAAATTAAGATTAACTTAATTGTTTATTACCAATTGATGTGTAAACTATATCAAATAATGGATATAATCTACAAGTAAACTACAGGTACATGCTCTACAATATCTTAATGTAAAATACTTCACTGCTCATACAAGACGGCCTTCAATAAACGAGAGGAACAAAAAATTAGGGATATTTTAAACAATAAATGCTTACTAATCTACTTAGAATAAAAAAAATACTTAATAGCATCTTAATCCCTTGATATCTCAACTATGAGGTCCAACATTCATATGCATGTGTATTAACTCATATGTACAAACACGCGAACTCATATAAACATGAATGCCTATATCCATCATGCAATAATTAATAATTTGTGTTTCATTATATCTTTCACGGTTTTGTTACTTTTTTAGAATGTATCCCCGTTCTGTGTCACCGCCATGGTTTGATTTTTATGAGTACAAAGGGGGAAGACCGTATAATATCCCAATAAGTAGTACACTTCAGTTTAACCTGATTTCCGTGGTGCGCGTTCCATTTCGACGTTCGCCCATGTCTGCACGAGCAATACTCTTTATTACGTGTCGTGAAGGTGTGTTACGCGATGTGTAAGCCCTCGTGTGCCCAGTGTCCCTGCAAGTGACCGGAGGTATCGATTCTTATTATTCCCTTCAAATTCACTGTTGCATGGAATAGGCACACCACTAATCGGCTTCTTCCGCGCCATGTAGGGTGCAGGAGTAGCACGTAAGTGGCTCTTGCTGGCGTCTGAGCAACGTACCAGTAGCAGGTGCTGTTTTAAAACTCGTTTCTTTGGCATCGTATGGGTTCAACGTGAATTCTTCTTCTATCGCGGTGAATTCCAAAGTGTGAGGCGACTTTCCCGTGTGAATAAGTTTGAGAATACCAGGAGTGGAGGGAATGATTACTGATTGATCATTATCCAAAAAACTGTGGTAGATGCCATAACTAACTTTTAACGGAGTCATCCGCTAAGTGTGCAATACAATGCAACATCAAAATGTAAAAATCAGAAAATTTCAGAAAAAAAAATAATTTCAGAGTGCAAAATTTCAGAGTTTAAGAGAACGCCTCGATAGCTTAACTGCCTAAAGCAATCGGCCGGATATCGAGGGATCGGGGTTCGTATCCCAGTCAAGATGAATGATTTATACACTCCACTCTGTAATTGTTGCTTTAATCACAATGACTATTTTTGTGGTTCCATATCATGAAACGTCTTGAAAACTGCAAAGTGTTCCCGTTAGACTGCATGGAGTCCTCCATGCTGGTTCTAATCGCAGTAATTAAGTGATTTACACCATAAAGAAAGAAATTGAGTTTTTGGGGTCATTGTTTTTCAAATAGAATCACTGCTTCACCGGAAAAAATCTGCAAAAAGAAGGGAAATCACTCGATTTCTTGAAGAAATGTAGGAGAAAAACGGAATAAAAACGAAAAAATTTAGTGAAAACAGAATTTTTTTCAAGACGAGATTCTAATATGCCAAACTGGGATATGATAAGGTAATCTGAAACTCCCGATTAAATGGAGGTTTCTTTCAGTTGTGATATTAGTTCGTGTTTACCGTATTTCAGCGCTCATGCAACCTTGGGAAAAACCGGAACCCTGGTTACGAACCTATTTCATTGATGCGCACACAGAGGTGGTGACATGTAAAAATATTTCTAATTTCAAGGGTAAAATCGGGAAAACGTATGAAATGAAAATCTTGAAGATGGGTACCCACTCTGTCAATAGAACTCCCTTTCACTAGTTTCTATTAAAATATTACGCTTTGTGCCATACCAACACCCGTATTGGTCGTACTCAGTGGCTTCGAAGTGCCTTCCACCCATAGGATGGCAAGATAGGTAACATTTTCTTAAAAGAACCATTTCTAATATCTCGGCGTACCGGTTAATGCTGAATGACTGTAGGAAATAATAGCACTTAAAACTGCCACACTCAATGGTAAATATTAACCGAGGTTCCTTGCTATTTCAGTCCTGCGAGAGACAAGAGATTCCAGCATATATCCATTGCATACATTGACTCATAAACGTTATTTTTATACGATGAGGTAACGTTCTTCATAAATTAGGGCGCTTAATAAATCAATACAGCGGATACTGACGCTTCTTTTGGTTTATGTCTTGGACTGACAGGGTTTGATGTAATAAGAAGAGCATAAAGAGGATAATCTTATTGGAACCAAAATTGAAGTTGGCTTGTGTGCATCTGTGCAACACCGTCCAAATCTCTGTATCCATTTTGTATGGAAACATTTAATCCAAATTTAGCCTTTGCGACACATTGATTTTCTGAGAACTGGGACCTGTAGAAGATCAAAAAAGGCGAGTGGAAGAGAATTGCTCTATGCCTTTGACGTGTAAATTGTCCTCTACCCTCGCCTATTGAACCAACCTCCTCTTTTGTAATTTCCTGCAACCATTCCCCCATTGCTTCCTCATACTTTTGGAAATATCTTGCTTAGAATCGAACCCGGATAGTTCAGGGAGGGGAAGTTAAACTGGTCGTATGCGTTGAATCGAACGAAATATGAAAATCGCCCTTTCTACTGCTGTTAATAATTTATGGGGTCTTCTCTGCGTCCTATAAGACAATTTTTACTTGTTATTCCTATTTCAGAATTTTGATTTATCAGTTATCTGATGACCTGGAGGTCGACTGGCTTGGGGGGGGGTTATTTCGATGTGTAATTCGGAGTCACATAAAATTATGCACCAATCGTCGGCAGTCTTACGGAAAAATGAGAAAAATATCAGAAATTTTCCGGCTACCACGAAACGGTCTTTGACTCAAAGAGATGATTAATGGCATCGAGAGTTGATACAGCTGGGAAGGTCAGTTGACCTGTCTTATCAGCGAACCCAGACACATTGGATGTATCTCTTTTTCGAGCGTCACTCATGCGCATTTTTTCGTAAAAATCGAAAGCATGGAGGTAAACCAACAAAGCCAGAAGTGGCAAACACACTTCGAGTAAGCAATACGCATTTTTTCACGTTTCTGGGGAAATTAAGTTGAGTTTTGTGACTTTTGTCCGTGGATTATATTTTGAAGTTATTACACCAAAATGAGCGTTGTGATAGGGTATTAACACAGTGAATAATAAGCCAAAGGAAGCGTTAATTCTAAATCCTCCTTGTACGTAGGTTTGTGGGAAAACGAATCACCCACTCTTGCGGATAAACTCAAGCATGCAACGAAAGCCCAGGGGGACGGAAGTAGGTGAATGCTGATTCTCAAATGGTCCAATGAAATAAGAAACAAAAAAAGATAAGAAAGTCGAAGAAAATGTAAAAATGATTATAATTAGGAAAGGGGGCACTATAGGGATAGATAATCCATGATATATGAATAATATATTTGTAAGGAACATAGAAAGGAAGGGTCCATGAGGTAGACACGGTTAAGCACATAGGTCCTATCAGGAAAGTATAAGACGGAAGATATATCAGGGAGTTAGCAGTGGTTCATGAAGAGTGGAAGACTTCAGTCTATCAATCTTCGAAATGAAATGTCTACTTACGATGGCCAAAAGGAGGAGAAGAAGTCTGCAAGGAAATTGATCCCATGCCAGGAGTCAACTTGAACATGTACAATTTCCTCGAAACGGTGCACGGGGATATTAAACCAGACTTCAAGGACGAACCTATGAAATCTCTGTCACAATCAAGTGCACGAAATGCAGAGATGTCTTTTATTCGAGAACAGAATACTAATGATGAAATTTGGTGACGAAAAACGAATCATCTGAAGGCCCTCACGACGTACATTTCAAGAAAATAGTGACCCTCTTCAGCGCTCTGAAGATCTGCAGTTAGTTCTGCGCCATAATAAAGAACCTGTAGGAGGGAATCAGTAATTGTAATTGTAATTTATTCATTCACCATAAGCATAGAATTATGCATGGCTTTGTCAATACATGTTTTACACTTCATTTCAGTAAAAAAACATTAGGCAAAATCAAAACAATATGCAAAGTACAAATACATACAATTTACAACTTTTTGGAATTAACACATTTCAGTTATACATTTGAAATGGTATGCATTAGAAAATCATCTACACTATAAAATAATTAACATGAAAGTAGTTTTTTCACGGCACACATGAATTTAAAGGAACTTTTGATATTTTTAATATAAGCAGGCCATTTCTTGTACATAAGTATTCCCTGATGATCTATCCCTTTAATCGTTTTATTTACTCTGTGCTGACTTACATGGAATGCATTTTGGCTTCTCGTATTATGACTATGAAGGTCACAGTTTTTAATAAACATGATTTTTGTTAATAAGAGACACTGTTTTAAGAATGTATAGACAAGGAAGAGGTAAGATTTCTAGTTTTTCAAAAATAGGTTTCCTGGGAGCTCTATTATTAGAATAAGTTATTATGCGAATAATCTTTTTTTGCATTTTAAATAATTTTGGAAGGAAGATAGAGGAGCCCCAAAAGGGAATACCATAATGGAGAAGTGACTGCACATAGCCAAAATATATAGTCCTCAATGCCTGAATGCAAATGATTTCCCTGAGTACACGGAATGCATAACAGATTTGTGCCAGTTTTTGAGATAAATTATTAATATGTTCCTCCCATGAAAGATTAGAGTCAATCCAAATGCCTAAAAACTTTGTTACCTTTAGTTCTTTTATGGGGCAACTGTTAATTATTGGATATAAATTTATTAACTTCTTCTTGAGATTGAAGTTTAAATAATGGGTTTTACTAACATTTAAAGATAGCTTATTGTCAGTGAGCCAGTTCATCAAATTGTGTAGTTTCTGTTACCTCGTTCATTAACTGAGTGGGATTATGGTTATTAAAAATTAAGTTAGTATCATCAGCAAATAGTATTGTATTGGAGAGTGATAAATTTGCAGGTAAATCATTTATGAAGACTAAAAATAGTAGTGGTCCAAGAATGGAGCCCTGCGGAACTCCACAAATAACAGAAGTTGTACTTGATACAGATGAATTCATTTCAATATATTGTGACCTATCAGTTAAATATGATTTAAACCAGTCCTTTGCATTGCCTCTTATACCATTTGTTTCTAATTTTTTTAAAAGAATTCCATGGTTAACTGTATCGAAAGCTGTATCGAAACTCTTTCGTTTTTGCAAAGTACCTGAAAGTAAGTGCATTGCTGACAAATTATAGGGCATAAAAAGCCACCGTAAAATCACTAGCGGAAAAATTGCAACAATATACATCACCTGAATTTAATGATCTCTAATTTTGGTGGCGAGCTCATTATTTAATTTTTCACTTTTTGGCTGACGATTACGGAGTTACATTGGTTATTTCTGTCTCTCTTATTTGCTTCTCATAAATTAAAGTCTTGATTTTTCATTGGAAACGCCCTGATCGAAGAATTATACAATTGAACACATTCAAAACTCACATTATTTTTTGCCTTTGGGATGACTTTGAATTTCCTCTTCTAAATGACTTCCCTGGCGTAAATTAAAGTGAATCACGAGGAAAATCAGTTCTCAATATCCCAGGCGGCTTATTCAATTACACCGGTGCAAAGAAGATCATGATGAGCATTTTATCAAACGTACTAGCTCCAGCACGAAGACAGACCTATTTTTCACGGTAAAGTTATCATTTTTATTCTTTTACACCTCCACTGCCCATAACATCTATAAAAGGGCCGCAAAACCTCTTCCGGGGAAAAATGGAGCAGGTACAACAGCGGCTTTCATAATCACCGACCGTAGATGTTCTGATTGCTTTGCAGCAGCCATCCAGCATCAGCCCCGCTATTCTCTCTTCATTCCCTAATGGCTCCTTCCCTCGAATTGCTCCTCATGTCGGTGGTGCTTTTTTTATTTCTTAATTACGGGTGGTGCCCTAACACCCCTTGCCACACACCCTTGCGGCGGCTTGCGGGGTATTGAGTAGATATAGATAGATGCAGATGGTGTTTCCATCTGGCTACTTGAAACCAATATGTCATACTTAATTTTCATTACTATCATCTTAAATGTTTCTGGGAATGAAGATAGTGGTAGGCATTGATGTGCTGTAGACTGGAATTCTACGCATTCGCGTGTGTTCTGCACGTCTCCCACTTATGATTTTAACAATGTAGACTACGTAAATTTGAGAGGGAAATGAAGGAATTGATTCTGTAATGAACTAATTGGTGAATCTGAATGGATGTTCTTAAGTAAATTTGTATTCTCAACACAAAGTAAGCATGAGTACAATAAATTTCCGATTTTTCTAGAAATAGATGTATCGAATATCCTTTTCGTCTTTTTAATATTGAATATCTTAAACTTGCTGAAATGATATTGTACGTAAATTATTTCGTAGTAGTTATTTACAATTGCACGTAGCTTATCATTTATCTGTGAAAGCAGCTTAAATCCCCAGTATGAGAAACTTCAAGAACTTCTACATTATTATGCTCCTTAGTCGCGACTACTTTTTTATTGTTAGATCTGCTATTCTATTTAATAAATATTTGAAAATACTCAGGTTTCTGACCTCTAAATATTTCATCAATGACAGGCATCAAAAGTAACCCCAAACATGAAAAAAAAATCAAAACTTTCCGCATTGTCTGCATAGAAACATTTTCTGTGCAATTTTTGTTGTCAGCGCATTGTTTACACATAGCTTTGACAGTGAAATTTCTCGTCTAGCATCGCTGGTAGGTATTAGATTGGGAAGTGCCTTTTCCCGCAATTCGTGTTGCATTGGATAGTTGGATTGACCGCTAGTTTTAGTAATAATATCGGAAGGATAACAGAGTATGATTTTCAGAGAGATTCCACAATGATATTGCTGGCCATTAGAATTCGTTTCAGTCGAAAAAACCATGCCGACTCAGAGAATGGAATCCGGACTTTTTTGAGGAAAGGGCTCGTCACCACTTGTCCCACTGGGGGCTCGTCCCAAAATTAAGTAACAGCCTTTTTATCCAGTTTTGACTCCCGGATTTTCTTCTGGAGAATATAAAATGGGTGTAAAGGATAACCAACGATGGAGTAATAGCATTGTACTCGTATGTAGTGGAAGAGAGCCTTTGGGAGAAGCTGGAAGAAGGGATACAGGAGGTACTGACAATGGGAGACAGTGAAGTCCTGAAATGTGTAATGGAGGGGAGAATGCTGATAAAGCGAGGTAGAAGTGAGAAAATAATAAGAATGCATGCGGAGCTAGAAAATGAGTTAATGTAATAATAGTATGTAGAATGGATTGTAAAAAGTTTGTACTGTTCTAATTAGGGATCACGAGTGCAGTGGTGTGTAGTGCCATTATCCATAAAAAAAACCTACCCTAATGTGGTAGACTACTCCTAATAAAAATAGTTATCAACAAAGTTTTGAAAATTAAAAGGTTAAAAAAAATGTTTCTTTTGAATTAAGTATCCATAAATTTATATTTTCCTCAAAATTTCCTCTTTGGAAAATGTGATTTCTCCATGCCTAAATATTTTGCATTCTATCAGAAAGTAGATAACATGTGCCCCTACTGCGTTATCCGACGCCGCTCCAAACTTTGGCCGATGGTAATAAATACCGTAATCAATGCAATAGTCTTGTGCAAGACTGGTAGTTAGTTGTTTTTATTGCGTTATTCCACTTTTGTGTTCCTTTTTTTGAGTCACACTTTCGCCTCTGCATGAAACGGTTGGGCGGAATACAGAACGTTCCGTGTCCGTACCCACGCCTGTAACATTCACACTCGGATATCGGCCGACGCACTTTTAGTATTGCTATCGTATATAGTTATCACATTCGGGAGGGACCCAAGACAGCGTCCTTGGCGGAAATCCGTTCCTCGTGCCAAAACCAAGGTGGTGAGAATTTAACCGCGCATTTAAGGTGGGGGAAGGGGAGTTCCTTTCTCTCTGCCGTCTGCGGTTCCCCAGAAAGTTTTGCCAGGCAGAAAACCGCATAGCTTGGGCTAAGGTGTGGGGTTCTTAGAGGCATCATTCTCATTTGAAACAGTCGCACTGGTCTGCACTCTTTAAATGAATCCCAATTTTGGAGAAAATAACCTTTATTAATGTTGCTATTTGTATCCAGTTATGGTTTTTAATTATATTTTTTATACATTTTTACATTCAGATTACAACACATTAAAATAAGGTTGAATGAAATAATCATCCACAACTGACGATGCATAAATTATCGATATTTGGAAGCGCATCAAATTCAATTCCTTAAACAAAACCTTGAAAATGTTTACCACAAATTGAAAAGATTGTCCTCTATTACCACATGAAAAAGGTCTTGTACTCTTGGTGTGCACAATAAGGGCATCGAACCACTCCTTTTAAACATTATATGGGAATATTTACCTGTGAAAAGTATGAAAATATTACGTTTTAATATTCGTAGGGTTCCGTAATCGAAGATACGATCATTTCTGGAATCTTCCCTGTTTTCCAGCGTCCTCGTTGCCCTCGAAAACAGTTCCATCCTTGTTTCCAGCTAGTATCTTCGACCTGAAGACGATTGTCAGGAATGCCTGAGGTACTGCAAACCTAAACCATCGAGCGTGGTGAAAACTCGGGGAGAATGCATAGATTATCCAATTTTTATGAATGCGTAGAAACATTAAGGATAGTTCCCTGTAGTTACGGTTGCATTCCTTGCGCTACTTTCTTACTGGTACCCTTGCTCTCTTAGTTACGTATCTGCCCCCAGCAAGCAGCAGCTGAAGAGGGTGCGTAGGGAGCATGGGAATGTCTCGCATCGTCCAATTGCGTGAGCGGCGGCTACGTTTGGAAAGCCGTGGGTATTGGGGGAGGAAAGGGAGACTCGATCCTTATGCAACGTAGTTGGTGTGACCCCCGAGTTGGATTTAATCCTCGCAAGGTGCATGAGTGTGCGGGCCCGAATTGGAAGCGGACGAAGTAGATATGAATTTTAAAAGGACGACCTGCCACTGGGTCCAGTGCTGCCGTTTGATCATTTGAAATAACTTATTGTGAACCTTCATGAGATGCCATCATCGAGCCCAATTTACATCGCCACGTATCACGTCAAAAACGTCTGACGTCGGAACACCAAAAACCAAAATCTATTTTAGGGGTGTGTTCATGAAAGCAAAAATCATGAAACACGGGCATCATTATGTGATAACAGGAGAGCCTGCTTACATTTCTCATCCTCGCCTAGTAAGATACAAGCTGGCACCCCACACTATAATAAATCCTTCTTCAATTCTGTATACATACTACATCGCTTCGTAGCGTCCAACATTCCTAATCCTTCCCCTTCCTCGTTTGCCCAGCATTTTCCCCTCTATCACTGTCTACACCATTCCATCGCCAATCCAAGCGCTTTGAATCCATCTTTCCGGGATCCTTTGGATTTCACTCATCAATCATATCTCCTCCCTTACCATGCTTAGCAGGTCCTCGTTTGCTTTCATTTCTGTCCACCTCATCTTTTCCATCCTTCTTCATCCGCTCATCTCTAAAGTCTCCAATACGAACACACCTATCATCTTGCTTCAACGATATAGTTTCCGCACCTGAAAAAACCACTTCCCATGTCAAAATTTTCACAAACCTTTTCTTAATATCCTAATTCGATGGAACAATTTCCGTGTGTAAAAATTATTCGCATTGATCGAATGATTTTTACACTCTGAAATTGTTACATTGAAATGCATATGTTGCAGCATCTCCCGTAGTTTCTTGGAATATCCAAATTCGTCTTCCCTTTATCAGCTGTTTATCGAAAAAATATTGAAATTGGCGAGCAACGTGATTAGTTATTTTGGAAATTACTTACACATATTGTGAAGTCAAAATGAATGAATTGTGATCGAATTTTTTTCCGAAAATTCGTATCAACTTTTTTCTTATTTTCTACCCATCCAGTGAACAGAATTCGCCCGAAGGATTTTAATGAAAATGAAATAATTTTAAAATGGGAAATCGAGTAAGGGAAAATATGCGTCCTGGTATTGGTAGGAAAATATCAAGGCGTTGAGTTTGACCCTCGGTATTGCGAAAAGGGCCTAAATAATTTGCATTAGATAAAGAAAAAAAGCAATGGGGGGAAATTAAATAAAAGAAGAATACTAAATTGGAATCACCATACATCGAATGATATAACGTAGGAAATATATGATAAAGCGAAATATTTCGACCCTTAAACCAACTCCGTAGTGTCTCCAATTTTATTAAACAAGAAATAATTCATGATGGGAGTATACAACGTTTGCCAAAGACTATATTACGGAGTTATGAAACGTATTTCACCTTTATTTCAGGGACATAAAACTGTATGACACAAAGAACTTAGCCGATGTGTTGTGGATAGTTGTGCTAACATTAACGTCAACACATTGTTAGAAGTGATCATCAGGGATATTGTTGTGATTCAAACTCTTCCAAGATGTCACGTATGCCTCCATTACGTGTTTTTGGGAATATGCTGGTATCGAAGGATGTGATTAACCTGTGGGTCTCGTGAACTCTTCAGAGTGTAGCAAATAAAATGAGAGTGGCCAGCATGATTTTCAATATCCGACAAACAGGAGCGGGAACGCTAGATATAGAGGGAAAAGCATAGAGCATCGGCAACGCATAGCTCTTGGCTTCATGAAACGGTAGAACTTTCTCACGTTTTCGTGGATTCGCCAAACAAGCGGTGAAGAAAATCTGATTTCATTGTAATAAAACAGGTACATAGTTCTGTTACAGGTAGCAGAACTAGACACCTGTATCCTTAAGTATCAGGACTAGATTAAAATGGAGAGTTGAAAGCTATATTATTTTGATATACATAGCCAGGGAAGATCAACCAATTGATATCGTAAACTATATTACTTAATAAATATTATTTATTTAAATTCTAATTCCAAACTTTAAAATTCTGCAAAATAAAAAGTTTTTTTTGCAAACAATGCCCTATTTAAATGTTCACAAAACGGTAGATTGTTTTGGCAGCCATGGGAAGAAGAACTCTATTTCGTCGAAGTTAGTGCCCTGCTCAAAAATGTTTAACTTCCCACAACGAATTGCAATTTTTGGCTACATGTCTTTAAATCTTAAAAGGATCTTATCTTATCAGGATCTTTAAATTTTATAAGGCACTTTAATTTTTCCTGAAATTTCCTGAGTTTTACAATACCTCTAACGTTCTCTCCAAAACGTATTTTTCTGCCAGGAAGTTCTTATAATATCGAACTAATTCATGACGCCCTCTCTTTTCGCGCTACTTTCTGTGAGACAATGCGGCATATTTCTGCAGTCGTTCCAAATGGTGAGCACTGTTTCTTGAGAAGTGCATTGAAGGCAATAGTTACTTTGTTCCCTCCGGGATATATAGCATGATGCAAGATTTTTCCGTAGTGTTGGCGGTGACAACTAAAGTACCCATTTATACTTTAGCTGTGTGTGCGTAATTACATTGTGATAATTCAACTAGCCCTATGCGTGCTTGTTGATACAATTTACTTGCATTGAGCGTAATTATATCACCAATCACGCACATTGCACGAGGTCATGGAAATGAATCATGATGGTATATTACGAAAATAGTCTTAGAGTCTAAATACTTATTGCACGGAAAAACATCTATTTTCATCAATCTTCTCCTTCATCAGTTGTCTTACGACAGGGAAATCCAAAAATAGCAATGGCTACCACGGTTTACACCCCCACTCTCAAACTTCGTGGCCCTGGTGATTAATCTTTATTTGCTGGTCTAAAACTAGGACCGCTCTCCATTCCTGTTCGATTGCTGTGATCCGTTTTTTTTTACTTGGATGTTGAACTGTACGGTGGGAAAATTCACGTGATCCATACGCACATGTCATGTAAAAGGAAAATGACTTTTTACCTTATTGAAATTACGTATGGGAAAAAAGGAAGGTACTTACAGCATGGTCGAAAATAATGGTAGCATTGATTCAAGGACCCTTGAGCTCATCAAAACTTGTGCCTCGTACTCAGTCATTAATTTGAAAAAGTAAACATTTTTTAAATGGAGCTATTAGGCTGTTTTGGGGTCTAATGCAGTTGAATACTTGGAATTGCACCCGGACAAGGTCGGACTACACACTCCGTAGCTCGAATCAATGGGAGCAATATGAATCTTTTGAACAAGGACTGGTAACATCTAGTTGCTCTAGGTGACGATAAGCGTCACCGTCCGGAATTCTTGGACCTGTGGTTTGCCTATCTATTCATTCTCCTTGGAGTGAACTGTAAATAAACTCGTTGATCTTATGCTTTCACATTTCTTCTTTGTAGTTGAAATTGAGAAGAGGGGTGCTGTCTTAGGATCATTTTTTGGTTCAACGTTTCTCCCGCGTAGTAGCCGGTCTTCTGGAACGAAGTGGCACAACTTCGGATGCCACGGCATTTTTTATCCACTAATTTGTGGGTGGAGGAATTTGAGATCACTCTCTATGGCAATACAATGGTAAAAAGATGAGGATTAGTTGGAGGGAGGATACGTATAAACCTAGAGTGAGGTTGGTCGCCTATCGCAAAGAAGAGATATTGCGCTCGCGTTTACTCGGAAACCTTTGCCTGGTGCCAACTCGAAAACTTGTTGAGCAGCTGAAAATCTCTTTCATGTCACTGGTGCCCTATTTTGAAAACTTTTGTGGGCTGGACCTACTCCTCAGTCTTGAAAGAACTCCGCATTCCCATTCGGTTGATAATTAGTCAACGTTGAGGAAATTGCGCATGGGACGAATTTGGAACCATAAATTGCCCTTTTGGATACGTTCCAGGATGTACTAGTGACAACTTAATGCGAATTAAGCGAAAATGTGACTGAATTGTGTGACTTCTCTAAATGCCGATTTTCGGACTTCAATGATAATCAGTTTTTGACTCTTTTACTGCAGCATCTCTGTGGACCCACATTCTTACATTCTCATCCGTTCTATTCGCACTTCCCCCAGGGCATGTACTGTATCCTTTGTCTTCAATACCTTGCTACGGTCTATCGTCGTATTCTTTCTTCTATTCTTCACGGTGAAAAACCCATGAGCCAATTTGAAGATTAGTAAACTTAAAGAGTGAAAATTGTTCACTCCAAGTGACGAAATGGGTGTTTATACTAAAGAAATATCCTCTATCCTTCATTAGTCACATTAAGGTGTTTCCTTTATATGTTCTTTTTTAAGATCCTCACATTTCCTGGATTTTTCCCAGAATTAGGCATAGGCTCAGTGGATTACTATAGACTCAATTGAAACTGATATCCCATCCAGAAGTACAGGGAATTAATACAATTGCAGGTAGTAATTTTCGATCTGAGGTTCATATTATGCAATATTTTTCTTGGTGCAATGTTAGGTAAATTGTTAGGCTGATAGATGGAGGACATCGAGTTATACTTTTGAAAAATCTTAGCTAATTTTGGGCCTCAAAACCTTAATGGGACACTGCATGAGGGAAATGCGCATAGGGAATAACTGAATAAGCTAGTGGGCTCTTGCCCTCGGTGCCTAGATTTTGAGAGCGAGAGAACCTGACTCTTCAAACAATACTTGAAGATGATAACCTTGGTAAATTTTTGTAAAAGATGTCCAAAATTTAAAGTTAAAAACTGAATGATTGCTAAAAACCATCATGCAGTCTGCTTGATATCTTGCTTGTTTGGAAAACACTTAGTGATAGAAAGTTGACGGACTCATTGTTGAATGGTGTAAGACCCCTTAATCCATCTGTTTTGTAATTTGTTCACAACACCAGCTTTAATAAGATGAATTTAAATCTTCCCTGGTTGTTTCGAATGATTTGGTCATTTATAACTGCATTAATCAAGTCTAGAAAAACCTTTGTATCACAATACATCATCTTGATTTGAGTGATATACGTATTCACCTCAGGTCTGAATGAGAAAAAATTTAAATAAGACTGAATCACAATTTGGTCATCCTTTCGAGTAACCTGTTTCACCACTTGTTTGCTAAAAACTGAAATGTCCTGTTTTTGATCAGTAATTACACCTATATAACCTCGAAAGTTGTGCTCTGGCTTGGTAGTATTAAGGTGTTCTGATCTACCATTCGTCGAATGAGCGTGTTAAATTCTCCCTTTCAACGAAGTTAAGATTTCAACCGAGGTTCTGACGCATATGCTAAGATTTTTAAAAGACCAACTAAACTTTTTTCGGATTATGTACTCAAATAATTTCAAGTTCCTTTGAGTACTATAAGTTGTGTCTCCTTGACAGTGTGAAACGCAAAAAATGTATAAAATGTCATGGTCGGAACATAGTGTCTGCCACAAAGCAAATATCATCTGAACTATGGGTTCAGATGATATTTGCTTTGTTGCAATGAAAGAAGGGACCATTTGGTCTCAATTTCGCTCATATGAAGACCTCTATCTATCTAACGATGATGCCCTGAAGCATGATTCCTCAACCAAAATTCTGCAGCGGCACGTGGGAATGTTCTCTGACTGGTAATGACTTTTTTACGTCCAAATTTAACAGTTTGATGAAAAACGAGATGGAGAAAACGCCGTTATACGCCAGCCTTAAGACCTCTCGGCTACATTGTCCAAATGGCTTTAGGCACCCGTTTAAACGAATTTAAGCAAAGATTTTATGAATCCCCAATGGAAGATTTTTGAAGTATGGACACATTTGATACATGAAACCGGGACATGAGGTTGTGAGCAGGATAAAATTATTTAGGGGAAATATTTGTAGAAATACAATAATTTTTCTGTCACGATGATTAACGTATGTTAAATTTAACGCAAATTCCAAACAAAAACATACTAATAAAAGTCCACAACAAACAAAAAAGCATATGATAAACATTATAACCATTACCATCACGGCATACGTATTCATGCTAGACGGACAAATGCATTTACCTGAGATTACTGCTTGCGCATTCATTCGGATAGCGAAAGGTTAATTTTCCGTTTTTCGGTCGGTTGACCTTTGTGAAAGGCGATCCAAATAGCGGAACATTCAAGGATTTAGAAAAAAATCCTCTTGAGGGGAACAATTTAGGGCATTTAACCACAAAGCTGCGGTATGCATCGCCCTGAAATTTATCTTAAAATTATTTTTTCTTTCATATTCCAGAATTAGGTAGCCACAGAAAGAATTGCAACGCAAGTCAAGCATGAGATATCCGAAAGTAAGGCCAACCCCAACCATCGTGATTACCGGCGGACAGTGTTCAGATAAAGGAACAATTCCAGAGTGTAAAAATCATTCGCCTTGGATTTTTACACTTTGAAATTGTTGCATTGAAATTCATATTAGCGGATGACTCCGTTAATAGTTAATGTTGCGACATCTCCCGCAGTTTCTTGGAAGTGTTCGGGTAGTCATCGCCCTTGGATCCGTCCCAGATGGAAGTAAATCAATGGTTTGAATTGTTCAGCACCCATCTTATAATCCTTTTACATCACACAGGGGTCGTAGAAAATGAAAGGTGTTTTCACATCCGTGTTCCGTGGAGGTGCAAGGAATGGTGGCGGTGGGTGTTTATCGTCTCAACCTATGCCAAATCTTCGCCTGGCAGCGTGCGTGCGTATGAAGGCTGAATCCTGCCCAGCTCGACGGCAGATTTTGCGTGAGGAAGGCGGTGGGGGAGGGTTAACCCGCACTCTTAAATGAGACGTGCGTTCATTACGAGTAGTCCCACGCAAACGCCCTCGGCTCGCTCTATTTTTCACCCGGTGATGCGTCGCGGAGGACTTTCCACCCCCCTGGGATCTCGTCACGTGATCTGGAATCCGGCGTGCGTAGGTCACAAAATGATCCTCGATGATATCGGTTTAAAGGTTATCGAGAGGCCGAGCGCATTGATTTCTCATTGGGAGAAGACTGATATTCTTGCGTGTCGGCGACATATTCCCTATGTTTTTTCGCAGTCTCAAATTGCTTGCCAAAGACTCATGATTTTCGACTTCAAGTCCTCGTAAATGAACCATTATATCATACCCTACTACAGCAGCTCCTGAGTTTCACCCGTTTACCTATCAATAATTCTACTTTCTTGTCTGTCTATTTCACAATCTATCAATTGCCTTAAAGGTATTCCAAATCAGGCCTGTCGTTGTAATGATCGAAAAATTAATCTTAAATCCATTGAAATTGTATTGTGAACGACCCATGGAGGTCGTTTGTGACATGATTTAAAAAGTATTGTAGTATTGAATCAAGTGTCAGTAGGCAATTGCTATTGAGTTCCATGCCTTTCACAATATCAATGTCGGAAGCACATAAATATTGTTTTAGATTTTGCAGAACATTGCTTCATATTTTGCGCAAAGTTATGATTTATTTACGCGATTCAAAGCGTTTCCTCTAGATTTCATGATAATTTTATAGTAAGGGCCACAAAGTGGACAGAGTAAACAATTTTTTTAATTTTATAAAATCTCGATTTCTTATTAAACTACGAGGGTCATCCGGAAAGTAGTACCCGTTCGTGCCGCATGAAGTGCTGACGACGCGAGTAGCCGCTGGACGAGGTCAGATAGCTTCAGTGGCTTGTCTGCCTTCTCTGAGCCAAGCTGCGTGACGCTAGCATTGCCTGTGTTGTTTCAGTGATTGTTTACAATGTTTAAAAAAATTGAGAACGCCGCCAGTTGTGAAGTGAGGACAGTGATTAAATTCCTCAATGCAAGAAACGTTCGCCCATGTGATATTCATCGCCAATTAAAGGAGGTGTATGGAGACAATGTAATGGACGAGTCGTCTGTTCGGCGGTGGTGTCGCAACTTCAACATGGGGAGGGGGAACACACACGACGATGAGCGTTCGAGGAGACCGTCTGTCATTACAGACCAACTGGTGAGCTCAGTTGACGAATTCGTGAGGAACGATCGGCGCGTCACAATTGATGACATCTGTGAGCATTTTCCCAATGTTTCTCGAACAATTGTTCATGAAATTGTTAAACACCATCTGCATTATGCAAAAATTTGTGCAAGATGGGTCCCTCGCATGCTTACAGATGAGCACAAAACCAAGCGTATGGCTGCAGCACTGACGTTTTTGGGACGTTATTCTGATGAAGGAGACTCTTTCTTGACTCGCATAATTACTGGTGACGAAACATGGGTTTGTTATGCATCACCTGAGAGTAAACGACAGTCAATGGAGTGGCATCATGCTCATTCACCAAACAAACCAAAAAAATTCAAGACAGTTCTGTCCACCAGGAAACTCATGGCAACCATTTTCTGCGATCGACGAGGTGTATTGCTTATTGATTTTATGGCCCGTGGAGACACTATTAATGCCAATGCGTATTGTGAAACATTAAAGAAATTACGGCGGGCAATACAAAATCGGCGGCGAGGTCTATTGTCTACTGGTGTCATTCTCGTTCATGACAATGCCAGGCCTCATGCAGCTGGGATAACACAAAAACTTTTGCAGCAATTCAAATGGGAAACTTTCGACCATCCACCGTATAGCCCGGACTTGGCCCCTTCAGATTTTCATCTCTTTACAAAGCTTAAAGACTTTTTGGCAGGAAAAAGATTTGACAGCGATGAAGAACTTAAAGAAGGAGTGACCCTGTATCTCAATGAGCTGGCGGCGAAGGACTATGCAGCAGGAATACAGAAACTTGTCACACGTTATGACAAATGCCTTAATTTGCTTGGAGATTATGTTGAGAAGTAGTTTAAAGTATCCTCTTTCAAATAAAATTTTTTATGTTTGTTAATATTTACTTTTGTGTCTTTATTTCACGAACGGGTACTACTTTCCGGATGACCCTCGTATATTAAATGTGGCTCGCTAACGACCCATTGTGCACAAATCCGACAGCTGTGCCTATTTATTTTTACAGACATTTAATTCTTAGGTCCAGTCACGACTTCAGAACCGTAACGTCCATATGTTCGGATCTGGATGCATATCTAACTGCAGCACTTAATCGTCTATGATCTTTTATAGTGATTTGTATTCCGTAGTCACGTTTTTCAGAGTATTCATTTTGGCATGCATGAGAAAATATTATCCCCGTCAATTTTGGCGTGACTCACTTCAAAGCTCTGAATACGGCTCGTATTATCACAATTTCAAACAATGGCGTCTGTCTCTCAGGTACAGATGTGTGGTGGATCTTAGGAGTAGCGCTGGGTGATTTGCGAAACCATGCAGCGTCCTACTGAAAAATTGAATCGCCAAGCAAGGCGATACACCTTTCTCTGCGATGGCGGTGAAACTTTGCGTTACTAACTACTTTGATAAATACAGTATTCCACCCAAAACATTGTCCCATCGATTAAAATAATTGAAAATCACTAAAGTCATTTCAGTCTGATGAGTATTGCATAACTTCCTTTACATGTGATTTCGAGATTTGCCAAAGGAAATTCGTTGTCACGCTGCCAAACCAAACGCATGCTATTGATATTAAACTTACCTAGACAAATGATATCGAAAATCTACCATTACGCGGCCTTAATCAAGGGTGGAATATCTGTAGGAAGGGAAAGGGAAGGATGCTAAAAATTAAAGGATTGGGAGAAAGGAAGTGAAAGACGATAAAAATGACAGGAGAAGGAATGTCAATAGAGAGGTAATAACTGACAAACAGGAGACATAAAAAACCCTATTTTTTTGTGGGTTGAGTTGGTCAGTTCATGCCAAAACTGAGAAGTATCTGGCGTATACGCGGCAAAAAATAATAATCATATATTTAATATATCTCGGTGAAAATAGTAACGTTACCTTAGTTCGAGTAATTTGCACTCACTTTGACTTTGTTGATCCACAGGGGTGCGTTAATTAGTGGGAGAATCAAAAATATCCACCCAACGATTTCGTGTTCAAATTAATTAACCTCTAGTTGTTTATAGAAATACCGGAATATTGTTATATTTACTTACAGGGTTCGTCCGGAAAATAAGTGTACTGAGCTCAGGAAAAAAAATTTATTACACTTTTACATATCTTAAGCTAATATTCCTCAAAATAGGACCCTTGTGAGTCGATACACTTGTTCCAGCGGCGTTCCCATTCCTGGAACGCTCCCGCGAAGGCATCATCGGGAACCTCTCGAAGACACGTCGTCACGGCCTCTTTGACGGCGTCCAAAGTCCCGTATCTTTCAAACTCCTCTTTATCTTCGGGAACAGAAAGAGGTCCGGTGGTGCCAAGTCCGGGCTGTAGGGCGGGTGCGGCAGCGTTGCCACGCCGTGCTTGGCCAAGAAGTCCGACACGACAAGCGCGGTGTGAGACGGCGCATTGTCGTGATGCAGCCGCCAGATGTTTTTGATCGCTGGCCGGACGCGGGCGACTCGCTTTCGAAGCCTGTCGAGCACTTGGACGTAAAATGCAGCATTTACAGTTTGTCGTTCAGGTACAAATTCGTAGTGGACGACTCCCCTTTTGTCAAAAAAGACAATGAGCATCATAAACTTATTTTCCGGACGATCCCTGTGTGTGTCAATAAAACCTGAACAATATAAAATGCATATTTCTTTTCTAATTGAACAAAACTTTCGAATCTTAGCCTCTCAGCCAAACGGTATGGTATGGTTAAATTATGAGCCTGATAAATTCAGCTAGTTCTAGCATCATTTCGATAATTGCTTTTACTATTGCGTACCTTGTGCGTTGAATTTCCAAGCATATTTAATTCATTTCCTCTGTCCAAAGATTTTAAAACAAATTCCTTTATCATCAATATTGAACCCCCATCGTTAAAAGACCTTAAAGATAGATAATAATTTATTGATATTTGAAAGAAATAAAGCACTGCGTAAATAAGAGAATGAAATGGCAATTGTTTTCGATGTGACCAGAGCAATTCCAAACATAAAACAGTCATTTGGAACTCTTGGAACAAAACTCAATGAGAACCGCGTGATTTATTTCTTTCGCATGAGGTCACACTAATATCATTGAAACGTACGAAGACGTCTGCCCAGTGAATTCAGCATTGAGCTGGGTTACCTTGCCGTAAAAAGTCTTGGCATCCCTTCCGATTGTCGCCTCTACACTAATTAGCAGGGATGTACACGATTGCGAGCCCAGCGAGCAGAGAACATGTCTCGACGCTCCCCGTGTTCATTAGAAGAAAACGCGAGCTCTTTCGCGAGGGTTGTTAAAGTACGAGACGAATTAAATGACGTAATTCTCTTGAAGTTTGAACTGGAGGGATTGGAAGAGTAGGCGTTAATGCCACAGGAGAGAAATCTCGCTAGCAAAGGTGTCTTTTACAGAAAAGGAGGGAACTAATGGTTGAGACTGACAGCTAGTACACGCACAAAGAAAGAGTAAGCAAATTAAAACAGTAAAGGTTAGAAGCGTAAGGTTTTATTAGTCAGAAATTGGTGACGGCTTTTGTTGAAATTGTTCGGGATAAGGATAAAAAATGAAGTTAACTTGAGGAGGAGATAAATCGGGAAGTTTTATGAAGGTATTGGGTAAAAATATGTTACAAATTAGACAAAGTGAATTTGAGTGATAATGACTAGCAGGAGGATACTGAAGGTTGCTGTCGATGACAGTGTGTTAGCTAAGTTGCAGTTTGGGAGGAATAAAACAATCATTTCTCATTGCTTCAAGAATGGTTGAATAATGAGAGAATCTGAGGAACGCAGTAATTTAGAGAAAATATGCCCGTAGTGCTGCTGATGTCTGTTTACAGTACAAATTTGAGCTGAAGTACTGAAGGATCGTGTTAATCTTCAAGTACCATCCAAAATTAGACTTTCACGCTAATCTACGTAGGGAAATAGAAGAAATAAGGAATTGCCTCGCGAACTGGTAGGTTCTTAATATTTTTTACCGGTTGTAGGCGTGGTAGTCCAGTGGGTACAGCGCTGGGAAACTGACTTGAAAACTTGAAGTGACCCCCTTAGGGTCCCTCAGATTACTTAAACTGTGATATTTCGTGATATTATCCTATTGAAAAACCATAGGAGGCACAGAAGAAGGAGATTCTCTAACTTCACACTAACACACCCCATTTGGACATAGCATAATATGAGGTATACCTTCACTTTAAGAGGCTAACATTCGGATTGATTGGGGGATCGGGATGGTATGGTGGCTTACGTACCAGCTTCTTGCCCAATAGAGAGGGCTCGGGTTCGAACCCCGGCAGCGGCAGATATTTTTCAGTGGTATCCCGATCCTTACTTGAGATGCTTCGTGGAAGATACTTATGAGTGAGTATACTGTCCGTCGGATGAACTGCGGACCCCTTGGCGCCTTTCGTTAAGTCGCCGGGTTTCCCTCCACCCTTCATCCTTTCCTGTCCATCCCTAATGGCGCAAATGACCTCTGCTCTCGGTCGCCTCCCCTAAAATCTACTACTATTGCTACTCGGATTTGTTTCGGTTGTGGTTCGGATGTTAATACGAAGGCCGCTAATAATACATATCTAACCGTGTGCTTGCTTGAATTTATTTTCCTGGTAACAGATTTTCTTAACACTCACGTGATTCGCAACGTAAAATTCACCAGCAGAGCACTCTGGCATGTGTGTTTCGTTGAAAATGACATTTCCCAGGGATGTGTTGAATCCGCAAAGAGTTCCGATGTTTTCAGATTCCGCCCAGCGTTTATTCCAATCAAAAATATCTTCGTCGAGGCGGAAGAGCCTTTGAAACAGAAGCATTCAAAGATAAGCTGAGCGGCAGTCTTGAAGACACTGATGTTTGTTTATTGTACAAAGCCCATGGTTGTTTGTGGTGGGGTTCAAAGAGTAGCGCTTCGGAAATATTCATGCGATACTCTCTTTTTATACAATTCTATCCAATCATTTCATCCTCTGCTACCATGAATTCCATCTTATTTCATATTGCGATGGCCCTTATTTAAAAAAAATTATAACTAGTGATGAAAGCTTGCAAAAATTCTTATTGTTTTAAATTGACACGCATTTGGAACTCTATTAAGGCATTTTAAATGCGAGAGTTCTCGCAATTAGTTGTGAAGGCTACTTGTTCGATTTCAAAGGAAATCTATTCCGCTTTTTTTAGTTAAAATCGGTTTTTAGTGCACATGAAGTGGAAATGATAGATGTAATTTAGGGCTTTGCATGCTCACATTAAAACATATTCATATGAGCTTGCATGTTATTTTAATTGTTATTAATGTAAAAATAGAGCTAAATCAATGAATATAAAAATAATCTTTGTTGTTAAGAACTCCGTTTGGATCGTGAGGAAACATTTTACACTCTTGAAATATTACTATGCGTTCCAGGCCCACGCGCATTTACTTGCTCTGGCACAATGAGACTGGCTTTGTGCCCAGTCAAAGCATTAAAATATGGTTGTTTACGTCCCACTAAAAATTTGAAGCACCAGGTAAAATTTACAAGGAAATATAATACGTACTATTCCAGACTTTTAGTAGCTATGTTAATCGTCGTTCACTTCTCATTTGATAAAATCTAAGAATGATGTTTATCCAATAAAATGCGTCAGATATTAAACTCATTCTACGGCACTAATATAACAGCTTCGAGGGTGTTCGCAGTTTGGTGTTCTGACAGACGGAAGAAAACTATACTCGAAGTTATTTTCAAGGAACACCCGAGTAGGGAATAGAATTCCTTAAAAATTTCCTTCACTGAAAATATTCGAACCTCAGCCCTTTTTTGGGTTATCGTAACAAGTCTAGCTGAGCCTTCTATCATTCCCTACCCTAATGCATACGAATATGGTGCTGAGTATAGCTATGCGAGTATATTTCTTGACAATCTCAGTAGACGATAGGTAATTATTTAAGGAAGATGAGGTACATCTACCTGTTCCGGTTCAATACATTGAATTCTCCGGTTAATTTCTTTACTTTTTTGTCGAATATAAGTTTCTGAATAGAGTTTTCTCAGTTTTTTTATGCATGATGCCTCTAAAAATAGAAAGGAAATTTACGGAAACTCAGTTATAATAGGCAGCTTCCCCCTATGGTGGTGTCACAATAGACTGTCGCTAATGGGTCGCTAGAGTTTTAGAATTGAGACTGGCGAAATTTTATCAAGACATAATTGAAGGAATAACCCCATAGACGCTAATGCATTACTATGAAAATGCCCACAACAATGAATGCATTGTTGTGCGATATGAATTTGTCTGATGAACAGTACGGTGTGGAATAGTGTTTTGATGTGAAATTAGTTGAAATCGATACTGAAGAAAGGCTTAAATTAGAGTACTTGTAGCAGTCAGATTGTTGTTTCTTTTACTTTTTAATTAATCACGTGATGCTGCATTCGCTAACACAGAATCATAAGGAATTTACTTTCCGTGTCCCGCCGTACAATGAAAAATAGCATGGTATTTTTTACTCCAAGGTAGTTTATATCCAACCAGCAATGTTCATTGTTGTTGCCCTTGGGGAATGGGCAACCAACTCCATTCGTTAGCTGTTGCCAAACAACTTTTGGCTTCCTCATCGCCGTTGCGGCACTGAAGAGAATCTCCTCTGTTTACGAGCCTTTCTTCTCACAGCTCCTGAAACACACGGGTTAAAGACACTTGACTATACTCGCCTTTATCACTTCCGGTGCTTGAAGGTCCGAGGTTATGGCGCAGGTAATGAACATGGAATGACTCCAAGTACTATTTGCTTCCTGCGGTCCTTGAAAATTTAGTCCAGGGGATTTATTTATGGCGGTGTTTCATGTATGCCAAGATTTGGATTGATACAAATATAGACCAAAAAACCTTGTTGTTCGTCTTCTTTCGTTGAATTTTGGGTATGAAATCTTTTAACGGCGGTTGCACTTTAACCAGTGCAGAATCGACTGAAGTTTAAAGAGACAATTCCGATAGTATTTGCATTCAAGCATACTATATCTTACACGCTGGGTTCATAGGACACATCGGTTTTCGCATGTTAAAATTATAAATTTTTGCAATGTAATTAGATATTAGATGATAATCTTTTGAATTGCGTTATGTTTTAAACAAAAATGTATATATGTTTCTGTCTTCTGGCCGTTAACGTGGTGAAGTAAGTGGAAAAGTTTGGTAATGTACCGTTTATCGACTCTTGGTTCTGTCCGTTCGACTATTTAAAATATTTTATGTATTTCAGAGGTCGATTGGTCTGATTTCCTTTGTGGAATAGTCATACATGTAGTTTGTTTAATGCTAAGGATAAACATCTTGAAGATTATTTAATATTTTTTTCACTTGCTTCTCATTCAGTTCCTTTCAAAAATATATTTCTGCCAACGACAATCCAAACATATTTGGCATGCTAAAATAATTGAGTGGTTTAGAGGCGTGAGCGCTTGTGCTAAATTTTCTAAGAGAAATTTATTCAAACTGACTCAGCAAAATTTTGTGAAAAAATGTATTCCCATCGATTATTCATTCTTATAAATTATATTATCTTTTATCAATGGTTTCAATGTTTTAAAAATTGTATCTACTCTCTAATAAAATTTCCTAAAATATCACAGATTCCTTAAAGTAACTTCTTCTGGAAATATATCGTATGTTGAAGGAAAAATTAAATTTAATGTCACTGGCGATCCGTGTGTTTACCTACCACCACTCCGATTACGCATTGGCTCCCCATGATATACTATAATTGCTAATTGTAACTTACTTTACCATCTCATGCTTTCATTTCTTTCGAATTAGTTCCGGTAATTTATAACACCGGCAATTTATAGCACGTGCGTGTTATGTAGGGTATGGTTGGTCTATGTACATAGGCACCTTATATACACTGCGAACAATATTTCGGTTACTGAGGTAAACTGGCTGAGGATTTTTTTTCAGTGGACCCACACTTAAGATACTTATCTGGGTGTCTATGGTTTAGGTAACCATATTGCGATCGAGTTTCGACCATCTGTAGAGTAGCTAAAAAGATTTTTTTAAACCATCCCAATAGTATGTGAATTCGCTGAACTTCTGAGAAAAATTAATTATGTCAACAGCACCAACTTACTAGATAGCGAGTGATATTAAGCAATTGGTCGAAATCGGATTGAATTCCCAGAGATACAATATATGTAATTAATAGAAGAATGTGGTTACGACCGATAATATTAAAAATGAAAGATTTATTTCCCTTGGTAAAATTAAGTATTCATTACCACAAGGTCATACTGTGTCGAACCTGCCAATCAATAATATTATTTCGCTACTCGCTATTAAAGAGAGCTCACATGTAAATGAACCCAGGAAATTACAATTTCAAGTGAAGTAAAAGATTGTCACAGGAAAATGGCGCAGAACTCTTCTGTTTGTTTCTGTCCTGATTTTCGCGATGTGAGTTTATTGTGGCCCGAATTCACTTGAAAGCCATTTCAATGCATCAGTAATCCATTAATCAAGGAGAATACATTATATTAATTTGCGCAAACTATAATGACACACCAAACTATCCTATCGTCAGAGTTTTGGCTGTGGTTAGGATGGTGGCTTATTAAACGGATCGCCTATGCGCCGATTTTTCTCGCTCTTTGAATTTCAGCTCTGAAGAGGAGGACCAAGAATTAGTGGGGTTATAACTTATATATTTTATTTCATCTTGTCATTCTAAGTGTAGCCAGTGTTTCCTCATAAATGCAATGCGTTTCCGCAAGTAATCAGCAGCAGTCTCGAGGGTCAACAGTCCAAGGTCTTAGAGGCCAAGCTTTAGAGATGATTCAAAGATAACAGTCGCGTCTCATTTTTTAGGTATTACTATATTGATATTTAAATATTAGTCATAATTAATCCATTGTATCAATTTAAATTCCCCAACAACTAGGAGACTTTGTGTGGATAGCTTACGTTCAAAGAGAAGATGAAAACATGGCCCAGTGATTATTTTATTCAGCAAAATCACCTAAGTAAACACCCTAAGGGTTGGTTCGATAGGTGAGGATAGAGGTCACCTAACACCACACAAGTACACCACCACAAGTGTAACTACGTGTGAAATTTGAAATCGTGGTAAGGGGCTAGTTCCTTTCCCTCCACCGCTTGTAGTTTTCCTGGAAGTTCTGGTACAGGAAAAATCATACAGCTTGGGTACAAGCTGAGCATTTACAGAATCGAACAGATCCCCCGGAATCGAACCCGGGTCCTATGGTCTAGAGCTAGACGCTCTACCCACAGGACTACCTCGTCCCCTAAATTAGTGTTTTCATCTTGTTTATAAATCGGATATGGTAGCCAAAGGAAATTTTATTTGATTTATATGTTAGATACAACGGTTTAAGAGACCATTTCGCTACTTCATCCAGTTGTCTTAACACGTCTAATAACCTCGCAAAACCTATTTTTTTATCATTCACGGTAGTGATTCTTTGTCATGAAGTGCTTACAGTGAAGAGACGCGATCATTGGTCAGAGGAGAAGAAGAATACCCAATAAAATGTCTGAAGCCCAATGCCTGAATTCCCCAAAATTCATGAAAAACCAAGTGGGTATGGGAGCAGGAGCTGCCAACCGTAGCCAGATCGTTAATTCGTCACCCTTGAAAATCATATTATCGAGTCCCAACCCTGCGTCGGTTAAGAGTATTTCTTTTTTCTCGAGACAGTTAAATGTACGGAAAAAACATGATACGTTAGTTTAGGTGCAATACGTTATATGCTATCGTTATCAAGGGTATTAAGTAAAAAACTGATTCAACACGATCCGACCAATTATTATTAGAACAAGTTATTAGTCTTTTTTCACCAAACTCTCCGTGCGAACAATTTCCAATGTTTTTTTCGGAAGAAACAGGATCCTCCAGTTTTATTCCTTTAATAATTATTTTCCCGTAATAAGCGAGCAATGAAAATAGAACAAATGGAAAAAATACGCTTTTAAATCCTAGTTACGTGAAACTAACTTTCTCATGGACATTGCCCACCCTCATACTAAAGGCTGGGTTTTCGTGAATCTGATTTTTAGTTGCCATGAAGTTTAAGTTGGATGGTGGAGTCCCTGTTTTCCTGACTGTCGAAGTACTTGAAGGAAATGGTAATCAATGACAATAGTATTGTGAGTTCCATGACTTAAAAATAACACTTTCATTTCTTTTAACATATCACACATAAAGTCTGCATCAATGTTTCGTTAAGGTGTTCTAGACTGAATATTTTTGAAGAAAACAGATGGAGCAACGAAGTGTGCTTTTGGAAAAAAACAAGCATCAACAGTGATGAGTCATTTGATGACGTTTAGTGAAGGTGGTTTTCGAGCGCAATTCCGCATCCTCCGTAGAATTTTCTGCGTTTAAAGTTATGAAAGATATATGCAATTAATGTAATACGGAATCGCAAAGAACGTTCGCGATATTGGCTCTGAATGACCCTGCCTGCATTCAGCGTCAACGCAAAATATCGACTGCCATTGCCACGCAGCTGTAACGGAGCCAACTTCTCTTTGGAGGAAATGCAGAACTATTCGCAAGCACTACAGAAAAGGACGTGCTCCTTTCAGTTTGTCGTCCCAAGCGTAAATATCGTATTCTTCGAGGAAATGACTGTAGCCCATTCTGCCCAATGAGGTGGCGGCAGGGTTCACAAAGAAATTCGTTCACCTCCGTTCTTAAGAAAGCCTTTCTTCGTGAAGACATGGCGGACATCGGAGCGCTGTTACGAAGGTTGTTTTTGCTACAACCGATCCTCGCGAGGAAAGAAAGCTGGGCGGCCGGGCTCTTGGACACGGGAGACCTTTCAAATCGCCTCGGTCATCGAGGTGCGGAGGGTGGAGAGCGGACTGGGGAGAGATTCTGGAGTGTGAGGCTTGAGAGAGTATAGCTCAAAATTCGAAAGTCGCGCAGACGTAATTCAACTTTGTGTATTTCTAAAAATGAATGTTCTTAGATGATGAAAATAAATTAATTCCTACTGATACATATAATTGTATAATAATAATTCAATACTAATACAAATAAGAATAATTGTATGATAATTATAAATGACAAGTATTCATGGTAGTTTACGTTTTGAGGTAGGTTTTGGATGGGATCATAGACTAACCACCGCTACATTTCTAAGCCTAGCGCAGCAATAGACAACGCGGTCCCCTTTATTATAGTGAAACCCTTCTTCAGTTCCGTAATCTATCTGCTTCCCTTCATACCGTCCAATATGAATATTCATTCCCTCCCTCAATCTCTCCTGCCAAGCATTCTCTCGTACGACGCATCGCTTTAATTAGCGTCTCGACTTCACGGTACGACGCCGCATGGTACTCACTCGCACGTCGCAATCCATGCATCGCACAGACCTACTGAGATCCGCCGCGCATTTGTATCATAGGGACGAGCGCCACTGTTCGAAACAGTGCTGTAGTCATTGTTCGAAATGGTGATTCTATTCCGAGCCTTGAAGTAAGTGAGTCATGGCAACGTTGACGGAGATAATATTTTGTATTACAAACATAAACGAATTTTATGAAAACGTGACTACGGAACATATAAATCACTATAAAATGTCATTGTATAAAAAAATTGCGGTTAAAATGATTCAGATTGTAGCATGTGAAATTTACCGTCATAAAATGGTGACTGGAACTAAGATTCGGACCTAATGGTGTCGGATTGGGAGTTGAACCGAAGGGAACTGGACCGATTAAGAGGCAATCTAAAGAAAAGAAATAGAAATACCGCATTTTTATTTAGTGCCCCCATAGCAAACTTAAATCACTTTTCATCGCACACCGTCAGTTTGGTCACATCGTATTAATTATGTTTCAGGAATAGAGGTACAAACTTTAATCGGTATAATCACAGACAAACTGCTGTAAGCTGTAGCTGTGATAAATTCGATTTTATGTGAACCAAGAAAAAGAAAATGTTATGCCCCTTGAGTTGCGTATGATGACAGGGATCATATATAAACATACAATGAAAGGATAGTGAAAATTTTAATCAGGAGCGTAGTTTTGTATGATTCCGAAACCTGTTCGTTAAGGCAAGAGCATATGCTTTGAGTGGGGTTTATTCATATAGGAGTGTGTAGAAGAATGTAAAAACATTAATGGACAAATAGGTAAATACGCAATGAAGTTCAAGGCATGGTAAGGGAAGAGGACGGTTATTCAGAGTAGTTTGAAGGCAAGGCAAGTAGATGCTGGAGATACTGAGAGGCAGTAGAATGTTGAATATTATGATACAGAGGGGAAAATACTAGAAGAAGGAGGCAGAGAGACGTAAAGAATTTGTTATAGAAAGCATTTCCATATTTTCAGTAGAATTGAGGTTGGTAGAAATAATGCAGACCTAAAGAACCAGTTGCTGCAGTAAGTAGTTTAAAGATACTCTGTGTCTTGTAAGTCAGGACTCACGAGTACAGTAGTGTGTAGTACCTGACTCCTACGAATGTTTAACCTAACCAGTTGGACTACTTCTATTAATAATTCCTTGAGTCTCACGATGTGTAGATTGAACCATATTAAATGTCCAAAATGTATAATATATTGCAATTTGGCGAGGCAGTTCTAATGTAAACATTATTTAATTTCATATCTATGACGTAGTGATATCGAATGACAGAAATGGAATACTGCACAGATGTTAACCAGTACCTCGTATGGTGGATGGTAATCGCATCATCATGGCAGATGGAAATCGCAAAGACAGGTATCGCATGTACATTTGACGTCGCGATCGACACTTCGCGAAATATCGCGCACGGCCCCACGGGGAGTGGCAGCTTGTTTGAGGGGGAAGGGAGGGTGGATGGGGAGGGAGAGCGGGAATCACAGTTGGAAGAGAATGGCAGGTGGATTATCTGGCGGCGTGGCGGGCGCACTGGGTCGTCAAGGAGAAAGTTGCTCCCGCGCCCACGCGACATGATGACCCGAGAGGGAGGAAGGGGAGAGGCAGAGAGAAAAGAGCAATGTGCGAAACGCAAGAATCACTTTCAATGACGTACCCTTCTGTGCGTTTTCCACTGAAATTCCGACGGAGTACAAAAATAATATCAGCGGCATTATAGGACGAGAAATATCTTGAAATTGAATTCAGTTGAGAATTTTAAAAAAATTATACCGGAGGAGAATCGGTAAAATAGTATGCCGTTAATCAGGGACAAATTATTAATTTACGACTTTCCAAGGGGCTCTTTGAAATTACTTTCCAAATCCAATTACTGCAGCAATTGGAACGACGTACTTCTCTGTTAACAAGTACTATTAGTGCCTAAGATTTTTTTGTTCTTCCAAGTCGGCCGGGTCGGTCTGGTCGGACTCATCCTTCTGCCATCACAAAGGTCGCGGGTTCAAGTCTCACCTCGGGGAAGGTTATTGAATAGAACCGGATGGTCGGATCAATTGGGGAAGCCAAAGACAAACCGAAAGAGGCCTATCGAGAATGCTAGGGCATATGGGTCACCGGGCATGGACACATAACCCATTAAAAAACTCCCTGTAAGTACTTCATCTATAATTATATTCTAGATATTAAACATTTTAAAACTCAAAGTTTCTTCGCCGATTAATTCAAATAGAGAGCAGTAATTTAGGGGCAGTTTCAATGGGCCGTTAAGCATATTTCGTAACTTTACTATTTTCAATGGAGGAAATACATACCAAGCGTATCACTGGAAATAGTACAAGATTTTTATTTGGCATATATATTATTAGAACCAACCCCGGTTTTTAGAGACTAAAATTATCGGTTGATCGTAACGGCACTTCGAAAATTCAATATTTTTAGCTTTCGACCTTTCCATTCAATATCTAAAATGTAGTAAAGAGATAATTACGTCGGACCATGTAGGTTAGCGGTTAGATAAAAGTTCTCAACTTCAAGCCTAGTACAACACTACGTATCTAAACCTTTGGATTTCTCACATTTTCTGCTCACTAGGAAACGAGCGGACGGAGGGGCAAGTCGAAAAAATGGTAATTTTTCTGAAGGCAAAAAAACTGCTAAATATGACCTCTCTATCCTTCTACTCGACCCGCCTTGGGCTCCTCTTCGGTGGTGGACGCACATAGGGCATCATCACCAATGGGAATTTGACCTTTTCGGCGACTGAAAAGAGGGCCTCTTCTTCTCCTTCGTACCGAGGTCAGCTTCATCATCGTCATAATCGCTGGCCATCCATAGCCACATAAATCTAATGGCCCCAAAAAATCTCCACACGCTCCCAGCAATCTCCATTTTTGACCTTTTTTCACCATGGATTCTTCTTGTGCAGATACGGTGAAAGAGTGCGGGGACCTGCACATCCTAACGCGACATATGATAGTACCAGTTCAAAATGTTCTAATTCCTAAATTTAAATCATAACTCAACTGTTTCGACGAAATTTTTTGCAGGTCGGAAACTTATAAATCCACTTTGATAAAGAGATTCTGTTTGTGGATTTAGTTATAAATAATCGGAAGATTTCAGGTCATGGGAAATTAATCTATCAGTTTTGTTGACAGATATTTCAGGTTTTCTCTTAATTCACAGCCTGTATATAAATACAATTCGATGTATCCATTCAAAAAAGAAACCTGAATGACACTGACACAAATTTTAACTCTGGTATAGCTGCTGTCTTAATGAAAGTATTGCACTTTCACAGAAATGAAGTACGCGCCTGAATTATTTTCTTGAAATTAATAATAAATTTCTTGCATTACTCTTAAAAGTATGAAATACATTAAAAATATAAAGTACAAGACATATATTGTATCATAACAAATTTTAATTCTACTTCCAAACCTGGAATTAGTCCTCGTATTCATTTATAACTTCCCCTTTTTACAACTGCAATTATAGCAGATTTGAACGCAATTACCTTATTCGAAATAACTCAGCCTTTAGTACTTAAGCCTTTTCCTGAAGCTTTCCAGAATCATAATTAAAGGTGAGAAGGTTCATTATTAAAATCTCTCATTTTGTGATGTATAAACAGAAAAAAAAGCCGTATTTCAAAACTGGGGGCGTATCAATAATGCATGAGTATCTCCCACTCGGTTAAAGATAGGTCTCCATCGATTGTTAGCGAAACGTAAGGGGGGAATGAGAAAAAAACGAATTGACCAAGGAATAATGTTTTTAGAGGTAATTTTCTGTCATTGAGTCTTACTCGGATAGAGTCAGGTTTCGAGTTCGAGGCAGGACGGGATGCCTTCCGTTCTTGTGCACGTGACATAAGGGAGAATGAGAAAAAGCACCAGTAGGTCGATAAATAATAGCTTTTTTAATCCTAAAGTAGTTCTACGTTAGAGAGACTGACAAGAGTCGGATGTCGATGTGGAGATAGGACTGAATGCTGGGAGTTCTTGTGCGAGGATGTCAGTCTGGCGTATCGCCACATAAATAGGGGACGTAAAAGGTATTGCCCTCTACCTTATGAAACCTTTCTGCGGGTATAAATAAATATGCCAGAAAGCAGGGCATCCGGTGTTTCCGCAATTGTCCGAAGCGTGAGCAAACCATGTTTGATCTTTCAGAGAAACGGAAGTGTCACCAACTCCTCACAAGACAACCCGCTAGGCATCTAGTTCTCAGAGGTAGATAGATAGCTCTAAACCAAACTCTTTGGTTGACGTACAATGGAGGAACATAAAAAAACGTAGAAAAAAAAACAAAAAATGCTTGCTTATTCAGATTTTAAACGGTTGATGATAGTTACACACAGCAACAGTCACAAAAAACTTGAAATTACAAGGTCGACTCTGGTATGTGTCATCCGACACATAAATGAGATTAAAATTTGGAGTGAACTCATATCAGATGAAGGCTTCAACCGATAAAATTGGGCGGTGTAATCGAGTTATCATCCGTCTCTATCAGCATGTAAATCGGTTTGTGGGGTGGTGATGGAAAAATGAGGGAGATGTGCGTACTGCCGAGGAGGAATATTAAACGATTCGTCTTTCTATCGCACAGTAGATGAACATTAATTTGTGTTCTTGAAATGTAATGCATGCATAATGTCCTCTGCACGCTCTTCTTCCAGTATTTTCATAGATGAAGGCCTACAATCGCTCGCAATACACCTTTCCGGAGGTTTGACGGGCATTATAAATGGAAGGCGCGATATTTAATGGGTACGGAGTTTGGCTACTGACCGGAGGGTCTTCTTCAAAGATGAGGGTGCCCATCGTTAAACCTCATCATTAAACAAGCTGTGCAGTTTTTCTCGGACCCAGATCTTCCTGGGAGATCCCTGGAGGACCAGGAAAGGAACTGCCCACCGGACCCAATGAATTTCAGTAGCCATTGCACTTAATATCAAGTGAACTGCACCATCAGCTATCAAACCAATCTTCTGGGTGAATACTGTAGTTTTTAGATACAAACGAAAGTTGGCAAATTCATTTGTCCCCGAAAATTTGAAATACCTGATACGTAATCTTCAGTATTTTTTTAATTGGAGATAAGATTCCACCTATTCTACTGCAAGGCTTCCTGCTTTATCTAAAGTCAGAATATGCTTTCCTTCTTAAGACAATATTATGAAACGATAGTCACATTCTATACATAATTTTAAAAAGTGTTTTTTGGTCGGTGGCATCACTGTATAGTTGTTCCTGTTAATTTCGAAACCTTTGCAGGGAATTGAAACCGTGCTCCAGATGATGAGTGCCGAAGACGCATCTTCCATTGATGAAAAATACAGCCGTAATCTACTATGATTACCCATGACAGTGATGTTATTATGATTCCAGCATTGTGAATCCTTTTAATGTGTACATTAAATGGGGAAACATGATCTTTTTTGCCTATTTCTGCCTAAGTATCTAGTTGGAACTTACTTCTCGTTCTTCTCGTACATGGCACATTGCAGACCACCGGCTAGGTTGAACCACTCGTCACTATGTGGGGTGTGGAAATCCAGCACCACGCATGCAATATAAAAAGTTAATTTGTCCTTAATGATGATATTCGGGAGAATAAATTCTCCTACGGAAGTTGCCTAGCCTCGCGAAAGTGATTATCTCACCTATTTTGGATGGCTATTTATGACTTAGATGGTGAGTTAACGTATTTTGTAAAAGAGCATTATCGGAAAAATTGTCCAAAATTAGTTAATATTAGGAAAAAGTCTCCTTAGTCGAAGTCCAGATAGCAAACAATTATCGAGGTCGTTATCCAAAGGCTGTCCATAGACAGTGGCTTGATCTCTTGCATAATTACTCGTCTTTCTACAATGAAAAGAAATTACCGAAAGGGAGCGAAAGAATGGAGTTCGTCCTCTCCATCCGCATTAATTAGACGTACAATAGGATTTCTTTCCATTGGTATTATTGGTGCTTCAGCATTTGCTACTCTTTTTTATGTATGATTTTCATATAAATGTTACCCATCGATGGTGCACAGTTGGGGTTTGGGGGCACATTGATGTGGTAAAAAGCATAGACCGCCAAAAATTCCTCATTTTTTGTTATTACGTTTTGCTTCATCTTTTTCGAGACCGTACTTTTTGGACTACGCACCAGAATGAAAGGACCTATTCATCCCTTTTGCCTTAAGTTTACCAGCCGGGTTGGTCAGGGAACCCACAAATCCCTGGTTGAAGTCCAACTTCGGAGATGGATGTTGTAACCCTGGTAGTTCGTCCGCTAGGACCCTCCTTACTAGTAATCGAGCGAATTTGGGAGTCTTTTAGAAAGTCCATCAACATATTCGACGGAAATTCACATCGGAAACATTTTCTCAAGAGCTAGTAGAGGAGTCTTATCTGAAATCTGGGGGTAGTATTCCTGGAGAGTCGCTGATATTAGTTTCCCGGAAGGAAGGCATTCCTAACACACTTGACGTCATAGTCACAATCACGAAATTGATAAAGTATTATTTCCACCCAAGACTGGAAACGGCTGGTAATCTTCAGATATTTTAGATGTTTGTAACGGGACGTTCGTCTTCTTGCAAATCGAATTCAACTGAAACTCGGTGCAAATGAGGCTCGGACTCCAATTGTGACGGACAAATGTAATAGTATTTGGTCAGGTATCATTTCGAAAATTTTCACGTCTTACTTACAAAATTGTGTCAATAGGTTAGCGAAATGGATGATTCGAGACTATTCTATTCTATATGTTACCCAGAGAACCACCGTTAGGAAGAGTAGCAGGGGTGGATTACCGTAGATGTAACATCAAAAATTAAGATTTTATTAATTTGTTCGAGACTCGATCGAATATATTGAGTCAAGAGGTGATACAGGGATATAAGGCGGGTGGAAAAGGGAAAATCATGACAAACGATAAAAAATATTTGGATTCTCAAATGAGTAACTATTTATACGAGGTGAGATAAAAGTCTACTCCGCCATTTTAGATATTGAGGCGTTCCTTAAAACGTAAAATAAATTGTTGGAACTAATTTACAGGATTTAAACTTTTACAACCCAATTTTGGCTACGAATGCTGAGTCCTAGACCATGAAATCTGCGAAATGGAATTCTTTCGCCAATTATATGTGAAATTAATTAATTAGTGCAAAAGTGACATGCGGCAAAGTGAGAAATGAACGATTCGACCGAGAGTTACCATTCAGTAGCCTCAACGTGTTAATAGCTGTGAGGAGGTAGGCCAGCGCCGGTTGTCAAAGGATTGGGTGCAGCCTGGTTTTGGGGATGACAGTCTGGTGCATCACTGTTTAAACCACAAGATGTTGGATGAGAGCAAAAGGAAACGAACGCCATCCTTTCGACTGGAGATCTCTGCCGTAGAATGCATTTCCGTTGGTCCAAAATGTAGAAATGTGCGAGGGATGTGTTGACTGGCAGTACCGAACTGTTCGAAGGGTGACTAGACTACGTCTGGTCAACTGGGAAAACCTTCGAGTCAGTCTCCAAGCCAACGAATGGGCAGCTTGCAATGCTTATATCTTTCATAGATTACTCTTATTGCCGACATTTTTGGAAAAATTTCTTGACACGCCCAAAGGTTGAGTAATTTTCTTGGCATTTGCGACCAGTGTCTCTTAACTGATTGATAAGTGAAATAACGGGTTAATCATGCTGCCACCACTAGTAAGATGCAAGGGTTTCCTCGCACTGTAACAAGTGCAATGATAGCATACATTTTTTTGTACATATCTCTATGAATGACATCAAAATCAAAAATATTCTTGAAAAAGCAATCGCTACATGATTACTTACAAGTTGTATATTCGATTTTCTTCTATGAAGGTGTATTAGATTTTAATGTTAACAGTAAATGAATTACCAGTAAAATCCCAGTCCTACATATTTCGTGTTATGCTATGAAATGAGTACCCCAAAGATAAGCAGGAGTCATTGAGGCATCATGTTCATTATTTGGCAATCGACTCCCTGAAACGCCACCTACGCTAAAACACTACGCTACTTAGAATTAGTTTACATTTGTTGCCTTAATGAATCTAAAAAAATGTATGTTCCTCTTAGTTTTTGGGTGATTCAGCATCGAACAGAGTTGCTATTATTTGGTAAACTTGTAGTCAGTTCATAATTTACTTTGTAATTTCTCAGAAATTCATACCGATTTAATTTTTTTTTTCGTTTCTAGTCCCTATGATTCAAATGGAGCTAATAATTCTCATTTCAGATGGTTGTTTTCAAATTGACCCAATAGCTATTGTTTATTCAAAGAACGGTTCATCTCATTTTTCTTAGAATTGGTGTCTTCAGTTTAGAGAATGTTTATTATCCTACAGTACTTCTACTTCTACATAAATACCCTGCGAGCCACCAAAAGGGTGTGTGGCAGGGGGTGTAGCACCATGAGGGAAGGGTAAGGGTTGAGGGGGTTGGGGGTTAGGTGAGGAAAGGTGGGGGGAACCTGTAAGAAAAACGGTACGGTAATGGAAGTACATTCAGGTAAGGAATATCGTGTCGGGAAAACTGATAATAAAGTAATCCCACAAGTTTCTATCTCGTTCAAAAGATAGGGTTCTATAGCAATCAACCTTAAGATTTGTTAGATAGGTGGGAGAAGAGCCCTATCTGTCGTGTAAAATTCACAAATCAGGGAAAGGGGAAGGATAACAGGGATAGTTGCTTTCCCTGTTAGCCGCCTGTGGCTTCATATATGTGTAAATATCTGGTATCCAAAAAATGACACAGCTTCGATGAATCTGAAAGTGCCATGGAACATCGCCCAGTCGTCCTCCAGTCAGTGTCCCATTTACCCTACGTGCCTGTACATACAGAGCTACGACAATTTTCTTTTACGAAAAAAAGTTTTCTTAGGAAGGCTAGTTTGTAACCGCAGCTATAATATGTACGGGATGACTTCAAGTTCTAAGGTTGAGACTTGGAGACATGGAAAGATGTGGTTGAGGTTAAATTATGCAGGCAATAAATACATAGTTGCACCACATGGTTCTAATAGCTGCCGCTAGAGTGAGCACTGTTTTCAATATTTGAAATGGCGTCGTTAAGTGTTCAAGAACAGCGTTTAAACATCCGCTTTTTCCATTTGCGTGGTTTAACACCAATCGAAACTCATCATCAGTTGAGTGATATCATGCTGTGATGGTACTATGGATTTTGGTAATGTGTGTTCGTGGTTGCGACAGTTCAAAGGAAGCTGAACGTCGTGTGACAACGAACTCGAAAAACCCTGATCATGAACCAGCCGGTTTTTCCAGTCTTCAAAATGGACCTACAGAAGCGTTTTCCGCTCGGAGATTATGTATCATGGAGTTTGTTCGTTTCCAATTTCGTTTAATACTTTACACTTAGTAATTTTACTCAATTTTATACCGCGAACTTGAAATAAATATGCTCCGCAATTTTGAACATTTTCAATTACGTGTCTCATGTATGGGTACAAAATGCTATCCCTGCCAACGAAATCACTTCCCCCCCAAAGGGGAAGATGTCTCCACTCCCTCTGCGAAGACTTCCGCCTCATTTTATACTTGTAGACTCCAGATCGATCGCGTCGATGTAAATTTTACTTTCCCGTCTCATGACCTTGGCTGCTTTTCCTCGAGCGTCTCCTTCATAATCTCGGGTGTCATTTAAAAAAATCTTCCGCCTAGAACGTTTTTAAAAACCTTCCCACTTGCCCGGCCTATTTTTCCCCGGCTACTTCCTTGATCGTAAAAAGTCGATTTCCTTGTTGCCGGTCATTTGAAAAGGCTTCCATTATGGGCGGCGACTCGAGACACCCGTCTGCCGAGTATTTCACCTCGAAATGGAAACACCGCAAAAACCACTCATTCACACTCCATGAAACACACGCATTCCGCGTTTCTAATGTTTTAATTTTTTCAATCGTGTGTCACCGGGACAGGTACCATGGAGGAGATGTTGGAATATATCTCATTTCGAGGGGCCTAAGAACGATCTGCGCACTGAGGAGTCTGAAACTGATTGGGATGGAATATCGACTACCGGGCGGCTTGTCTTAGGATCTTAGAGAGGATTTCTTTGTAGTACGTTTTCAAGAAACAGAAAGTGTCTTATCGACTCCTTGTGAGGATTCTTACCGCTGCAGGTTTTGTTCTTTCTGAAGGTTCTCGTGACAAATTTACGACGGTGTCCGTCCTTCGTCCTTAACGGAAGTTATCGATCTCCTCTTGGAAGCAAATTTAGTTAAATATTTATTTAAAATTCGCCCACTAGATAAATTATAGGGCAGACATTTTACAATTATAAGCCATATTCCGAGCTAGAGTAGGGAAACCCTACTAGGCGGAAGTCGAACCCTAGATCACTGGGGTAGCAGGCGTCGACTCCAACCAGCCGCCACTAAGTGTTAATAAGCTTGAACTTATATTACACAATATGGAAGGAGACCTCAAAATGAGTTTTTTGTAAGAAAATTATCCAGCGAGTACGGGTCTGAAGTAAGAAAAGTCAAATGTCCATATCTGCGTATGTGAGAGAAGTCTTTGCCCGCCATAGCCCTCGCTTCGTACACAACCACGTTTGTAATGGCAGTTGACTACGGCTGATATAATGTAACATGTTTTATTAATCTCCCTCTTTTATATCTTATTTTACGGATGGTCACCCATACTATGAATCAGTACATGCACAAACTTTTCTTTGTGCGACCAGAAATCATTCTTGGTACATAGCTTGGTTTCTATTGGTGTTCTGAGGAGTAATCCCGTTTTAGGTGAAGAAAAATAAAATTCGTTGACTTCAATGGTGGAATACTTTTGAGCTGTGTTTGCAAAGGGAATATAATAACATAAAGATTTTGTAATCGGACAAAAACGATAGTTTTGGTTTCTTGTTTGGTTGAAGCCACCAACGAGGGAGCGTGGCAGGAATTATTACGTCATCAGCCATTAGGGCATTAATTGGCTATTAGTCTTTCGTAAATTTTTTCGAAGAGATAAAATTTTCCTATGTGATGTTTTTTAATGTTTTAATAACTAATCGTGAGAGAGAAAAGTATTCCTCTGCGTTGTGGTATTGCTCACTAAGAACCCTAGAACAATTATCTCTGTGTTATCGTAAAACGAATACGCTTTTTGCTTAGTTAGTTCACATCGTGCATACCATTTAGCGTTTAAAGTTGGCCGCAACTTTGTATTTCCAATAGTTTTGTCATGCCTCCAGCTGCTAATTTACTGTTTAAGATCCGCAAATGCCATTGGGTCACTGATTGTCGACGATAGAAACCTCTATTGTTGGGAATATTGTTGTTGCCATTCTCCGAATGATTGATCGCTCTTCGATCGATTGTTATATTTATCGAGCGATTTAAGTGTTAATGGAAGTCATTGTTCGTGAATGAAATGGTTGGGACGCGAAAGCAGTTATGTCCCATATTGGAGAGTCTCCGAGGTTGGCTCGCAATTGATCTCCTCGTTGCGTAATTGCAATTTGAGTAATCAGCCGTTCGCGGTTTCTCTCATCGCTGGAGGCAAAAGAATTTCGCTTAGAGGAACGATTAAAGTTTCACGTCAACCGAGTCTCCAAGTGTCAAAATTTTCCAGTTGGCACGAAATTACTATTTTTAACTCGCTTTCATCTCTCGGAGCGAACGCTATACTCACGTCAGTATTCCTAGCTGCATCGGAAAATGAGGGGATATGCGCATATGAAAACATTCGTTAAAGCGTTCAAATGAAGCGATTTCGTAAACTAATGAGTCAATTCAACTGGTAATTTCAAGCACAACCGTCGAGTCTTTTTTTCTTGGTGTTCCCGTCATATCACGAGAGGCGTAAGTTATCTGGAAAGGAAAATCAAGGAAGGACTTTGTTTGGTACATGGATGTTCGTTGTACTACCTGAACATGGAAGAAGTTTTCGAAAAGGAAACGTTTTTCGAAACCATGTAAGTTAATTCTCAAATTCTTCTTAATTTTTGCTAGTGGTAAGCGAAATTTCTTAAATTTTTACTCATGCGATTTCAAATGCAGTAATATATTTACATATTTTAGTACCTTGCAAGCCACCACTAGGGTGTGTGGCAGGGGGTGAATACACACCAAATTAATTTTGAACCGAATATAATCCTGCCGCGGTCGGACAGTGTTATTGTGATCCCTTATCGTTCGTAGAGAAAATGACATCTTAAATCTATCTGTTCTACACGTAATCTCTCTAATTTTATGGACCTAATCTCTCTTTCCATAATACAATGGGGCTAATAACACACTTTCAACATCATTGCTAAAGAGATATTCTTCCAATTTATGCAAATGATTTAATCTGTAATTTATTCTTCGCTTCGTGAGTGATTCCCAGTATAGCTGCTCTAATATTTTGGATACGCTACTAAGTTTATCATAACAACATTTTACAAATCTAGCTCCTCTACGCTGCTCGCGATCCAAATCGGCAATCAATTTTACTTTATTAGGATCCTATACTATGCAGCGTATTCTAAATGAGGTCTAACCAGCGAAAAATAACATTTGTCTTCGACCTTTTCATCCCAACATGCCAATAAGTTGGAACAGTGAAATATTGAAGAATTAATGACAATGATGACGTGTTGCCTTTGACGTGATTTCAAGGTGCTGGATAACAAAGCTCACTAAGTTGAGAATAAATATTATCAAGGGAGCAATATTTAGAAATCATAATTGCGCGAGCTGATAGTGCGTCAGATGTTATAGGTCCTAGGAACAGCATTTTAAATTGTATGTACGATGCTTAATTTTACCCAAAGTTGAAGCCTGTTAGTAGAATTCAATTGCAGTAGCTTGATTTTTTATAAAATTAACATTTATTTGTATTATTGTATGGTTTTATAATGGGTAAAGTCAAAAAATTGTCCAATAACGTGCGAGCTAGAATTTGACAAGCATGAAGCGAAATTCCACCACCAAATAGACATGCAACATAAGACCTACTCCCCCTATGACACCGGTAGGGAATGTGACCAAACGCTGCAGGTCGCGGGAGGGTCCCCCCCACAGAGAGAGGCGAAGGATGGAAGGGGAAACTTGAAAACAGACAGAGCAGAGCAAGCAATACTATTAATTACATTGGTAAAGTACATTATTTAATGGCAGTGATGCAGGGAGGGTTTTGACAAACAAAATACAAGAGGTCAGTGAAAGTGCATGCAATTGAGTAGAACTAATTTTTCCCTTGAGGCTGAGGGTTACAAGTGGAATTTTTGTTATCTACAACCCTAAAGTTGCTATCCCGTATTGTCCGTACCTTATGGAACACCATAGAGAAAAGAAGAACCGGATGGATTGGCCACACCCTTTAGCACAAATAATTCGTGAAGAGTATAATATAAGGCAAAACAGAGGTATAAGTCGCAAGAGGAAGGCCAAGGGATAAATACATGGGAAAAATAAAAAAGAAAGTACAATGCAAAAAATTCCAGAAAGTAAGCCAACTAGGTAGGGTAGGATGGAGGGCTGCAGTCAACCAATCTTACAATTGAAGCACCAATGATGATGATATTACTTCCCCCGTTTTGAGTGTGCTACTTAATATAACCCTGAGTTAGGAGTTATGTTAAGATTGATTTATGTATTCAATATGATTGCACTTTTAAAATGTGATTTACGAGAAGCCCCCTTTTTTAACGAAAGATATCTGAGTTACATGCAATTTCAATTAATCTATGGCTATTAGAGACTACTTGAAAATTATTGTTTCTATTCTGCATTATTTTTACGGTCACAGAAAACTCAAACATTTCCCCAGCATCACATAATGTCAGCAATGGATGGAAAGTAGATGTTGCTAAGGTCATTTATTTTCATTTATTAGTTTTGTACGTAAATAGGTACCAATGACAATGTTGAGAAACACATTTCCAGTGCAATCGAGTGAATTCCAGTTGTTGAATTTCTCTATCATGTTTACTCAAATGGAGGGGATATTTGTAGTTACATAATTAGCGAATTAATTATTCAACATTTCATCTCCACCCATCGAATCCTACCGAACGCCTGCTGCATCAGGCATACTGAAATAGAAAGTGTAGACTCGATTAAATACTTAGGTCTGACCCTCGCTAACCTCTCATGGGTGAAACATGGAAGGGGAATACTATATGTGGAAAAGCTAACAAAAATTAGAATTTATTAGAAGATTATTGCAGGAATGTGACGATGAGGTTAAAGGCAATACATTCTTCCGCTAGTTAGGCCTCATTTAGAGCATGTAGCTAGTATATAGGATCTCGATGAAATTAAATTGTTTCCGTATTAGATCACGTACGGTGTAGAGTAGCTAGATTTGTAAAGCGTTTAATAATAAACTGAGTAGCCTATCGACATTATTGGAGGAGCTATCTTGGGATTCACCGACGGAGAGAAGGTTAAATTATAGATTAAATATCTTCCATTTATAGAAATAATGTCTCTTTGGCGATAATGCTGAACATTAAACACATCATAATAGGGTAGGAGAGATCATGTAAAGAAAACGAGAGAAATTAAATGTAGAACATATTGATTTTAGATGTCATTTTTTCCACGAAAGATAAGTGATCAGAATAACGTCCGACCGCGCTAGGGATAAAAATATTTGGGCCAAAATTAGTCTGGTGTGTAATCATTCCCTACCACACACCCTAGCGATGGCTTACAGGTTACCATATAGGGACGTATGAATGAATGAAAATGAATCCTTATCTCCCCATTCTCCGATCCCATTTATATTGTCCTCCATAGCTTGCCTTATCCTTTAACCTCAAACCCCCAGAGAGGCAACTTTCCTTGTCGCGGGGAGGCGTTTTTCCCGACCGTTTAACCACCGCCTATAAACTGTGCTCTGATTGACTTCCATTTCAGGAATTATAGTGGGAATAGAGATACGTTATGAGCGCGGTCTCCGCCGTAAACGCCTCTTGAAATGCCCAAAGGACGGTTACCCGTTCCAGCGCTCTCCCAATGCGCAAGGATCCGTGACCCTCCTCAACGTTCCACCTGTTCCGCGCACGGAACGCGAGGAAATACTTGCCATTTTATTCATCAAACCTAGCGTAGCCATTTGTACTTTCTCGGGACCGGATAAGAGAGGTATCTTTTGAGTGGTAACAGTTCAAAGATGTGTTGTCGGCAGCTATGATAGCTCTGCTTATCGCTTTGATATATTCATAAGCACGCATTACATGATATTCTTACAGTTCTCATTAACTGACTCATTCCTGTATTTCCAATGTCATACCTGTGTATCAATGCTATTTCTCTGCAGCTCCTTCCGTATATTTTCTCTTACATTACTATTTTTATACTTGATTTGCTTCTATATAATTATGCTTAAGTATTAGCAGCTACAAGGTGGGGACCGACAGTCATTTACACCATTGGAGAAAGGTTAATAATGCGGAAGGGGTAGGGTATTCAGGGATTGGAGAAAGGGTGGAGGGTTATCCGGCGTCGGTATAAGCTTACTCATAACGGAAGGCGCCAATGAACCACAGTTTAACGTCCAAAATAGGTATCAGGATGCCCTTGAAATAAATCTGCCATTTTTGGGATTCGAGCCCGGACTCTCGGGGCGGAAAACCAGTACATTAGTCACCTTACTCTCCCGACATCTATAATTGTACTTAGATAGACATAACTATTCTTGTATGAGATAGAAGAAAGTACAATGTGATATCCGTAATGTAGCCCAATTAATTTTTTTAGTACTATTCTTTAGTATCCCGCAAGCCACCGCCAGGGTATGTGGCAGGGGGTGAATACACACCAGACCAACTTTGACCCGAATATTTTTACCTCTAACGTGGTCGGACAATGTTATTGTGATACCTTATCGTTTTTGGAAAAAAATGTCATCTTAAGTCTATTTATTGTAAACTTTCAATTGCCATTTTATAGGCATGATCTCACCTACCGTAATACGATGGGCTTAATAATACATTTTCAACATCATTTCTAAAGAGACATTCTTCCAGTTTATGCAAGAGATTTAATCTGTAATCTAACCTTCGCCCGGTGAATGATTCTCAGCTGAGCTCCTCTAATATTTTGGAAACGCTACTAAGTTTGTCATGACGATTCACAAATCTAGCTCCTCTATGCTGCACGCGATCCAATTCGGCAATCAATCCAACTTCACGAAAATCCCATATTCTAGCAGCACATTCTAAATGAGGCCTTACCTACGGCAGATAACATTTCCCTTTTACATTTTCACAACATTTGCCCAGTAATCTTCTAATAAATCCTAATGCTTTGTTAACTTGTCCACATGTTCCCGTATGTGTTTCACCCAGGAGAGATCATCAGTGAGAGTAACTTATAGGTATTTAATTGCGTCAACACATTCCATTTGGGTGTTCCCGATGCAGTAGACGATCAGAAAAGAATTGCTCTTTTTCCAAACATTCATCACTACGCACTTGTTTAAGTTATATTCTAATAGCTAAGTGTCGTACCAGCGTTGTATGGCGTTTAGGTCATCTGCTAAAGCTGATTTGTCCTCGTCTTATTGGCATTGTCATTACAATATATGAGTTATTTAGCCAATATTATATGTAAGAAGAAACACATTGAAGTTCTACGTATTTAGCGATGAGTGAATTCAAGGAAGTTTATAAAGAGTAAAGAATGGTATTGTTCGAAGAATTGATAAATTCCCGTGGAACATGGTAAACGACACAATTAATATCCTTAATTTAAAAAAATGAAAGCAAATTCCAAATGCATTAAATAATGTGTGATGGGAACTTATGCATTTTGATCCATTCATAAACTGCCTCATTACAATGTCCCTAAAGAAACGCATTAAATCCCTAATAATCCATACCGTTGCCCGCGCGTTACCACTAAGAGGTGTGCGTACATTTTACTGGTATACCAGGTCGCAGAGAAATTAAAGCAGTGAAATAGTTCAACACGAAGTTGTCAGAAGTATTGTACATGTTGAAATCAACAGAAAAAACTGCCACACGATGAGCTGCTGGTTCAATTTTGCTAACTAATCGTTCGTGCTTTTATACAGTTAGTGGATATCGTGGAACATCATACCAGAAAAATCTGATTACTTTTTCATGACGGGTTAAAATCTCATTAGCCTTGGGGCGTTAAAGCTCTGCTCAATCCGTCACATACTGTAAGCTCACCATTCATGAAAAGAAAAAGTGGAACTCCATCAGAGAGTCTCCGATTCTTGCATTACGCCATTCTTTCCGTTCCGATCCAAGTGGTTACCGACGGGGGCCAACAGAGCCGTCAAGCAGGGCAAAAAGTAATCTTCCTTTTTGCCGAGCTCTGGTGCCGTAAATGTCTCTCTCCACCGTCTCGATTCCGACGAGCGATAAAGAGCGAGGCAGAGGTATCCATTTTTTTCCCGTCTCTCCTCATTCCACTTTCTTCGCGTCGTCCGTGGAAAAGGATCGCCAGTTACAGCGCACCACCTTAAGCGCTCGGACGAAAAAGGGGTTACAGGCGCGTTCCTTTTCGGTATAGAGTTTTGCCATCGACGACCTTTCCCGCTAGAAACCGACCACACGGGGAAGGCAATTGAGCAGTCAGGGTGCGAGTTGATGGGTGTCAGCGTTGCGAAAAGAAGTGGAAGGGATATGAAGAGGAAAGTATTGTCCCGGGCAGCTTATTTTGGATTAGCGGCCGAATGAAAACTGTGGCATATTAATGAGGAATGAATATTTTACCTAAACAAATAACTCGCCTATGAGTCTGTCCTTTCTCTCTTTCTAGTTTCTTTTTACTCTAGTTAAGATTATTTCGCTCTGTGACAATCTGATAATCTCCATGTGCTGTAAATACTTTACATAACCCAGTTAATCACTACCAGAGTGTGTATATTTCTGTTTGTGCTGTAATTTTAAGTGTTAAGAACAATTTGAAAAAAATAATAATAAGAAAGAAACAGGGAAATAGAAAGATTTAGAAAAAATCTAAGGAAAGCAAAGATTTAAAAAATAAAAGAAGAAGAAGAAAGGAAAAAAAATCTATTTAAAAAATGTTTTGTAAAAATATATAAAAATAAATAACATTTAAAAAATATTTCAAAATATATAATAATATGCAAATATAATATAAAAAAGTAGATATTTCTTCACTGTGTACACATATCGTTTGTAAATCACGATATCTGTGATCAATCTGTTCTGTACATTAGGTTTGGTATAGTCTGTAAGCCTCTCTTTTCACACAAACAACACTACCAACATTACATAATGCACTTGTAGACTTCCGTTATATTTTTGTGGACAATACCGATAGTGGTGGGTCTTCCCCACCGGGACGGATTCTACCAGTCGGCACGCAGCTGTGCCGCGTCAGACAGCACGATCGACCCAATTTCTATGATAATTTCGAGCTGCAGTGATTGACTTAATTCCAGGACGTAGCCGAGCACAAATTGAGAAACACTGTGACTGTGTTCAGCTTACTTTTACTTGGACATGGCATCATCCGGGGAATATGTAGACAAGCTTGCAAAAATACGGATTTATTGGAATAATATCGGAGAAATGTGACGAAAAGGTTAAAGAGCAATGTTATTTTTAGCTGCTTAGGCCCCCTTTAGAATTTGTGGCAAGTATCTGGGTTCCTCATACAGATGAATTGATAACCGAATTAAATCGCGTGCAACGCAGAGGAACTAGATTTGTCAAACTTTGATATGATAAATTGAGTGGCGCATCGACATTAATAGAGGAGCTAGGTTGGGAATCACTCATGGAGCGAGGGTTCAATTACAGATGAAATCTCTTGCATATATTGGAAGAATAGCTCTTAAGCCATAATGTTGAAAATGGTTTATTATCCCCATCGTGTTACAGTAGAAGAGATGATGTAAAAAAATTAGAGAGATTAAGTCTAGAACACATAGATTTAAGATGTAATTTTTCCTACGAACGACAGTTGATCCATATACCCCTAAAATTTTCCAACTGCGCTAAGGAGGAAATGTATTTTGTGTCAAAAGTCGTCCGGTGTATGTGTATTATCACCCCCTGCCTCACACCCTAGCGGTATGAGTATATTGTAGTAGTATAGTTTCTTTGTATCCGAATCATGAAGTGAGGTTATTCAATTAAAGAACTTTAGCACATTTATTTAATATATCGATGTGTAAAAGACCTCTACTGATTCTCTCTCTTGTCTAGTTAAAGAACATCTAATCAGTTTAGACGGTATGCAGCTGACGTCAATATAGATTGTTGGTCAAAACCGACCTGAATAATAGCAAAAAGTTCAATTGTCTGGTTTAGAGGGTTGTGTTTGTAAATATTGAAATAATCTTAAAATATGTCTCCAATCAATTAAGTAGATGAGCGTATGTTGGAAGCTTTTGAGATGTGGGTGTGCCGAAGCGGCTATGGAACGTTGAAGATGGTGATATTAGAGGAAATATTGGGTATAAGAGTTGGGAAGAAATAATTGGTCATGTTGGACGGAAAGAAGGCAGGCAAAATGTTCTTGAAGATCAAAGATCATTTAATATAATATTGGCTGTTACGGCATCTACTTTCTTGTTTGATTGGTTTCCAAGTATAACTGGGGTTATAACTTACGTTCATCGACCGGTAGATCACTCATAGTACAATGATATAGAGTAAAAGACTTAGGATTAATTAAAATCGGCAATTTTCCACAAAAATAAAATTTTTATAAAGACGACCGGTTTCAATATAACTACATCATCTTCTGGTGACCAGAAGATGATGTAGTTACATTGAAACCGGTCGTATTTATAAAAATTTTATTTTTGTGGAAAATTGCCAATTTTAATTAATCATGATATTCCACCATATCACGCCTGAAACGTCTCTTTTTATTTTTTAAGAGACTTAGGAAGCAAAGACAAATCCTATCCTACATAAAAAGCTAAGCCTAAAACTACTAAATTTTCATGCAGCATGCAGGTATTTAAAAAAAAAGAAGTTGGCATTTCAAACTTGCCAGATTATTTAATGTTGCGAATCCTTAGATAATACGCTACGTTTTGCGCAACTAAAGCCAAGATATTCTGATTATTATCCTCAGATCCCGTGAGAAATACATTTAAAGTTCATTTTTATCGCTTGTACGCTTAATGATAATTTGGCAAAATGAAATTCTAAAAAAATGGTGGTACAAACTCAAATTAGTGCCATAAGAATTTAAGACTAATGGATATTTTCATTATTTTCGTCAAATTTTAATTTTAGTCTGAAAATTCAAGAACTACTTTCTTAAACTCTTAGTCAAATGTCCTGAAACTCCGTATATTCGAAAAGCATTCCATAAGCAACCATTGCCTTTCCTGAACTTTGCCTACCTCATGACCGGTATGGATATTAAAGCAATGGCAATGGGGCAACTAATGTGCACTTCTCTCTTTCCCCATCACTTTGAGAATAAATTTGTGATGGGTATATTGTTCGCCGACTTGGCAACTGAGATAGGATGGATTCCCTTTTAGTTGTCACTAAAATAAACAAGCCCCCTAAGTAAAACAAATGCTTCTATCTTAGTTTTTTCCTTGAAACTAAGCAACAACTTTTTATCAAGTTGCTCTTTGTATTCTCATCTACCTTGAGATCTGAAGTTCAGAGGTGAATGAAGATTGTTAAGTTTTTGCTTAATGAACTAATGGTTTTTATTCCTAAAGCTCACGGGAAGGTATGGTACAAAGTCAGGCATCAATTTCTTTTATAAACCACAGTTGATATTTGCTATCTGCTCCGTTGAGACGATATGGCTAATTACGAAGTGTGTTTTAAGATTTATATTTAATCATCATTTCATTGTAATCAGGCTTGTTTGATTAATTATTTTGATCGGTAAGTGCTATTGTGAATGATAAGTATTCATTCTCCACTTTACTTGTCATTTAAATAACTCATGCAATAGGATAGAAGCAGTGTTTAAAACTCCATTTTTGTTGCATACTTCAAATATTATGCGTGGTTTCATATTAAATGTCTTTTTAAACTTTAAAAATCCGTACTGACGTATCGTAGTGTCACGAGAGATATAAAGCAAACAGCAATTTCAAAGACGTAAATCAAAGATCTTTGTCTCCGATAGGAATGATAAATGTCCGCCATACTAAATATCTCGAGTTTGCCTTACAAAATGGTGTATTTTCAGCAATGAGACGTATAACTTGGAAAAGTTACGGAAACATTTCTTCGAATGAAAACAAAGATTGGAAAAATATCATTGCCAAATTCTGAACATGCTAGCAAAATGTTTCCTCACTGGTCTGTTGCCCTTTATTAACTTTGTATGGATGTTATCTGTCCGATAGGATTTTGGTAAATACATCACTGTAACTGTCAAAAGTTTTACGCAGTGTTTTTTCGAATTCGAAATTAAAAGATTATTGAAGCGGATAGTAGATCAAACATAGGAAGAAGATGCAAGGCATGCATCAAAGAACTATGCCGAGGATATAAAGGTGTAAAGGACTGCGCTAATTACTAGCCAATGATTAAACCACACTGAATGCCCCGGTTCTCGTCCGATCACAGTAGTCCGATACAGTGTAGGGCCTGGATAGTACTTTGATGGGTGACCGCCTAGGAACACTGGGTGTCGTCGGCTACCTATTTTTTTCTTGTTGATTGGGAAACAAATGTTAATGAAATGGGGATTTTCTTTTTTTGTGTGTGTTACAGATTGGTGTTTGGAAATTTCCTTGAAGTGTATTCTTTCTGACTGATTTTATTTATTATCTTTGGTGATATTGATTGGATTTGAGATATCATGTTATTTTTCCAAGGCAAGTTTATTGTAATACTTGGGACTTGTGTGCCACCTGACATTGTCTATCTGCACATGTACATTTTTTTTATAATAATAATTAAACTGGACTAGCAAAGGTAGAAAATAATCAAATAGTTGGGGAAGCTCCTTGTGGCCAAACTACTTTATTGGAAAATCAATACAAAGAAATATATCTTAAGGAAGAAGAAGGTAAAGTCGCTTGTGTATAACAAATGAGTCATAAATATATGGAAGAGCGGTTAAACGGCGTGAAATGAGTATTTTTTGGTTATTAAGATTGGCGAGTGTGAGGTATTGATTTAATGGTATGAAACACTAATGATAATTTATCGATTCATCGCTTGAATCTTAACTTTAAAATTTCTTCCAGCTAGGAAAGTTTTCTGAATTTAAATATGCCAATCCGGTTCTACAATCGCTCCTAATGTAACGGTACTTGTCCTCTTTTAAATAACCGTTTCTCTTTTTCTTTGCCAATTAGACCAACTTTACGCGAACTACGCGCAGCATAATTTTAAAAATATCTGTGTTTAATTTTTTGTTTACACATAAATTTACCTCAAATGCCAATTGCTACATTTTTTTTATTCGCTTACTACTCGCTAGCTCGGCATTAAGCATCGGCTCCGCCCATGCGTCGTTCAGAAAAAAAATTGCTCCACATCATTGGCCAAATCTTATAAGATCAGATTTCCGACGCTAGCTTCATTTCTTTGTTGCGATATTCCTTGGCCCTCGGCCATTTCGATTTCTAAACGCTTTCCACCACTTACGTCACGTAATCGCACCCTTTCGCCCTACGCCGAAACCTTCACCTGACTCAACACTCCCAACACACAACGCGTTCACCTCTCTCCCGTCGGCGTGATGCGTGCATAGGCACCTACCGGTTCCACAGGCTGGGCACCTGAGGTCTTGCCTCGATCGACGTTGGGACCCGAACATGTCTCGTTTTCAACGTAATACATACTTGGGTTTGGAAATATCCTCTCTCCAAAGTCTCCCAGATTATCGTCAATCAAGGCAGGCGGTCGTAATCAGCCACGTCCGGCGTTAAAGTCGTAAGATGGGATTTTTTTTATCCCATGGTTGAGGTCCCAAGTGACATTTATCCTTAGAATAAGTACAAAAATGTTCTCTGATTAATCCCTCCAATCGGTTGGCGGACAGCTTAAATTCCCATTCCGACGACCGGGTTTACCTTAACTGTGAGTTGTGTAGGTACTCCTCAACAGGTCCCAAGGTCGCGAGCAAGTACATGTCCAATACCAGGGATAAAAAAATGAAAATTTGAATTTATGCGTCATATTTCATCCTTCAAAAATGTCTTCAGTTGGAAAGCGCATAAAACTCCCAGTGCAACTAGCCCAAGAATGCAATTTCCACCAACTTAATTGATTTACAATGCAAAGCGATGTACATTGACATCATTTTAAGTTACATGTATATTTCATTAGAAAATTTCGAGTGCCTAATTTATACAATTGAAAATTGTTAACATTACTGTAATCATAATTTGCCTCCGGTTATAGTCGCGTTCTTTCTTCAGTTCACGTTAACTTTCTTTGATATCATACTTCAGCCCTAGTAATCAAAGCGCAATTATGAAATTCTAATATTAGGTAATCTTCTACGTACCGACCGATTAAAGGTTATTGAATCCCATAAGCAGGTTCATCAATGTAGTGTCCCATTCGAAACTACAGAAATGATTAACTCTCGTGAAATGTTTTTAATAAATCGTTGGATAATTGAAGCATACAATATAGATATTTTCCAAAATTTGGCTCCTTAATGATGCTAAAACCGTTTATATTAAGTGTGAGGATGAAGAGAACATGAAAAGATCAGTCAGTGAGAATATGAAAAGTACTCCAGTCCACAAACAATGGCGGAGATTGATTTAACTTCTTACTAATATCGCATTTCCTCTTTCTTTTAGTGTATTTAACACGAATCAGATTCGTTAGAAATCCAAAAAGCCGACGTCAAGGAAATATTATCTGTATTCTTAGTCAAATGCCGAAGTTTAAAAAACAAAGTCGCAGAATATTATCACCTCATTCAAAGCACAGGCGCAGATATAATTGTTGGGACAGAAAGCTGGCTATTCACTGGTATTGCCGACGGTGAAATTTTCCCAAAATACTTTTCCATTTACAGAAATGACGGAACAAATAGAATCGGGGGCGGTGTTTTTATTGCAGTTAAAAATTCTTGCGTCAGCAGGGCTGAATTCCGAGTAATGGTTTGGAAAGCGTTTGGTGCTCAATTAAAAGTCCTCAAGCCAAAAGAATTTATGTATACGTATTTTACAGACCGCCAGCTACGGAGAAGATTGAATGCTAGAATTAGATCAGCAAATCAAAGATTTTTTATCCCAACACAATGATCGCAACGTTAAAATCAGTGGAGATTTCTATGTCCCATCTATTTACTGGAGAATATACTATATATCATAGTATTAAATCGGGCGGTAAAGGCGAAGATCTCTGCGAATCGCTATTGAATTCTTTTACGTTGAACTCATTGCAATAACTTGTCTCTTCAGCAACCAGGGGTGATAATATTCTTGATTTTTCAGCATCAAATATTCCTGAAAAAGTCCTAACAATAGAAATTATTGAAGGATTTAGTGACCACAGGGCAGTAAATATTACGCTTTCGCTACATTAGGTCGCAACATAGCAGTAAATGCGAAGTTTTTGCTTCATAGGTTCCGAAACAGGAAGCCTAAAAGGAAGATTTACTTGTTTAAATAATGGGACTACAATGGCCTAAAGTGCGTGCTACAGAATCCATTTGCTAGTTTTAAGAAAGATCACCGTATACTGAGTAGTAATCACCGAAAAACTGAGGATACGTGGATTCACTTCCTTGAGATCACGCGCTCAGCAGTCAGCAAGTTCATTCTCAGTAAATTTATAAAAGACAACGCGAAACCTAGATGTTGCAACGAAGATGTTAGAAATGCATTACGACGTCAAAGGGTATGTCACGCCAAGATGAAAAATATTAGGGATGAATTCTCTAGCAACAAAAAGAATGAAATTACTGGTGGTTATAAGATATCCAGAATGAATGCCTAGAATGAATTTCGGAAAGCCTTAAGTGAATTCAAAAGGATAAGGTTAGCGGAAAACTTGAAAGAAAATCCAAAAGCATTTTGGTCATGCGTCAGAGAAGTTCAGGAAAATAAGTAAACTGTTAATTCACTCAAAAATGATAAAGGCGAAAGAGTAATCAGTAGTTCAGAAAAGGCTAACTTATTGGATTCCATCTTTCAAAGCGTCTTCACCAATGTCTCATTCTATGCCTCCGATAGCTTACCAAATCATGCCGGTCAACCAATGAACTTAAAAAAAAGTGTAGTCATAAAGTTTTGGAAAAAGAGCAATTCCCACCCGAACGCCTACTGCATCGGGTACACCGAAATGGAATGTGTACACTCGATTAAATACTTAGGCGTTACCCTCACTCATGACCCCTCCTGGTTGAAACACATACGGGAATATGTGGACATGCTAACAAAAATTAGGATTTATTAGAAGAGGGTTAATGTGATGAAAAGATCAAAGACAAATATTGGCTTTCGCTGGTTAGACCTCATTTAGAATATGCTGCTAGAATATGGGATCCTCACGAAGTTGAATTAATTGCCGAATTGGATCGCATGCAGCGTAGAGAAGCTATAGTTTTAAAACGTTGTTATGAAAAAAGAAGGAGCGCATCCAAAATTAAGAGCAGCTAGGCCTAGAATAACTCACGGAGCGAAGGTTAAATTATATATAAATTTCTTGCATAAATTGGAAGGACGTCTCTTTAGCAGTGATGTTGAAAATGTATTACATAACCTCCTTTTAATTCGGTGCACTTTTTCCAGCGATACTTTAACTGCTCTAATCATTCCAAATAGTATTTGAATCTTTCTCTGCAAAATAGGCGTTTGCGTATGCGATAAACTCCTCGTCCGATGAAAATCTCTGTCTTCCAAGCAAAACTTTAAAGATTAGGAAACAAAAAAGATTCTGGTGGCCAGATCTGGTGGACACGGTGAGAGATCAAACGCTTCGAAGTGTAATTCGTGAATTTTAACCCTGGCGACAGCCGAAGTGCGAGTAGGTGCGTTGTCCTGATGGAAAGGCACTTTCTTCTTCTTCAAATGCGATCATCATTTTGCAGTTTCTGTCTTCAGGTTGCCAATTAATGATGTGCAGTACTCTCCCATTATTGTTTTATCTTTTTGAAGATAATCGATCGACAAATTTCCGTGACTATTCCAAAAAATAGTCCCCACCACGTTCCCGGCAGATGCAATCGTCCGTCGTCCAGTACCATTTGGTGAATCTTTTCGATGCTATCGGTGGTTGTCACAGTTTGTGGCCGCTCCGAATGCTCATCGTCTGTTACGTCCACGTTTAACTTCAGCTACTCAAAATTGCACGGCCGTAAATGATGTTGCAGAGTCCCCGTACACAGCGTCCAACTCGTCTTTGATTTGCGTAGGGATATTCCCTTAAAAAACAAATACTTAATGGCTCCTGGATGCTGATTTTTTTTCCATATTCACAAAAAACTCTCCCAACCACTCTCCCAACACTCCCAACCACATAAGGGTTAGGTGGAAGAAGGGACTATTTAGTCTCAACCTCGCCCAATTAAGTCGATAATAAATAAATAAAATAAAAAAACTCTCCCAACCACTTACTCACGCGATTGTCAAACTGAGGGACCAAAATGGCTGAAAATATGTTGAGTACCTTTGAGGATATATGCAAATACATTCCCCAACCTTTCTTGAAGAGTGTTCCCATCTTCATGTGGAGGTCAGAAACCTTTCAGACAACCCTAGTATCAGAAAGCAGAATCATGGAATAAGCAAAATCAACTCTCAAATTCGATTACCTCGGCTGACGATCCTAGGGTTTTAATAATAACTAATGTGGCATTAGCAGCAACACCAGGGGCACAAACATTATGTTGGGTTAACCTTGAACTGCAACAAAGAGGGGTCTTCCGTTAAAACCGCTGCCTCTTATCAGTGGTGCAGCGTGATTACACTTCTTATTTTTTTTGTTTTCTCTTTCCGAAAAGATCGAAACGATTTTTTTTCAAAAGTTAAATATATTTTGGCTACAGGTTTCAAGTCAAGGAATCTCAGCTTCGAGGTCGGTGCAAATTCTTTTAACAATAGAGAGAGAAAAGGAGAGTCAACTTTGGAAAGACTTGATTCGGATGAGGTGGACAACTTTAGAGAAAAGCCATCAACGAAGAACATCTATCCATAGTGCTACAGCCGGAAGGAGGATTCAGGGGAGACATTCCCAGCATCTGTCCAAAGGTATGTAGAAAAGTACAAGTTAGTTCGACAGGGAGTGTCTTGAGTAACATGACAGCGATGTATATTTTATCAAAACCTCTCAGTCATGATTTTTAATGAAAGCTGACACAGGCGTGGATTTTGGATTCATTCATTTCCTGGAGTTGGATTTCGTGATGCCCTTACAATGAAATACTTTCCAGTTCAACCACTATCGGTTGAACTGGCCCCTGTGGCACTTGACTTTAGTGTCGACTGTGGGAAAACTGGCCCTTGGAACCATTAGTGAATATCCTTCGTAACATATGTGTAACTCTATGCGACAAGTATAATTTCAGATCTTTCTGAAATTCGCTCATCTTTTATGAGTGTTAGCTTTTATATGGTTTCTAATCATTTTTACATGCATTATTTAGTTTTTTTATTAATTCTTTATGCATTGTACTTTGTATGCGTCCCCATAATGGGTATTTTCCGTATCGTAATAGAATATTGGATATTATTTTAATGATATTATTTCGAAGAGTGGAAACTGACGCACTGATGCCATAAATTATAACAGTTTCGTTCCTAAGAGTAGGTTTCTTTGTACAAATCCACTATTGCTATTATCGATTCATGATGGTGGTTCAGCGCTGCTATTACTCTAATTTGTGCCCTTAGTCTTGTTTCTCGAGCAGTAATTATAATGAAGACAGATTATAGCACAATCAAGTTGTTTAATCAATTTTCACCTGCGGAAATTCTCAACCAATAGCGTCATATAAAATGTCAACTGTTATACTACTTACTCCCATCGTGTACTTTGCCGAATACCTTGGAGGATTTGAATTTTATAATATATTATGAAAAATATAAATTCCATGTATACATGTAGTCCCCAATTATAACAATATTGCCAATTATGTGTTCATTCTCTTAAAAATATATCATTTAGCATGTTTAGCTTTTACGCGAACAATTAATTCAAAGCAAATGTTAATTCTGCAATGCCTCGAGAAAGATTTTTCTTCAATCCGTTTTTGCGAAAATTAGATGTATTGTTTGTGTAAAGTACGCGGGAATTCATCATCCCTCATCTTTTCAACCGAATAGGTTGCTCAACATTCAGTCTATTTGTTTCCCACAGCTATGTTGTAACTCAACTTTAAACTTTATCCGTCTCTGAACGTGAATTTGCTCTGAAAGGCTCTGATTTTCAGAGATTTCATTTTGTGCCGACGAGGCACAAATTTTAGAAGAGCGAATTCATAAAAGTTAAAAATAGATAAATAAACATCATCTTCCAGCCTGGTAGGAGAGGAAGCGATGGAGATTATCACTCTTCGAATATTTGTTAAGGAATTTGTAAATCAGTTTTCTTAAAGTGTAGATGATGTCTAAAAATATGTATTATATGAAGAAAATTTGTCAAGCTCACTACATCTAATTTAAATCTCATCACATAGCATCATCGAGATTTCGCTAAAATTTGGATCCACGCGGTGCCTTGGCCTCTTGATAGAAGCTTAATTTCTCTTCTCCCCTCAACCTCCCCCCCCCCACCTTATGTTCCTGCCAAATGTATTTTAATAATGGAACACATTCCTTTAATTAGTCGGGATCAACAGTTTCCTATTAATTGTCCTGTGTCACTTTCGTTCATAATCAAGACATGGAAATGTTTTTCAGAGTGGAGGATTACAAATAGGACAGGTGGTCTCGGGTTGGATCAAGTCGTAGTGCTTTAGATTGTCGCAGTTTTGTCCAAATTAGGAGCCGTGTGACTTCCAGTCACCGTCTCCCCCGCCATGGAGTCCCCCTTCTTGAACATAATGATAGTGTTTCTTAACCTTTGGGTCACGACCCAAATTTGGGTCGGCAAGCTATTCTGAGTAGGACGCGATTCTATTCCGAGAATCCTCCTTTTGCTTGTTTCTTTGTAGCTTTAGCTACAAATGAATATTGCAGAAAAATTAGTTCGAGTTCGCCTATGCAAGTGGGGCCAATAAAATAGCCGTCTTCCATTTTATTAGTTGAAAAACTACATGTGTTAACACAGAGGAAACTCGCAAGAATCTTCGCAGTGTGTTTTATAAAAATCAACATGATTTGAACGCGGTAGCATTTATTGCTGCGAAAGGAATATTAAAACAGTTGGAGATATTGGACTAGATAACTTGTGCAGGTTTTAGGTGCAGTGGATCCGATTAACACTTCCGCTGGGTGATGCAGCATACAGAAACACTATTTCTTTGCACATTGGTTTGCGTGAGTTTAGCTAGAAGAAGAATTCGGAACAGATTACATTTTTAGAGATATTTTCATAGCAAATATATGGAGGAAATTGTTTTCATTGCCATTTAAAAACTATCTGAGGGGCGCAAATGTAACCTATTATGATTACTATTTAGCGGAGCAAGGATAGCTTTTCCTTCAAACCAACGTATTTTATTTGGCATACATACTTACTAATTTCAAGATTTATTTTATAAGGTAATCTACCGGTTAAGGTAGGTTTATGGACACAACTACCAAATTAATATTTTGTAACTCCTAAAAAAGTATAATCAAGCACCTACTCCACATCAGGTCCCTCTTCATTTCTGTGTATTTCCTTCCTCCCTTCATCCCTTCCAACATCCTTATCCTGTTCCTGCCCTTTCCTCATTTACCTGACATTCTCCCCTCTATTACCTTCTTCAACATTCCACTGCCACTCAATACACCTTTCATCCATTTTTCCTGCCTCCATAGGATTTCTCTCAACAAGCCCCTCTCCTCGCCCAATATACCTAGTACTTCCTCATTTGTTTTACTTTCGGTCCATTTCACCTTCTCCATTCTTCTCCACACCCACATTTCAAGAGCCTCCAATCTACGTCTATCCTCCTGCTTCATCGACAACGTTTCCGCGCCGCACATAGCTATACTTCATATCAAAGTTTTTACGAGTCTTGTCTTAACCTCCCTACACAACGTCCCCGTCATTAACTCCCTCCTGCTTGAGAAAGCCTCCTTGCCTAATGCAATTCTTCTCCTTACGTCCCTACTACTTTGACCGTATTGGTACAAAACACTTCCGAGATACGTAAATCGTTCTACCTGCTCTATTTTTTCCCCTCGTATTTTAATGTTTAGCTAAGCCTTTTTCTTTCTGGAAAATCGCATAACCTTTGTTTTATTAATATTGATTCTCATCCCATACATGTTGTACTGAATTTCCAATTCACTCAGCAATGCTTGCAACCCCTTGGCCGACTGACAAACCAAAGCCTGGTCATCAGCAAAAACCTAACTGATTTTACGCACTCTCCTCCGACTTTCATTCCCACCTCCAGCTCTTCCCATGCCTCCTAAAACATTTCCTCCACATATACTTTGAACAGCACCGGTGATAATGGGCAACCCTGCCTTACACCTCTTCCTAACACTTCCAGACTCTCTGTTCCCCACTCGTACCTGAGCAGTCTAAGACATGTACAGGTAGCGGATTAGTCTCCTGTCCCTCCAATCAATTCCTATTTTCTGCAATATACGCATTAGTGTTTCCCAATTCACTCTATCTAACGCTTTTTAGAAATCTACGAAATAGGCAAATACGTCCTGATTGTATCCTATATTCCTTTTGATTAGTGATATTATTACTGCTGTGGCATCACGCGTACCTCTCCCCTTCCTAAATCCAAACTGATCATCCCCTAAGTGATCATTTGCCTTGCTCTCTATATTTTTGTTGATGATCCTGAGAATAAATTTGCTGCGTGGCATATCAAACTTAGTGTTCTGTAATCCTCACATGACGTAGCCTTTACCTTTTTTGGGATAGGAACTAACATTGATCTCACAAAATCTTCCGGCCAGATTCCTTCCTCATAGATACTACGAATCAGTTCAGATTGAGTCTCCTTCCCACATTTTCCTAAACATTTCAACAGTTCCACAGGAATGTTGTCTACCCCCACAGTCTTATTTGCTTTCATCTCCTTTAATGCCCTTTCAATTTCATTGTCTTGTATGCCTGGACCTAATCTATCTTCTTCTACTTCATGATACTTCTCTATGTCTAACCTTGTTGGCCTAATTTCTTTACCATTCAGTGTTTCTATATATTCCTTCCATCTCTCTTGGATTTTTCCTGGTTCAACTATTATCTTACCCCATTTATCTTTAACTGTTAGCACAGATCTTGCCTTCTTACTTCCCGATAATAACTTAACCTTGCTGTATAGAGCACCAATTTCACCCTTCCTCTGTTAACTTTCCATATCCTCGCATTGCGTTTTCCACCATTCTTCTTTTGCTTTATTTGTGGCCCTTCTCAATTTATTGTTTAACTCTTTGTACTTCATTTTGCCTAACTCTGTGTTTGCATTCTTCCATTTTCTTCTCTCATTCATCTTTGTAATCATCTCATCCGTGATCCAAGGTTTCCTTATCCTTCTCCCGTTAACGGTTCCTTATAGTGTCTTTTGCGGTTCTCGATATCACTTTTTTGATACAATCCCATTTTTTAAAATAGAAAATCAAGAAAAATATATTTAATTGATATGGCTATGTAACAATTTATGTGTTAAGGTTACAATAAGAACTTTACGAGTGTATATGGTGCAACCATAATGGGTGTCATTTAAATCAAAGCTGAGATATTCTGCTTCGTAATTGATCATAGAATCACGTTGATCAGACTATGAGATCAATGTGAGTATAGATCGCCTTGTAGAAGAATAGTATTTTCCTCTTGACTTTCGTGGGGTGCTTTCAATAAGAATAAGTTTTGATAATGCTTTTTGGGATAGAGAATAATGTGCTTTAACGTCTCTTTAGTGTAATACTAATACGAATGTGGAATAAACCGAACAAAACCGCAAAAATATACGTAAAAAGTACTTAAAGACCGAGGTTTCTCTTCATTATTAGAGAAGTCTTGTTTCATCAAGTCGGTGTGCATTCAATTGTATAGTACATGTCATTGAGTCAATAAATGAAGATGAACTCAGACTGAATGCTCAAGCGTAACACATTGGAAAATTGGGGAAAGGACAATTTAAGGAGAAAGGAGCGACGTTATTTTGAAAGGAGAAAACATCATATTGAACGGCATTAGCTGGATGGTTGAAACAACTTTACATCAAGCTACAATGGCTTTCTATTACCGTGGCCATAGACTTTGTGAAACCTTAACCTAATTACGTAGTGCATACGATTCTCGGGGTTGAAGTTTTCCTGAAATGGGAGGATGTAACTTTATTGGAAAGCGTAGTTTTAGAGGTTTCATTGCTAATAAAAACATCAATGCAAAATCATTCGTTTATAACGTGTAAAGGCGTCATTATATTCCACTTGGTTTGCGTACTTAAGATCACTAATTTAATCAATCTTATTTTACATTTGTAGGATTTTAACTTGCTTTTCTGGATTTGTTACTGAATTTACCTCAATCCGAGGTCACGCAATTGTCTCGGGGAAAATAGTTTCAGTTTATAAAGAATATTACGTAAAATAAGAAGACAAATATTTAAAGAAAAATATTCCATCCCCCCTTTACCTTCAAAATCATAAATTTCCATTTGGTTGTTGTGAGACAGTCTTGTAGATTAAATTTCAGATCTCAATGGCTTGAATTTGTCACGCTTGACCATGATGAAAATGGAATCAAATTAATCTCAAACAGAAGAAGAACGTCGAGCGAGTTGCATCGCTCCCTATACTGCTTCTTTGGTTGAAAAAAGTTATGTTAATTTCATGAATATTCAGAATGTAAAAACGAAGAATATTGAAATCTGAAAATGTAATTCAAGCGTCAAGTATATTAAGAGATGTTTTGAATAGTGCCAATTTAACGCACCAGCGGATAACGCCGCTTTATTTATTATCGCGGAATTTTCCGTGGTATATTTGGATTTCGCATTGCGTTTTAAAATAATTCCAGATGGAAAAGATTAATTCATTGAACTACAAGTTGATATGGCGTTAAGAGATCAGATTTAATCAAGAATACACTAAATTCCATTATTATTGCGAACACAGAATGACAATCCGATGAGATGAATGCAGTATTGAAGCTATTACTTCCATTCATTGCACTTCACTGCATTTCCACTGCATGCTTGTTTGGACCTGACTTTTTGTTACTTCTTTTTTGTCATTATCACCGTTCATTTGATGGAACTCTTCCATCGGCTCTCCTATCTGCTAATCTCATTGTGTCAGTGTTACTTCGTTATCATTTTACTTTACGTGTTACATACATCACCTCTGGGATCTTCATTTTTTAATTCCATCCGCTCTCTTTGGCTTTCTTAACTTTCAACAAGTCGTCATGTCTAAAAATACGTACAATTAGTTCATCCCTTCCTTTTGTTCATTTTCATATGTTCTTGTCGTCGCTCTTCGTAGAATTCAAACTTTATTCGCTTGATCAGTCTACATTAACTTAAGCACCTCGTAAATATTACATAATATGCATAAAATTATCAGATGAACTAATAATTCCATGAATCTCCTCAGCTATCAGTTTTCACATACATAGAGCGTCAATTGGAAAGTATCTTGCATGTATGTGTGCATCTTGGTGAAGTGTTTTCGAACTTCGAAACAAATTTTTCGCCAGTGAAAAGATTAAAAACCAATTGGAAATGAGTAATGAACCCTAGCTCTTGGTTAAACTTTGTCATTACACTGTTTTTTTTTTTTTTGACGTACATGATATCGATTTATATCATCAAAACCTGTTTTCGTCTTGTTCAATAAGATTCCCTCACTTTACGCTGTGTTCAATTTTTTATAATTACTATAAACCAAATTTCGAAGGTTAAAACGCATTGCTAAACGCAAAACGAAGTTAAAACGTGGACTTGTTTGACATGAAAAAAATCCATGCAAAAATTATATTGTAAAATTAATTTCGCTCTGACTTAAATCGGGTAAATATTGAGCTGAGAGCCGTAAAGATAAATTAGATGGACTTCATGTTGTTTACGAGAACCATTGAGGGATTGGCTGAAAAATAATTGGATGATCGAGGCATAAAATTAACGTTTCTGCCCGTGATCACATTTTCGCAGTCGAGGGCCATATTGACTGTCACGCGTACATTCGTTATCTAATTAGCTTTAACCGTTTGGCAGTAACAGGGATTAGCGAAAAGAAAATCTGACATAGATAGCGTCGAACAAAAATTTATAACGCATTGAGTTTTGATTCTGAATACAAAATCTTTCAATTCTATACTTACAACCCTTCCTCTGAAAACTATGTTTATGTATTTTTCTCGATATCCATCGAACCTTTTAAATATAATAACTTTAATGGTGTATCATTTTTTTTACTACGCTACTATGGTAATTTTTACAGCAGAACAGTCTCTAAGTAGGGTGATAAGTCCTGTTTTCTATCATGAATTGCTGCCAAAGGACGATCGGATTGGTATGCTATCTCTCATTACCCAGAGTAGTTTAAACAATGACATTCTAGTCTAAACGCGTGAGAAATGATAGTATTTAAAAAATGGTAAAAAAACAAACTCATCCATTATCATTTTTTTTACATCAAACCATTTAGATTACTTAATCATTGTGTACTCATTTTAATAACCTATCCTTCATTGCGTGCTGGTTTAGCTCTATCCCTTGCTTTTTATTCACGTTGTTCTAGCTTTTCATTTGGTGCCGTCTCTCAGATTTTTTAACCTTCTAAGAATTACGCTGCCGCTGTAGTTGGTGACTGCGCACTTACGTATAAACGCAATCGCTGCGAACAAGGTTAAGTGAATTACAACTGTTTCTGAGAAGCAAGGGCAGTGCTGGCGTCTTTTAATTTCATTCATTCCAGGGCTCGCGTAATCAGGGTCAACATTGATTTATGATGACGTAAGGGTTAGGACCCTCATTCCTAGCAACAGTTGCTGTTGCTTCCTAATCCGTTTTTCTTTCACGGAATCCTATTGTGTTCCCCTTTTCCGTGTTACTGTAATTTCGCTCATAAACCATTTTTCATTTTTTAAATTCATTTTTTGCCATTGCATCGTTTTTTGTGTACTTCCGAATATGTTTTCGGTGAAAAATCCACAACTGAATAATTGAGAATTACTTTTGTATCTATTATCCCTTTTCAACCTGTTATGTAATTTTTAATTGCACTCCCTTTCATATTTAAAGGCGGTTGGCATTTAAAGCGCAAATATGATGCAATTATCAGTAACAGAAAGGAGAGTTCTTTCAGTAATGAGAATCTAAGGGTTGTCTTCGTAAATGCGTTTTATTAGTAGCAGCAGTGTACCCATTTCCATGTATTTCCTATAATCATTTATTTGCTATATACACCCGAATTGATATATTCACTACGAGTGGGAGAGGCATATGAAAGGATTTCGGAGGCTGTCATGAAAGCAACTATAATTTCCTAATATGGATCTAAGCGGAGAAGATAGGAAGAGACAAATCACTGAGGACAACCTTTTAGATTGATATACATTTTAGTACTCTGTAACCCACTGCTAGGGTGTGTGGCAGTGTGTGAATTAACACCGGACTAATTTTGAGCCGAATATTTTTACCACGAACGTGGTCGGACAATGTTATTCTGATCCCTTATTTTACGAGGAAAAAATGTCATCTTAAATCTGTCATACACGTAATAGTTTTATTAGCATCCTCTCTTCTACGTAGCCGATGATGGGGGTAATAATACATTTTCAACGGTTCAAATCACAAACCTGTCAAAAAACGTTTTACAAATCGAGCTCCTCTGCGCTGCACACTATCCGATTCGACAATCAATCCAACTTCACGAGGATCCCAAACACTAACGGCATATTTTAAATGAGACCTAATCAGCGATAGAACATTTTTCTTTTACATTTTCATCACATTTACCCAGTACTCTTCTAATAAATTCTAAAATTTGTTTGTTTGTCCACATATTCTCCGTATGTGTTTCAACCAAGAGGGGTCGTGAGTGTAACGCCTAAATATTTAATCGAGTTTACATATTCCATTTCGGTGTTCCCGATGCAGTAGGCGTTCGGTAGGGAATTGCTCTTTTTCCAAAAATTCATCACGACGCACTATTTTAAGTCTAATTGCCAAGTGTCGTACTAACATTGTATAGCATTAAGTTCATCTGACAAAGCTGCTGTGCCCTCAGGACCACGGACATCACAGTAAACCACTGCATCGTCGGTGAATAAACGTATCTTACTAGTGACTACGGAGTCAATGTCGTTATACGTATGTAGCGTATAGTAGGGATAGAAGAGGTCCGATAACACTTCCCTGTAGAACACCTGAAGTTACTTCTAATGCGTTTGAGCTATCTCCATCGACCTCTATTCTTTGTATCCGACCACTCAAAAAGACTTTAATCCAATCCAGAATATTTTTATCTGTACCATATCCTTGTGGCTTGAAGAGAGTTGGAGAATATTAGGAAGAAAAGCCGGTGGGTTCCTTAAAAATGTTTATTTTGCTCAGTATTTCAAAAGGTCGTTTAATAGTGTTTAGTGTAAAATTTACTTTCTATTTTAATACAAATAATAATGTGCTCACGTATATTAGAACTTTTTTACAGTTGTCTAGCGTGAGTTTCACCTTTTTTGTACATTTTCTAAGAAGGCATAAGGATGTGCGTTATAATTTTCCAGTTTGTACTTAATCACCCCACAATTATTTGTCTTCACACAAATATATCATTCAAAAAAGCTCAAATTTTGTAAGGGAATTCAGTGGTCCTGATCTAGAGCTTATCTATAACACATTCACTCAGTTTCCCCGTCAGCGATCCTTCTCATAACATTTCTTATCTTTCATGTCTGCCAATTTTCGTTTCAGGCATCTCATTCGAGCTCTTTTTTTGTAATTCTGTTCAAATTGACATAATAATTGTCTTCAGAAAGTTACCGCCTACGCACACGTGCATATTGCCCATCATTTTTCTATGTAGTTTTCACCCTGAATCGGCCTCCTCCGTTATTTATCCGATTGCCCATTTTTTTAACGAAATAACATATTCTGAATCTCTAAGGAATTACACATTAAAACTCTTGCCAATTAATGCCAAATTATCTCTTAATTAGTTTTTCAGCGCCTATCCCTGTCATCAACGTTTCTCGGAAGACTGGTATGTACCACCCGTTTTAATGAGTTCGAGTCGCTTTAGGGCGGGTTTGACGTTCTTCGTTGTTCGTGAAAGGTCAGAGGTGAGAGTGACTACAAAGTAGTCCCGTATGTCAGGATCTGAGGGAGTTATGTCGACCACGTCCTGTTTCAAGTCGAATTAAAATCGTTTAAAGTTTTCTTTGTGGTGCAATTTGTTGGTATTTATTCTACTCTCCAGCTAATAATTGCTGTCACATTATTAACATTTTTCTACCAGGTTAAGGTAGATTTATCACGAATCCTAAAACTAGACACTACTGTGTTTCTAAGTGCTAATTTACATTGCATGAGATATCCTTAAATCCCACGCCTCATACATCATTACTCATTCTTTAGCTCTGCATATTTTCCATCTCCCTTTAATTCATCCAAAATGGCTATTATTTTCCTTTGTCTACCTCTCGCTTCCCCAGGATTCTCCCCTCAATTTAGCGTCTTCAGCATCTCATTCCATCTCAATACCTCCTTCATTCATTTGTCATGCCTTCTTCGGATTTCTTCCAATAACCGTCTGCCTTCCACTTAAAATGCCTAACGTATAATTTCATCTATGGTTTTCCTTTCAGTCCATTTTATTTTCTTCTCTGCAGTCTTAGCCATAAATAGTTAGAAGTTAATTTTTTCAACTTTTCAGTGTATGACGTAAAAACCCTATTAGTCTGGCGTCGTTGCTCGGTGAAGGCAAGGCGAAGGAAACTTCTACTTCCATTTTCAAAGACAACATTTCTTAAAACTAATAAGACTCTGCTCGAGTGTCTCGTAAAAATGCATTCGCTGCTGTGAGAAGCATAGTGTTGAAGGAAAAAAACTTGCATAAAATTGACGGGAAATGTATTTTCTGGTTATATTTGTAAGAGAACGATTATTTAGCTTGAATATACGAGTTTCACAAACTATATCGTTCCAGACTTCATAAAACCTATGTTGATGAATCGTTTTTAGTGAACTTCTGCATCATTTTTTGGATTTTTTTGCATTTTATTGGATTGACCATATAAAATATCTTCTCTGTCACTGCTTCCAGCATGCTCGAACTGTTTAACAATTTATTAAGTGTCTGTGTCAACCCTATTGGATGCATAAAAGAAATATTTCTATGAACCGGTCGAAAGAATAATAAATGAGGTTGAGTAGAAATGTCCATGCTATCCTTCAAGGGTCTTGATAGGTATAGTATGCTTTTTTATGGCAGATATTAATGCATTTTGGAAATGGAAAAAATAGTAACATTGTGATTCCACTGAAAATTTATTTCGAGATGCACCGGGTTTCGACGTTCTACGTCATCTTCGTCACCTGAAGATGACGTTGTATGTTGAAACCCGGGTCGTCTTGTAATAAATGTTCAAAGGAATCACAAAGTTACTATATTTTCATTTCCAATATTAATCGATTCTATAAAGTTCCGCCGGAAACCATCAACTAGTTTCTTTATTTTACATGCATGTATTAAGCTACCTCATCCAAGCGAAAGCACCTATGTCCTAGCTGCATATGTTATTTTTCTGCTTTAAATCATATTGACATCTTTACTCAAAAAATGCCAATCCACGAAATTAATGAGTAAATTCTTCTCTAAGAAGGTGCATTGGGAATTTTCGTTTTTTTTGTTTGTATTCGGGAAGAGGAAGTGGACCATTGAAATATTATTCTGATATTCTAATTCTTCTCCTTTCCACTCAGATCTAAACCTATAGTCAGTGTGATTATCGAAGGGTGAATTACAGTGTCAAAGTCAGGATTATTCATCAACCATAGACCATATCGGACTCCATGTTAATGAGTGGAGCCTTGCGAAAGCAAAATCATTAGCGTGTCACTACGGTTCGTCAGCGATGCGACGGTCGCGATCACTCCATGACTTTGACCAAGTTTACTCGTACGAGTCGTGATTTCGAGAGTGGTGTGATAATCGCTTAAAGAAAGGGAAACTCTTTTGGTAAAGAGTTTTCAAACACAAGCAAGAGGTGATACCTTTCATGGAGAAGAGCTAAATGAAAGAAAGTGAGCTCAGGTTTAAAAAAGTCGTGTTGAAAGTTGTCCCGGCTTCTTCAGAATTCTCTAACATATTCTGATATTCTATAGCGATTATAACTTGCCTTAGCTTCCAGAACTCCATATTCGAAAGCTATCTTTTTACCGACAACGCCCTGATCTCTATTTTCAGGGAAATGAAACTGAATTGAGGTGTATTTCAAGTATAAGAAATGTTAATCCTTGATAACTCTGACAGCCTTTAACTTAGACCCGTAAGAAGGTTCTGCGTGTGACATATCTTAAATAAATGAATTAATCACTCGGGACGTTTGAACTAAAAGTGAAAAACAGAAGTGAATAACCGGAAAAACCGTAACATTCTGTTAATTAAATTTTCCCTTCGTTACGAAACCACCTTTTAAAATTTTTATTTTACCTAAGAAATAAAATTCCCTTAATTTGTTCCATTTGAAATGTATTGCTCCTTTCTTCCTTCAGAACAAAATAGTAATGGCGTCCGCATGTCCCACGACATATATTAAATGAATGAATATACTTTCAGCCACGGTTAATAATTAATGGTGGCAGTTAGCGTAAATTTCATATGTAATTTTGGCTCATTCCATTATTTCGTACCGTATCTGTAGTTAAACAAAAACTACGACAGTGGATTATGCATGCCTTCGTTATGTACGAAAATTAAGGCCCTTTTTCTTATAGTTAAATATCGGCGAGTCATAACAAAGCTGTACCCGTAGAAAGCCATCTATTGATGCCACTGAAGTTATTGCTTTGATTCAGTAGCCGTCTGTCTATCGGTGTACGCCGAAAATAGTATCCGAAAAATAGTTGCTCCCGCTAGTTGCGCATTGCGTGCTGTGATTTGATTTTTGGAATGGACCTACAATAGTGAGTGAAGGAAAGATTAACGATGTTGTCGAGACTACAAAAATAGCCCATAAATGTGCGTGATTAATAGCGGAGTGACAGGCCCGGTATCCAGACCGACGAAATCGTCCAACTAATGGCCCCAGAACTTGGATCCGATCGACAATTGAAGATTAGTGCTCTCCCTTATAAATTTCTTTTTTTGACGCATCACTATTCGCAAGATTGCTGCGTAAAAGCTTGGTTGCCAGAAATTAGGTGCAATCTGGGAAACGAAAACGCTTACTAGCCCACAACCATACAAATAGCAATGAATGTTGAGTTCATAAGAATTTTTAGAACGCTATCCTCGTTCCCGACCTTGAACCTAGAGGCTATTTCCTCTTCTTGCACTTGAAACATTGGCTTGGGGGAAAATTGCTCAGAAGTGAACGGTGATTATGCAGAAAAGTGAAGCAGATTTTTAGGAAATAATAACCGCCAATAAAAACTCTTTCTAACGAAAATATTTTTGCATGACCAAACGGATCTAACTAAAAAAATTACTCTCTTAATATCTTCAGTTTTAAGGGTTAGTGCGAGGTGATATAAAACCAACCTGTGTTTTGATGGCTGTGTTAGTGCAATGATGGTGGTAATTGTGTAGTGCAATGGGGGTGGGTCTTGCATCGAGTGGTTGATTACTATGTTTTGGGTCTCACGGGCAGGTTCTGTAATTATCAACTCGCTTTTTAAAACCAGTATCTTTCGAATCTGATACCTGAGGATTTTCCAAATTATGAAATAATGTCTAAGAACGGGATCAGAAACATGAAACGTTTGGGCTGATCCCCACGAATATTCATATGGCTCAATTTCGCTTGTTTTATAGTGTCTCTTTTCTATTTAAATTGCGTTTTTTTACCTCCAAATTACCATAACAATCGACGCTTCTTGTGATATTACCATGCTAACTCTTTCATTTGCATAGGAATTTTTATTTTTGATTCTTGAAATTGGGCGTAGGATCAACCAGATGTTTAAGCTCAAGTTTACTGATGAAAACTTAGGAAATATTAATATCCCATGAAAACGATGATGGTGGAATATCGATCGATCGAACTGCCGAACTTTGTTTGGGAAAAAAACATGTTTTCTATCGGAGAAAATCAAGGCTACACACATCAATGGAGGCGTGGCAAGGTTTTGAATAATCATGATTACGTCCAATTGTTCGACATTCAAAACTTGCTGTTTCCCGTGCAACGACTTCATCTCAACAGAACGTCTGGCCTTGTCGGTCTATGGCCATTGGCCTCCCAAGGACTTTTTTATTTGTTCATTGTTGCAAGTATGCGACATAGTATTCCTTCCCTGGCTCCTCCGGATCTCTCAAGTGACTAAAGGCACAATGTCGCAAGTGTGCGACATAGTATTCCTTCCCTGGCTCCTTTAGTTGGGTATAAAAGCTATGGTCGCGGGGTGAAAAGTAGTAATTTGGTTATCTGGTGGTGACCGGTAGGACGTGAGGCATCGGCTGTGTTGTGCGCGTCGCGACAGTGTCTACTATTGCTGACTTTCCGACGTACGAAGGCCTTGCCCATGTTTCATTCAGTGTCTGTGACAACGTTCGCCGCTCCGGATCTCCGGATGAGGGCCCCTGGGTTACTGCCTGGGTTACGTGTTTCGTGATCGTGTCCATCCTGCCTTTATCCCGTCCCAGGTAATGTTCCCCCATGCTAATGTTGTCCGTTCTCGCGTTTGGTTACCAAGGGTCTAACCTCCCATAACACTCATATTTCTTATGCTTATTTAAATGGTATAAGTGTCAGATGTTGCATAATATACGATGTTTTTGGTAAGACTCGGCATATTTAATGTGAGTTTCCTCGATACCCTCTGTGTCGCACATGAAACGCTCCTAGCGACATCATTTTGCCATTGCACGTATCGTGGAAGAACATTCCGAATTCATGGCATCAACTGCTCCGCTACACAGTGACAGGGTGCTTAAAACAAAGAACTTGCATCCCAAAGATTCCTCGTCATCCAGCATATGGATTTATGATAAAGCGAGATCAGCGAAGAAAGTCTAAACGAATTCATTCTCCTTTGAAATTTCTTGTTTTATTCCAGTTATGGAAATCATAAAATCAATGAAATTAAAAATCAAAAGGAATGATACTTGAAAGATTAAGTTCTTACATTATCAAAGAATAATTTCGAAATTTTGATGAGTTAATAATGCCCTGAACTCAAACATTTTAGAAATAGCGACCAATTTTACAGAGCCATACTTGAGTACCATAGATGTACATACTTTGTGTGAAAAAACATTCACTATAGAATTGAGCGATCTTTACAAATATAATTGTAATGAATTGGCGGTATTATAAATGATAGAAAGACAGCAAATGTATTTAAAGGGATGGACTAAAAATGACGCTATAATTTCAAAGTAGGAAAATAGGACAGTATTCCGTATTTCAATAAAACAACGAACATAACTTTTTGAATTATGCTTCACACTTTCAAGCTTCATCTCGTGGAATTGTTTGATTTCCATTTGAAATGAGTTCGTAATTTTCCACGGACTTAAGTCTATGGAAAATTATAAACTCATTTAATATGGACGTTACTCCTTCATATTAATTATCATAACATTTACTTTGGTGAAATAACATTCACTATAGAACTGAGCGATCTTTACAAATATAAATTTTATTACATATAATTACACATGTAATTATCAGGACAATATGCGGATCCGCTTTAAAGAAATTGGGCTTCATTAAACGGGTGGTGGGGAAATGTAATGAGATGGTTAAGGAGAGGTGTTATTTTGCTCTGGTTACATTTGAAATATCTACATTTGGAATATTCTGCAAGTATTTGGGATCCTTGGGAGAAAATCTGGCAAAAAGAAATTGAAAAATGGCAAAAAGAATTAGATAAAGTCCAGAGAAAATCCGCCAGTTTCATTAAAAATATTTATAATAAGAACGCAAGTGCAACAGGTCTCTTAGAGGATTTAGGCTGGGAGCCACTTGAAATACGAAGAGAACAAGCCAGACTTAGACTTTTAGAAAGATTCAAAACCAACGAGTTTAACGATGACACTAAAGGAATTATAATGGCCCCACACTACTTAGATAGATCAGACCACAAAGATAAACTAAGGAAGAGAGATTCCAATACAGATAGATTCAATTACTCATTCTTTCCCAGTACAATCAGAAATCACAATAGTAAGAAACCGAAGTCCCTCTAGAAATATTAAAAACATTTAAGTTACAAGTCGGAACAAAATAAACAATTTAAAGATATTAGGTTTAAATGTAGGTGCGTGTGTATGTTTGCATGTGTGTAGTTTGTGAGTTTGCATGTGTGTGGGGTGAAAGGGCTCTTGCATTAATGTTTAGCATGTTTGGTTTGTGGACTATAAATTTTTCGCTTCTGCATTTGGTTTTTTTTCTTTCTAAATTACGGGTGGTGCCCTAACACCTCCCACCACACGCCCTTGTGGCGGCTTGCGCGACATTGAGTAGATGTAATTGGGGTTAATTGCAACGTTAAGTCCAAAAACATGGTGCCCAAGTTTGCACTCAAGTAGTGACATATAGGATGAAGTACAGCATTTATATTATGCACTGGAAGATGGAAAAATATTGTATGAAAGTACTGAGCGAACAAAATAAGTTCCCTGTTTTCCCATGGGATTTCGTCCTTTTGCAGTTCCTCCTCCATTGCGCAGTAACGGGATTCAAATAATGAGTGTATGACCAATGTACGTACTATTTATTCGATTGGTAATATTGGACAATAATACGATAAAGCAAAGGAAATTTTTGTTTAATCGGAATGTACTTCAGAAATAATTTAAAATAAAAAACAGCAAGCTATAAATATGATGATCCACGTACTACAGGTATCTCAGTGCATCATTTTAGGATGTGGTCGGGTTTCCCCAGATTCCCGCACGAGAATTGATAGATGATAATCTTTGCGCGTGACCAAACTTATCCTCCGACCATTGGTATATTCATTCACAGGCAGACCCGTAGCTAAGGAGACCGATCCACTGTAAACCATAACTCGGTATGCCGTAGCAATGTGAGAAGATTTTAAAACTAAAGTCATAAAATACGTACTGATGGGAGAATGGGCAAAAAAGAATGGTGAGGACGTATTTCGAACGCGTGACGAAAATTTATAAGACAGGTGCACGTGTGTGTTTTACTCTCAAGTGACCGCTGTCAAATGTCCAAGTGCCCATTTGACATTTTGGGGATAGCAGACCACAACCTACCATTCTCCTTCTTTGACTTCCATTCACTGAGTAGGAGTACGTATGGACACGTAATTACCTTGAGGTACTTTTTTTTACAAACGAGCTATGAATGGAAGACAAGGAAAATTCTCGAAAGAATTAAAAACGCACCCGCGTCCATTTACGTCATCAGTTATGATAATATGCGCGATATATTATAGGTGCAAATATATATATATATTATAGGTGTAAATAACTGTTTTAGGATTTGAGTGTTTCATTCCCTTTTCATTAAAACTATCTTAAAAAACATGGGCCCGTTGCTCACTATTAAGAGACGTCGGCCTTTTTATTTTTCCTTATATTTCTTCATCGGTGGTTTATCTATGTAATATCTTCATTTTTAGGGCACCGTCCTTGAATATCCTCTATTCAAACGATTTCTTTTCATCAACAGTACTACCATCAGGGTGAAGAAGAGTGACTACTCGGAACTTACGAATTTTTCGGAGTTCATTCGTATTTCAATTCCTCTTTTATTTTCCAATAATATATCCTTGAGTGGCATACATATTATTATATTTATTTATTAGATAGAGGTATTAGAAATGAATATCAATAATGGAAGCAACAGGAAATACTTCCATTTGACCAAAGCACAAATTGTGCGAAGCCAGCATTTGCGTCAATCGATCAAATATCAAGTAAATGCGATCCATTCATTTGTGTTGCTTTCGAGATGGTCGTTAAAAACTATCATTTTTCTAGTGTCTGCAATTTTGAATTATGAAAACATTGAGAAATTCATAGAAATCGTGCTTCGAAATGCGTCGCCGTGGAATCTGCGACTTTATGCCTAGTTAAATAAAAGATGAAAGGAATGACCTCACTGGCGCAACGGCAGAATTGCGACGGCGAAGAGACAGATAGCAGTGCATTTTATCATGAACAACGCTACTAAATCTAAACAAGAAATATTCTATCCAAAAAGCAAGGAAAAGAAGGTACTTACCATAACCTTAAGCTTATAAGTCGAGTACAAGGTGCACGAAACTTATTCGGCGTTAAATATTATATATTCATCGAATGTCTATGTGAGGGAAATATTGCAAATATTTGTCAAAAATTTGAGATAAATTGTACAATGCGGTGCTTTAATTTACCCTGGAATTTTAATGAAATTGTTGAAAGTCGGAGGGGAATTGTTAAAATCGGTTATGTTTGCTGATGACCAAGCTTTAGTTGCTCAGTCAGCCAAGGGGTTGCAATCATTGCTGTGTGAATTGGAGGTTCAGTACGATAGATATGGGATGAGAATCAATATTAATAAAACAAAGGTTATGCAATTTTCCAGAAAGAAAAGGACTAAGCTAAACATTAAAATAGGAGGGGAGAAAATGGAGCAGGTTGAAAATTTTACATATCTCGGAAGTGTTTTGGACCAATATGGTCAAAGTAGTAGGGACGTAAGAAGAATTGCGTTAGGAAAGGAGGCTCTCTTAAGGAGAGGTTCTAGGTATTTATCATAAACTTAGCAATTTTGTGTACATGAGATCAAATTCACCCTCCCTATGTTGAGTGTCCAGGTGCTTTCATTGAGGGATGAAACATTACTATACGTAAGGGAATTTGAGCACAGAACATGGGATCACTCTCTCGCAGGCAAGAGAGACTAATGATTCCTACTGATTATCTCATACGCTAATTGGGAGCTGCACTGCAGAACACTGCGTTGCTGCAAATGATATTCGCCAAAGTTGGTGCGTGTCGTGGAATACAGTTTTTCACAATTGATGGCGAAGGAGATTTGCGTTTTCTCAACGGATGGAGCCTTTTGGTATTGCTCTTCTGGCGCCCAGCAGACGATATCTTCACCCGTGAAGTGCTAACACCACGGCATATCGTATAAATTCATTCATCGTGTGTAACATTATAATCAAACTTTCGTATTTTTCCGACCAATTTGTATGTAGACCTTGGTAGCTTGAAAATGTGTCATTCTCAACGTACCTTCATCAGCAAGCAACAAGTTTAATTTTAAGCATTGCAGCACCTACATTGAGCGAGTAAAAATGCTTTGCATCAAAATTCATAACTCAGTTTAATATTTTTGTTGTGTTAATTGAAGTTATTTTTAAGAATTGGTGAATTCTCAATCTCTCCGCCAATCCGTCGTCTCCCTATGAACTACGGTATCACTCTATGTAGAATTTAATTACCGTTATCGAAAAGGTTCAGAAATCTCTCCCCATGTTAAACACTTTCAATTTTTTTACTATTGGATGGACATGGGACAATTTCAAACCTCTGTTCACATCGAATCGATATAGCGTGGAAATCGCAGTCTATACGTCGCGTATTCATTCCACAATAGTCCGTATGTAGTAGCGGGTTGCGGATCTGGGACCCCGCCCTGTCAAGACCCACGCGGATGGTGCCCAGCGTTAATGCGTGTGCCATGTACACACACACACACACGCATACTCGTATTGCGCAAGGCTCCCTTGCACGCATTTCCCGTTTCAGACGATCGCTCTGAGAGACGGCACACACATTGAGAGAGTCGGGAGGAAGGGGTAATTGTCCGCGGATCAAGAGCCCCCCGGTTATCTCTCTCCCCCACTCTCTCGGACCTCGGCGGCAGAGGGTGGCAGAGAAGCGACCCCGATCATTACCGATGCCTTCAGGAGGGTTGGCGCAGGCAGAGGTCTTCCATCATCCTCTCCACCAGCCCCCTCCTCCGCCCCAGCATCAATCCTACGATGAACCACGCCCCCTTCGGTCGAGGTGGTTATTAATATTCCAATCTGTTCCAGTCATCCGGCGGTCTTCTCTCACTTCTCTCTCCCTCAAATAAACCCCAGCTCGTTGACCACTTTTGATCCCACGACGAACTCCAATCCCCCCCATCCCCTCGCCGTTCGCGATAAAAACTCCGAAGTGTTTTCGCAAGTTTCATTTTGCATCCACTCAGCACTCGCGATGGATTTCCGTTGGAGATATCGTGGGAATGGTGCCGTTCCTTTGTGTTTTCGCGGCGAAAAATGATTAAGTTTTGTTGCAAGGAACAGGAAGACATCGGTAAGGCATGACGGGTATGTTTTTCAATTTCCTCGACTCCAAGAGGACTCGGATTTGGGAACGGTTTCGATGACTGGATTTTTTCCCTCATGTCTGTCGGTGGAGTGAATTTTTTTTGGTGTGGAGGAAAGAATTAGGGGATTTTAAAAAATCTATCAAGAAATGGACCAACTATGAGAATGCTGAGTTAATCAAAGAAAAAAATTATCGGAAACGAGCGTTGAGGCCCGTGGGGCTAAGTGAATGTTGATAGAACTATTGACGGCGAGGGAAATAAAAACACAGATGAGGAAAAGAGGAGCTTTAAAAGATACTCCAAAGCAGCATGTGACATTTAGACGGCCACAATGCGTCATTGTATCTGCGGATGTTTCGGTATTTAACTTTGCATCGCAGCAAGTACTCTTTTCTATGAACTCGGATAGTGGAAAAGCCCGAGGACTAAAAAATAATGTAGTACGAGTATATATTAAAATAAAACAGTTTCTGGCGTAACTTGGTGGAAAATTTTCATACTGACTTTTAATAATCAAACCACTTTACTTTTCCACATAAACTTAATGTGGAAAAGTAAAGTGGTTTGATTATTAAAAGTGAGTATATATTAGTCAATGCTGCATGCATTCTTCTAGAAGTACGTTTTAAACTAGTGTAATAATTCCTCATTAGACTTAGGTGAGGTTAGACGAGCTACATGTCACTCTGCGTAGTCAATTAAAATGTGTTATCATAGTATATAATTCATGTATCGGCATCCACAACTATTGTCTATACGTGAATTATTTCTTCCTTCGGTCACTTAACTGTAATTGTTAAATTCAAAATGTGTTTGGTACCGAAACTGTCTGTAATTTAATTTCAATGACAGAGTTGGATACAAAGTAATAAAATTTAATATGGCTTAGCAAGAATCGTCCTTCGTGGATAGTCACAGAGTGTGTGCTTGTAATACATCCTGGTATCCTTAACGGGGTCTTCCTTACAGCCTCGTGAAGGATTACATTTCCACCTGGAATCTTTAACGAAGTCTCACAGCTTCGTGAAGGATTCCAGACAGGATAGTGTGTGTGTGGCTGTGTGTGGTCCCTAGCGTGGATTAATTTCCCGTAAACCACCACAGAGGGTATTCTTGGTCGAGAGGTTGTGGTTGGTTCCCGCGAATACCAACACAACAATTTGGTCTGACGAGAGTTGCGACTGTTTTTTACGGCCAGTGGAGTTTTTCCCCTTATTATTATTTAATATGGCTTATAATCCGATTTTAAAACAGCCGTCAACCCGGAGATTAACGTGATAAGTGAGGACGTACTACTAATACGTATACGCGTCGTGAGGAATTCACACATAGGGTATGCTTGCCGATTTTGGAATGGCCGTGGCAGCTACGTAAAAGAAAAGGGAAGTTGCTTATTTGAGGTAGAATAATTATACGATTAAATAACATGATAGTGGTAACAGAAGTTACTCCAAAGACGTTTTATTTTAATTTTACCTATATTCAAATAGGCTGGAAAAAGTGCAATAGACGGAAAGGCAAACAGATGAAGAAGTTTCAGGCAAGGCGGGAGAGGAGAGTAGGTGCTGAAAGAAATTCAAAGAAGGTCCTGAATCTGATTCAGGGCATACCAAGTGGCACTAGACTGTTGAAGATCGTGACCGAGGGGAGAATGTAGGATAAGAGAGGTGAAGGAAGAAATATAATCGGCGTGTTGATGGGAATGAAGGAGGGCAGGAAGAACGTTGCGTTAAAGAATGGTTGAAAACTTACAGGGTCAGGCTTCACTTCGTGCAAGTTTTGTATATCCATCAAATGAAAGAGAGAACGTACTTTTCTACAGAATTTAAATTCTGTGTACGTTCTGTCTTTAATTTCATGGATGAAGAATGGCTTATTTAATTCAAGTTTTAGAGTATTTATATAGCGTTGCGTGTGCGCGAAACTTATGCAGCAGAACTTAGATATTTTATCCAGCAATAATCTACCTAAGTATCTCCTATCTTGGCCGATAGAATACTCTTAACAAACTTAAATGAAATATGCGGTTGAGTGTATCCTCCTACATTGATGTGATTCTAATTAAAATTCAATCTATCAACCTTGGCATTATTTATACCACATATAACTTCTTAAGATAATTTCAGGCAAGTGCGGCAGGCTTTTTTTTACAATTCTGCTACCTATAACGAAACATTTAAAATTTAATGCTTTATAGCGTCTATAATATGGATATCTATTACGGGCGTCGATTGGCCAAAAGTTTCTCAATGCCGTTCGGACTCCAAAGAGGCGTAAACTGCGGTAGAAAAAACCGGGGTGGGAGATACGTATTTTTGATTTTAACCGATTCGTTTTTTTCCAATAGTTCATAGGCTGATATTTAAGGGAGCTGGAATCGGACCAAACCTGCTTTCCTCGACCAAGTCCGTCTGCACGATGCTCATGAAGTAATTGCTTCACTCCGCTCTTTTCCAAGATCCCTTTTAATGATGGAAAACGGCGTAAAGGTGCACACTAGAGGGTTAAAAAGGAAATTTTATGACCTCCATAAATTCCGTTACCGATGGATACCATCGCATAATTATTCACCCCATGAACGGGGCCATAAACTGACATTAGATTTTTTTACTCGATAGGCATTGATTCCCGGTCTCAAGGATAACGTAATACTTTGCAGTCAAGTATCACCATTAGTGCCTATGGAAGGGAAATATTCTTACTACCACTTTGTGTCCTCTTTTTGTTGCTAACCCTCAGGTCGTAAATAATTCGCACAGTGCCTCGCATATTATGGTGTAGCACCTTAGGTAAAGATGTTCGAATAAAGAAAATTGCCCATTTCAATGTTTCGTTGTTAATTGGGATATACTTGAGTCGAGATTGTCAGGTTTTGTTAACTTCGCTTTGTTAGAAAATTAGTGCCTTTTTGCAGAATCTTTCAAGAGTAGTTGACTTTAATTTATACTTATTTCCATGAGAGAATTTGTAATGATAATTATCCCACCAAGGATTGAAAACATCCAAAGAACTTTATTCCGTATAAATTACAGGTTGTACAATGTTATTGCCACCTGTGGCCTACAGTTATCACTAACGGAAACCTACCGGTTAAAATAGGGTTTGATGGACACAAGCTACTCACGGTTCAGCGACAATTCTCTTGTCTCAATTAACAAAACACCACCGGACATTCAACCTGACAATAGGCTCCTCTCCAATTCTGCAAACTTCCTTCCTCCCTGAATTCCGTCTAATATTCCCAACCTACTCCTGTCAATTCTTCGTTTTTCTAACATTCTCCGCTCTATTATATTCTTCAACATCCCATTGTCATTCAATATGCTCTGCAGCCATTTTTCCTACCTTCTAATGATTTATCCCAATAATCCCCTCTCTTCCCCCACCATCCCTACCACTTCCTCGTTTGTTTTCCTTTCTGTTCACTTCAAATTTTCCATCCTTCTCCACATCCATATTTAAAAATCCTCCAAGTTACACCTATCACCATACTTCAATGACCACGTTTCCGCTCCGTACAAAACTGCGTTCCATATCAAAGTTTAACAAGGCTTTTCTTAACATCCCTACCCAACGTCCCTGTCATCAATTCCTTCCTCGTGAACGATTCTTTACCTAGGGCAATTCCACTCCTCATATCCCTACTAGTCGGCCCCGGTGGAGACGGGGTAATGCCCTCCTCGCCAGCCCACTCAGAGGTCGCGGGTTCGATTCCCGCCTGGTTGGCTTTTCTTTCACCTAAAGATCGGGTGTTTGTACTTGTCTTTACTGTATGCCTTTTAAGGGGTTTTAAGGAAAAAGGATTGTACTCTCAATCTCGCTTCAATCATTTCCTCTACATATACGTTGAATAGCACCGGTGATAATGGGCAACCCTGCCTAACACCTCTTCCTAAAACTGCCCATCCGAACTCTCCGTTCCCCACTCGCACCTGAGTAATTTGAGGCATGTAAAGGTTGTGGATTAGTCTCCTGTCCCTCCAATCTATTCCTATTTTTTACAATGCGATATCAAACTTATTGTTCTGTAGCCCTCTCATGAAGTAGCCTTTGCGTTTTTTTGGAATAGGAACTTGCACTGATTTCACGAAGTCTTTCGGCTTAATTCTTCCCTCATAAATACAACGAATTAGTTAATAAAAACTATTCATTCCACGGTTTCCTGAACCATTTAGTAGTTCCACGGGAATGTTGTCTACCCCCACGGCCTTATTTGATTTCAATACCCTCGATGCCTTTTCTATCTCCCCATCGAGTATGTCTGGATCTGAGATATCCACGTCTACGTCATATTCTTTCTCAATGTCATATCGCGCTCATCATATTTCTTTTGCATACAGTTCTTCTATATTCCTTCCATTTTTCTTGGACCATTCTTGGTTCGAATTATTGTTTCCTATATTAACTTTGTTGTTTACAACAATTTTTCCTTTTTACTTCCTGACAATGCTGTCAGGTTCCTATACAGCGCACTTATTTCACCATCTATCCGTAAGCCTTCCATATCCTCGCACTGCTCCCTCCATGAAACCTCTTTTGCCCTATTTGTTTCACCGGTCAGTTTATTATTGATCTCTTTATACTTTCTTCTACCGAACTCTGTGCTCATATAATTCCATTTCCTTCTCTCACCTATATTTCTAATCATCTCATCTGTAATCCATGGTTTCCTTGTCCTTTTCCTATTTAGTATTCCTACAGTTTCTTTTCCGGCTTCCGTCCCTTTATTGATGTGATCCCATTTTTCTTCCTAAGTGCCCAGCTCCCTTTCTTCACTCGTAATTTTCTTAGCACCCTGCTGATACCCCTTTTTGTCTATTCTGTCAATGCTTCTGAGTTTCATATCCAGACATGCCAACTCTCCCGATTTAAGCGGGAGACTCCCGATTTTTCCTTCTTACGTTCTTGATGAACTGTTCAAATTGTGTACTTAGCTTAACATGTTAATAAAGTGTGACATTCATTAAAAATTGGCAAAGTGTCATAAAGGGATTAAGGTGCCATGCAAATATTGTGGTAATTAAAAGTGATTACTTCGTGATACACTTCTAAAAATCTCCCGATTTTTCATTTTCGAAAGTTGGCATGTCCTCCCGATTTTTCATTTTTGAAAGTTGGCATGTCTGCATATCCTTAACCACCTTCCCTGCTTTATCTTAGTATGAGGGGTAATTTTCATCAGCATTGAAGCATTCAAACAAATGAGGAAGTACTGGAGATAGTTGGTGAGGAGAGGGGTTTGTTGAGAGAAATATTATGGAGGCAGGAGAAATGGATGAAAGGCGTATTGAGGGGCAGTGGGATGTTGAAGACGGTAATAGAGGGGAGAACGTTGGGTAAAGGAGGAAAGGGTAGGAATAGGATAGGGATGTCGGACGGGATGAAGGGAGGAAGGAAGTACACAGAGATGAAGAGGGGCCTTATGTAGATTAGGTTGCTCGATTGTGTTTAGTTTGGAGTCGCAAGTTAAGTTAGTAGTCGCAAGTTAGTTGTGTCCATCCAAAAACCTACCTTAACCGGTACATTACCTTATGATAATTGAAGTATTCATCTCTTTGAGTCTTCTTTAAAGGTAGGTTCCTTTTATCTCACCAAATCACATCTTCCTTTTCCTTGATGCATGATACTATATATAGTATTAGCATAGAAGGTGAACCATCTACCAATAAGTTAGACCTTTTCAAATTTCTCAGGAAACTTTGTAAGCAGGAATCTAAGACGGAATATCATCGATCACGTAACTGAAGACTGGTCCATTGGTGTCAGCCTTTGTTTGTCTTATTTCCTTTCCTTTTATCTTGTCATTGTTGCCATCCGAAACTATCTTACTGTAATCTAGTGGATAATTATATCTAATCTATATGAATGTAAATATCGCTTTATTTCCCAATGACTACCGTATCATTCTATTCAATGAAAAGGTTCCTCTTTTCCAAGAGACGGCTTCTTTTTTGTTTCTCAACGCTTCGATGCAGATTATTTAGGAGAATCAGATTGTTGGTAGCAATATCTAGATTTTTGTAATGTGCCAATAATCTAGCCAAAATAGTAAAGAAGCACTCCCTGTGGTCGTTTCATGTGATTAAAGTGTCCTGTAAAACTCTTACTCCTATTGATTTGGTCTTCTCCTTTTTTCATTTGGACTCTTATGATATTGGTTTCCCCGCTGTAAAACTCTTACTCCTATTGATGCTCACCTGGTTGACCGAAATGTCGGTATAGATTTCCACAAAAATCAAGGTTGATGGAATTGCCTCCTTAAAAAAAAACACAATCAACAGTTTAAACCTTCTTCGTTTCAATATATAATTATTCCGAGTTTTGAACTAACATTCGTGTATTTTGTGATTTTTTTGAGGTCCTTGTCCATGTCGCATTGTACGGCATTGTGTTTTTAGCTCAGTTTGTGTGGCTTAGAAGAATATCTAAATTAAGTGTTTTAAAAGAATTGGCAAATGAAAGGTCTGCTTTTATTACCTGCTATATGCCTTTTCCGGTTATAAATCGGTCGTAAAATTTACAAGCTTGTGTGACAAATCCAGTTGGAATTATTTGTCACGCATTTGCTTGTAGCTCGCTGTCCCTAGATAATTTTATTTTAACTGATTAGAGTTCCAAAGACGGAATTCATGAATGGTGTACCTAATTAGTATTACTTTGTTATGAATACTCTTGATTGAAATACAAATACTTACCCTAAAGTACGATTCAGGCTTGTGTTCCGTGTGTATGCCTGTAATTGCTAAAACGCTAGTCAAAACGGATTTTCAGATTAGTTAAATTCAGGCGTATAGACACGATTTAAGTACTGTCTTCCCTAGTTAGGGAAATGCTAATAGCACTTAATATCGCAAAACACTTAAAAATTGAAATGTAACCGAATGACAGATTTCATTAGATCAAAATTACAGAGTGATAAAGTTTTATTATTAGTCAGCAAAAATGAAATATTCTTTGTTTTTAGCAGTGAACAGTTTGCAAATAAAGGTTTTCACAGTTTTAAAAATATGATTTAGTTATTGGCATAATAGAGCAGGTAGAGCAGTTTACATATCTCGGAAGTGTTTTGGACCAACACGGTCAAAGTGGTAGGGACGTAAGGAGAAGAATTGCGCTAGGCAAGGAGGCTTTCTCAAGGAGGAGGGAGTTGATGACGGGGACGTTGAGTAGGGATGTTAAGACAAGACTCGTAAAAACTCTGATATGGAGCGTGGAGCTGATATGTACGGCGCGGAAACGTGGTCGCTGAAGCAGGAGGATAGACGTAGATTGGAGGCTTTTGAAATGTGGGTGTGGAGAAGAATGGAGAAGGTGAAATGGACCGAAAGGAAAACAAATGAGGAAGTACTAGAAATGGTGGGGGAGGAGAGGGGTTTGTTGAGAGAAATCCTATGGAGGCAGGAAAAATGGATGAAAGGCGTATTGAGCGGTAGTGGAATGTTGAAGAGGGTAATAGAGGGGAGAATGTTGGGCAAGCGTGGTAAGGGTAGGAACAGGATAGGGATGTTGGACGGGATGAAGGGAGGAAAGAAGTACACCGAGATGAAGAGGGACCTGATATAGATTAGTTTGCTAGGTGGGGAGTTACAAAATGTTTATTTGATAGTTGTGTCCATCCAAAAACCTACCTTAACCGGTAGATTACCTAATAATATTGGCATTGGTATTATTAAGTCTAAAGAAATTTAAGCAATTTTAATAATTTTTGAAAAGGTTATGTGCAAATATGTGATGTGATTCGATATGGAGTTATTTCGCCCATGCCTCCACCTTGCACATTTTAATAAAGGAATAATCAGCCTACTTGGGGAAATCCTTGAAGAGAAAGGTTGTTCTAGTCTAATGATTGTTGAAGAGTTTAACTGAGAGAGATAGTACGAGTATTATTTAAAAAAACACTTCGTAATGCTCCACACATTATTAAAACACTTGAGTGATTTCGATGCACCGACTTCACATCAAAAGTATATGATACTTTAGATATTGATGGTATTTTTGGAAATACTGTTAATAACGATGTCAGAATATCGAAACTCGTGAAGTGCTTTAATTAACTGCTGGAAATTACAGCGTTTATCATATAAAGAGTAAATCCCACACAGTAAAGTGCCTGTAAAATATTCTAGAGATTTGCTAATATATTCTTTGAAATCCTTAATAATGGCATGTGAAATTGTCTTATAATCAGAGTGGTTTATTTTTTATTCCGCAAATTTATTTTTTCTAATTTTCCTTGGAATAATTGGGTCTGAATCACATTGATAACGGATTGTCTTTCGAATGAATAATGTATAAAAAATAGAGTTTCATCAAAAGTGGACTGATTCTCTTTTCATTCGGTGTATTTCCAAAAGGGTCATTAAAACTACCGCGGTGCTTCTTTACGGTTTTGATACATGGACACTAGGATAAGCTGAGAAAAAAGATTAGAAACGACTGAAATACAGTGAAATACAGCCCCAGAATAGAAATATAGTATAATGGTTTCATAAAAAATACTCCGAATCATAAAACGCCCGTGTAAATATTTGGAAGACTATTGTCTAAGAAACTTTGAGGAACATAATTTCAGTGGAAGGTCAAGGATGGATTATGAGAAAGAGGCGATGGATGTTACCAGTGCGAGGCGCATTAAAGAAATGAAAAGTTTTACAGCAAACAGACAGCATTTCCTGTTGATATGCTGTAATTCCATTATATGGATAAACCGTCATGATGTTGAGAAAGCCGTTTATGTTTGTATGTAAACATTTATTTAAACCTTATTTCTTTGATAGGGGTAGTGTTAAGTACTATTTTAATGCCCATCATTGATCGGCATATTTTAATGACGGAATTCATAACATTTTCGTCTTTCCAATAGAGCGCACTTTTTCTTCTCGATTTCTTTATCATCCAATTCGTATGGTTTTTACTTTATCGCAGTGCTTTCTTCGGTAAGTGTTTGATTTAAATGTATGTCGACTAATTTTAGGGGTAAGGCAATGAAGTGGGGTACCATAGAAATAAATGTTTCCCGCAAATATAGGAAGGATAGGATCAACAATGTACGGGCCATGGCATGAAAGTGTAAGTAATGGTTGAATAAGAAATGATTGCGCAAGGATTCATTATTTTGAGAAATTGGATGAGAGTTCAGTGGCCAAACGTATATGAGAGAAAAAAGCAAATGGTGTTCGTAGTTTTTTAATGTCGCTTATGAGGGGATAATCTTGGTTGTCCGCTATACCCTAAGCCCACCGCATTTATGCCCCATTTATGCTTATTCTGACATAAAGAAGTTACCCTTCTATACAGCCTTGCGATGTTTCATACACTAATAAGAAATCCATGCGTCTCTCATTCACCGACTCTTTTTCCTTCCCATGAATGACTCCTAATTTCCAAATGGGCGTCCATTCCCATTTCATATCTCTGTGTCCGTTTCTTGATGGATTACTTTTTACGGCTTTGGCTGGCCACGACAGTCGCGGTCTTCCAGGAATTTTCTCTTAATGTTAAATTAAATGAAATATTGTCCAGGTGTCGCCACGACAAATAATGAAAGATTCTTCAGCCATCACAACAATTCCGGGTAAGCAAGGTTATCTACCATTGGCTTGCGAAGTTCAGCGTACCTTACCAAAGGTTATAGGCTATCTTGCCAATTTTAGCGCATTTTCGCCAGCATACGATACAAGCAAAAATAAACCCTCTGGTCTGTTTTCACTATTCCAAAAAAGGCGGTATCCCTTCTGAAGAGACTGCCTCGAAAGCCAGATTACAATTAACTGCGCCCAACCACCTGGTTGGATGCGTAAGGAGAGTGTTGATGTATAAGAAGCCATCATTGTGGTATAAAGCAATGACATCCGCCGATATATTAATGTTAATTCAGATGGATGGATCACTGTCTTTAATTTGGGACGAGATTGAAACATCATAGTCCCGCCTTCTTTGGTCTTCCACCTAACTGATGAGGAACATAGTACAAACCAATAGAATTAATTTTTAATTAAAATATAGGTTTAAAAAGGTGAAGGGTAATCATTGAAATCGCTATAAAATAGTATAATGGGTTATAAAACTGGTATACAGAATAATGGGTATTTAAAATAAGCATTAAAACTAGGATTCAATATATCAATATCAAGAGAATAAATGTACGCAAAGGCAGCATATTAAGGAGTGTGATGACGGTGCAATGCTTGGAAATACACAAATAATTATTTGGTAATGAAAGACATTCCTTAATGGAGAACAATTAAGGATTCGGCTGTAGTCTTTAATTAATGAGCCCTTTGCAGAAAACGTGCAACATCTAATGATAGAGAAGCCAAGTTTTGATCGTAAATCTATATCTTAGGAATATAAATGTAGTTTTTAACTTCACCTTTAGGGTTGAGGACGGGAGAGAAATGAAAATTCTGCAGTGAAGTTGGTATGACAATGGGTTCCTCAATGATAGGCATCCTAGGGTTCAGATGGAAATTTTTGGATGGTCCCTCAAGCTGTTTAAGGTGTCAGGAGGAAAAATTGTTTTGGGCTGGGACATCCCAAAAATTCTTTCGCTCTCTCTAAGTGGTGTGAAATATTAATTATGTTACCATTCCGCCATATCCTTTGCCCCTACTCGTTTATTCATTGAGCCACGAATTCATAACTGACTCATCCCCTTTCATCAACCAAATCCATTACTGTACACTAATGCACGGTCGGAATTTATCCACCACCGCTACATTTTTATCTTCTTCAGCATCAGTTAACCGCACCAAGCAACAGCTTTGAATTCTTATCCTCTTCCTTTGTTTTTTGTCGTTACCCACCATTCCCTTCTCCACGTCATCATTATTCCTCCACCTTTCGTCCTCCGCCCTCTCTCCTCTTTTGGATGTCGTCCACAGAATTTCTTTTTACATCTCCGAAATGGTAGTTATTTGTTTTTATTCCTATTCCTCTTCATTTATTTACGAAAATCCGCCGATTGAAGTACATCTTCCCATCTCCAATTCCACGTTTCCGTGCCCAGCTCATCTTCTGGTCCTATATCGAGTTGTCAAAGAGTAGAAATGTACATTGAAGAAGTAGTCGGCATTAATGTATGGAATTTCTTAGTCAAGAAAAAAAAGACTTTCTATGTGAACTATTCTGATAGAAGTGATTGGTGGAGGAGACCGACACCTGAGGTCAGTTGCTCCATTAGGGATAGATGGGTAATTTGGTAGTGGTAGGATATTTTCAGGGGATGGAGGAAAGGCTGAATGAAACACAGCGTCGACACTACCCTACTCTTATCGAAAGCTGTCATGGAATCAACAGTTAAATATTCCATCCCGTATTCTGCGCTTTAAGTGTTCTTCTAGTAGGACTTCAGGTAGATATCGGTTTACTACTGAAAGATACATCAAAATCTGAGATTTGAACCTGGACCCTCGATGTGGGAACGAGATCAATCCAATCTGCCAAATAGTCTGCCGCGTTTCCATTGGTCATTAGGCAGAGAATAAAAATAATTTTGCCGTTCCAAAACGCTTCGTGGACCAGGTACAACAAGATAGCGAAATCCTGGGATTTGTATTGGTAGTTAACGTAGAATGAAGCCACATCTGAGTTTATTTGTGTAAGTAATCAACCTACTCACCACATCAACTATGTTATAAATGAGACATCCCATTGAAGAAATATATGTTATTACTTTTTAATGTAAGTCACATTTTTCATGACGCGAAACACTGAAAGGATATAACGAGATTGAGAAAATGGCATTATTGGCTGCTGGTGTTCGACGAAAAGTACAACCAGCCAGTTGAGCACGGCTATTGCAAAAAACTCGGCCGCATCATTTCGCTTATTCAACCCCTACACGATTGTAATCGGTCAGCCACTGCCGTTTAATGTAGATGGGGCTCCGGGCGTCCAAGCAACATGGAGCTGCTTTCTCACACTTACCAATATTAACGTCTTTTCTGAAAAGGTTTAGTGACGACGGACTGAAAACATTGAACAGGAAAAGGGCGTGGCCTGAAGATCTTTGAATTATAATGGAAACAGGAGTGAAACTGCTTTCAGTTGCAGCAGTTGATTTAGGCCAAGATATGCAAGATTAAATTCATGTTAATTTAAAAAATCTCTCCCCTACAATACATCTACATAATACCCTGCAAGCCGCCGCAAGGGCGTGTGACGGGAGGTGTTAGATCACCACCCGTAAAAGGGAAAGAATGGCCCACTGATAGAAGCTGATAAAAGGATTTACCAAACAGATACTACGTGCAGGGATCGTTGTATTAGGCGAGCGTGGTAGATATACATGATAAAACTTATCTCAGCTCCTTAGTTAATTTAATTGTATTTTCGAGCAGTATATGTAACAAAAAATATGATGTATCTTTAGAATAATTGTTCTAATGATGATGTATAATTGGAGCGACAGAACAAGTACTGAGATGTTTGTACAACAGAACGAAGTACAACAGTTTGAGCGACAGAACAAGTACTGAGAGGTCCATATTTAGTCTGAGTACTTAATTACTTGACTAACGTAGTAATAATGTTATTTTAAAATGATTGGAATATATTTAATAAACCAAGGGCGCATACAACTTTGACCAATTTTAGCCATTTAACAGGGTGCTCAATAGCAGAATGCATACATTAATAGAAAAATTAAACTATCCAAGATAAAAAAAATTAGAAAATTTTCACAGTAAATGTATTTGGTTCCATGCTGGTTCATATATGGTATGAGGTGTTACCGCGCCAATTTTTATGATCAGAATGTTTCCTTTCTAATTACTCATACTTTTCCATGGTTACTGAGATTTTCAAAATTGGTAAACCCCCTATTTCATCAAAACGTCATTAAAACTGATTTATAGCATGATAACGCTTTTAAGTAAGCGGAATGACGGCGGTCCGTTCACCGACAACATTCCGGTTGACCCGAAAAGTACTCATGAAGGGGGGGGGGGCAGCATTTGCTTAAAGAAGCTGGCTGCACTCCATGAGTACATCTTTGAACGCCGCCATCTGTGATAACTGGGCATTCATTAATGTAGCGAAAATTGCATCAGGCTCGGAGAAGAGGTGGGTGAATGTGTGATAATTATCTCATCTGGTGAGTCAGTGATTGATTCTCTTTGGCTGAGACATGAATTTTAAATTGGAAAATAACGAGCATCCCAAAGCGTTGGGATATTGCTTTGAGCTATGGTACCTGATTAGCGTTATAATTTATCATATGCCAATGATAATATTCAATTACATTTTCTCCCCGCTAGTTATATATATATATATATACATATATTTTATTATAAGGTATCTACCGGTTAAGGTAGGTTTTGCATGGACATACTAACAAATAAATATTTTGTGACTCCTAGTAAATATAATTCAGCAAAGTAATCTAATTTACACTGAGATCTGCGATCTTTTCAATCTACCAAATGCACCGATTCCTCGCTGGACCGAATAAAAATTAATTGGATCATAGCTCAGGTGGTAGAGCATCCACCCTGCAAGTGGAAGATCCGGTGCTCAAGTCCCGGTTAAGGAAATATTTTTACGCTCGTGGTCTCCTGGATTCTGCCTTCCCCACCTCTCCTGTGTTCGTCTTTTATGTGTGTTCCTATCCCCTTTCCTTATATCTATTTCCATGTGAAAGAATATACGATACATGTATATATATATACTCGTATATATAATATATATATATATATATATGTACACACACACATATATATATGTGTGTGTGTGTGTATATAGAAACACATAGCTTCGAACCCTCCCATGGGCTACAACCTTAACGTGGTGGAAGGGCTTGTAGGTTACGATGACTTCTAGAGCTGTGCTGGCGGGAGTAATAATAATATCTCCTGGTAGGGTCACCCATGCCAGATAGGTCGAAGGTTAGGAGCCAGACGAAAGGTAGTCCACGCAGCGTCTGTTCCTCAGTGAGGCGGCTGCAAGGGCGTCTGACCCCAGTGTGGCGGCCATTAAGTGATGGTGTCACGTTAAAAACACTATTGACGAAGGCAACGCGAAACCACCTCAATTATTATTCCTAAGAAAATAATGATAACAACATGACAAATGATAATGATGACAACATAGATAAATTGAGTCCTGGCAACTGCGGGACTCGGCCCAAGGGGCCATGTGTCGTACTCCGCAGCGGGGGAGGCAAGGCTTCCGCGGTCGTCATCCCACGAAACCCTTTCAGGGGAGAAATAACAGCAGTAGGACAGAAGACGCAGAAGAAGACGAAAGTAGTTAGAATAGGAACATGTAACGTCAGAACAATGTTGAGGGCAGGCAAATTAGAAAATATTAAGCGAGAGATGGAAAGAGGTAATATAGATGTTTTAGGTCTCTGCGAGGTGAGATGGAAGGATAGCGGGGATTACTGGAGTGACAATTATAGAGTGATATACAGCGGCGGGGACGAGAGCAAACGAGGGTTTGCTGTAATATTAAATAAAGGGGTAGGAAGAAGCGTAGTCAGCATAGAGCAAGCGACTGATAGAATTTTGCTCGTAGAGATTAAAGCAGAGCCGACGAACTTGGTCATTGTTCAGGTATATATACCACCGAGCAACCACAAGGAGGAAGAAGTCGATAGGATGTACGATGAGTTAGAGGATATAATCGCGTGTGTTCCTGCAGGGAAACATTTGATAGTGATGGGGGATTGGAATGCGACGGTAGGCGAAGGAAGAGAGGGTGGTGAGGTGGGGGACTATGGGTTAGGCACGAGGAATGAACGCGGGGAGAAAGCAATTGAATTCTGCAGGAGACAGGGGTTAGTCATCACCAACACATGGTTTTAGACACCACAAAAGGCGTAGGTATACATGGAAAATGCCAGGTGACTCAGAAAGGTATCAGTTAGATTATATTATGGTTAGGCACAGGTTTAGGAACAGTGTGATAAATTCGCACAGTTTCACAGGGGGTGGTAAGGGATATGTAGGCAGCTATTGGATCGATGTATTGGACTTGATTCAGGCCGGGAGGTTTAAGTGACTGGAGCACCCTGATATGCCCCATCTCGTGGGCTCTCACCTCTATGATACTTACAGATTTTGGAAGGGTTTCAAACACCGAAACCGAGAAGCAGATCGAAAGATTGGTCGTGGGAAGCAGTGTGGGTAGTGATGGAATCACAACATTTAACATGATTGCACTCTTTGTGTTTTGCATTTTTTATAATTACTGCTATCCTCGAGTTGTTTCTCCTTCCTGAATATATGTGTCTTGGTTCAAATTAAATGTAAATAGAGATGGAAGGGCAAAGAAAATTTGTCACCGCTTGCAAGACTTGATGTGACAAACGTGACTTGAGAGAAAAACGAAAAAATTCATTGTTATGATGATTAAACTCGTTAAAAGCGACGAAAAAGATTTTTTATACTTGAAACCAAAATTCTCATGTCAAGTAATCAACAATTTTGAGACCATACCTTTTCAGTCCAGAGAAATATCACAAGGAACCTTATTTAGGTGAATCGAAACCAGTTGGAAGAGAAAAGAAGGTTGAAAAGTACAGTAGACATTGATGTTTTCGGTAATCAAGGACTTATAAAAAGTACACCAATAATTAAAAGAACAAAATGAACGTAGCACTCAGATTAATAGCGCAAGCCAAGACTACTTTTCATATGAAAAGATGTTCTTCCTGCATCGTGCGTAAGAGTAGAAATCCAAAAACATTGCACCGAGGTAAAAATGGAGATTATGAATTCGAGCCTTGACAGGACGAGTAATAAGAAAAACAGTGGAAATGCTCCGTGATGATATTGGAAATCAGCTGAATTAATCGAGGAAGAAAGAAAAGCTCTACGAAAAGAGGCAACATGACAAGAACTCGGTGAGCATGTTTTGGGGCACGGCAGACCGCCGAAAATAATATATGAAGGAAAAAATTGCCGGAAGAACCAGCGGGTAGGACTCCTGAGGAAATACATGAAATGGCTAAGGAGACGGATGTGATATCGAAAGTTGAATAAAACGTGGATATTGAAAATGTTAGCTGATCTGAGAATTGATGGTGACCTACACCAAATCAATCGCTAGATTGATGGCCACTTAAGATGCTGTGAACTGTGAAAAATGGACAGTGCGAAAAACAGGTTAGCTATGTAATTGAATTTGCCGTAATATTATTATCTAATTTAAAGAAGTGCAAAAAACAATTAGGATTCTTTGTTGTAGCTTTGCGAATATTCTTCAAGAATATACAAGCCTCATATGCGATATATGTGATTCACTTCAGAGGTCGAGTAACGTCATCTCACAACGTCACTTTGGCCTATTTTAATAATTTCTCGTTATGATTTTTGTTTCCCGCCATTTTATATGGTTGTCTTAATCAGCCAATGGAACGTCTAGGAACATACATATTAATCATTCTTATGCCTTAGTTTATTTTGAAGCTTTATTGCCAGGCCAGGCAGTCGATATGCTGATTCGCACAGTACACAGACATGATCACAGTTTTTGGTTAAATAAAATTTAAAAAAATACACTTACTCAGAGATAAATCTGTATGCGATTGAGGAGGGGCTGAGGCATGCACCATATACATTCTCGCGGAATTCAAAAAGAGGCAGCGCTTGGACTTTTCGACGTCAGAGCTTAACTTATAGAAGAGAGTAATAAGATATGAACGTCACACGTGGAAGATTTCTTACACAAGTCCTCTAGAAACTTCCGGTGGGAAAAGTCAAAAGTATCTTAAATTTTTGCGGCGAATGGTTTACGGGTACTAAGAGTGAAAAATGTATTTCATGAACCATTAATGCCATGTTTCGAACCAGTTTATTTATAGCGTGTGCAAATCCTTAACTACAAGATGGGATGAAATGGTTTAGAGCAATGATAACAGTAATGATGACACTCTTTCTTTTCAGGATTTTCATTAAATGAGCGATGTATACTCGACCTCCGCTTAATTGCAATATTTAGGGAATTACGACCATCATGCTATACTATTATTTTTATAAGTCAGTTTGCAAATCACCGGTGGTCACACAATCAAAAAGGACAAAATACCACGGCGGTGGAATGAGTGTCACAAATTGGATGGAATTCAAGGACCCCGATAGCGTATCAATCTTCTTGGAGATTACAATATCCGCGGGAAGAAGATAGCGCATTATATCTTTGGAATAAGTATTTTTAGAGTGAGTGAGAAAAACCCGAGATGAGATGGCGGTTTTTTCTAGGGCATCAAAATGCGATTGAAACTTAAAGGACTATTAAACCGTCTTTCACTCGACCAGCAGTCTCCTGACGTAGTTGTAAACATACTCCTGCTATTAGCATGTACTAGGAAATCTAAAGGACTGAAAACGAAGATAATCCATCCGCCACTTGCTACGCCTAAAATAACTACTTGACTGTTACAGAATTAATGCCTATATTATATTATTTTCGTCATAATACGTGAAATATTTTATAAACATCCAACTGCTTACCTACGAAATCTATGTACGAGGTAAGGCAGCAGCAAAATTTGACTAAGATGAAAACTGAAGTATTCATAAGATCAATGCTATCAAATGTTCTGGTGGTGTTAACATTAAATTCAATTGTTTCTCGTCAGTATCAGCTCTAAGATGCGGGTCAGTAATGTTATATGGCACATTTCCTACGGGATAAAATCACTTGTAGGTGGATAAGTCACTTCTCTTTTTCTTGGCTATACATTTCACCAAATTAATCTTTAGTTTCTTGTTAGGCGTAGCTAACCTCTGGACTGTATAATATTCCACAGAACCGGACATGACAATACCCACGAGTAATCAGGGAACGTAGAGGACCCGAGCTCGGGTTTTGAAGTTCTTGCAGAACATTTTTAGCTCACTAACCTAAGAAAAAGAGAAAAGGAAAGAAGTCGGCACCAAAGGAAGGTATTGCTAAAGCTGGGCCAGGGAAATTTTAATGGCTATACAATATATAAAATGAGGTCAGAATAACGCAAATGTTCGAATATAGCATTAAAATTCAATTTACGGACGAGAAAATTCATGACATTAGGCCCATAATGAATATTTCGGTCTAAACAGTCCGTTTAGGGGATGTCATACTCACGTGAAGGCTGCGGAATAAAATACCGCCTCGGGCGGGGATGCTGTGTCACTTTGCCACTACGATTAATGGCAAGATGCAATGCCCTATCCCTTAGAGAGCATAACCATGCTTTATGCCATTATTTCCATTGATAACACCAATTTGTAACTCTACACAGCAGTAAAGTTGACATTCATACTGTATGCCTTCTCTATAGTTATTTCAACAGTCCGAGGTTCAAATTCTGGCATCATGGCAGGTGATTCTTCTGTGGTATTTCAATCACCACTTGCTAAATTTCGAAGGGAATTGCCATGAGATTAGTTTCCGATGGGACGTTTGACTCGTGCTGCAAGTATCTTGTCTTCTATCTCGCAACTTTGAATCCCAGAAGATTTTCTAGTTTCCTCAAAATGTAGATTCCAGATTCTTTCTAAAGTGCTTCGACTAGGAGGGTGAATTGCTCAATCTGGCTAGCTAATTTTATTTGCCCCACACATGTTCCTTTTTCTCGTGAGTAAATCTCTGGAACCTCAAGTTAGGTCCAATCCAATTGGTTCTTCTATTTCGTATTTTCACTACCTAATTTGTTTCCTACTTTTTTCATACTTTCTTATTTTCGATCGAGCTAATATCCTATAGGCATTCTTCCACCTTGAACTGTTAGCTACCAAAATGAATTGCGCGTGAGTAAAAATACACGAGAAGAGAGTAGAAATTTTCTAGACGAGAAAGCCTTAACTTCTTAACTATAAAATTTTACAATGGATGCTCCTAAAAAGTAAGCACTGCGGTTTATATGAAGGTATCTGTCCGAATATTCTTCATTCTCGAGGGCGTGGAAATGGGATCCGTTGTTAAGGTCTAATGCAGAAGGATATGCAAGGCCGCGTTTCAGAATCTTAAATTAAACAGGCTCTCCACACGAAGTGTTTTCATTTTATGAATTCAATGGATGCAGCGAAAAAAGACTGAAATTTTAACCATCTATACGCTAATTTAAAAACGCAGCTAATGGTCGCCACTGGGAGTCCAGTTAAACAGGTTACTCCTCTAAGTCATCAGAGGCCAACTCCAGTCTGTGGAAATATGTTATAACGATAAAAGTCATATGTTATTTTTCACAAAATGTTTTGCGCGCGAGTCGTTTCAATGCAAATTCATAATCTTCTGATAAAAAAATATAATATTTTTTCTTGGAAATGAAGTTTGGACTTCAAAAAACACGCAGTGTTCAATTAATTGCGCGAAAAATGTTGCTTCTACACGCTTACCATGGACTTTTATATTCGTTCGTTTAGGCAAGACCCTATCCTAGGTCCTCGTTGACCATATTTAGTGAGGTAAGAAAGGTGGTGTAGGATGTATATCACGATTCCAACCAGTCTAGTTCCTGTTCAGGATTACTGACCCGCACCGTAAATTTGAATAAAACTTTAGAGGAAGTTCAACCGGAAAAGCTCGTTTAAGTATTTCCGACTGTGCCTTAACAAAAACAGGACAACTGAAAACGTTTAAGGCTGGTTGAAAGAATTTATTAAACGATGAAGAAAATTACTTGTGCATACAAATAGTGGATTGATCGTCTGTGGTACGATTAGAATCGTGTAGATAAGATGATTGCAACTGTATTGAGATTTGTAAACTGATTTATTTGTACTAATATGACCTAATTCATATGTAGTGGGAAGCAAACTTAAAAGTGTACACAATTGAACTGTCGTCGTAATAGGGCTCCGAGCGAGGGATGTTCATAAGGGTAGGCTGGAAAATTTAGAAAAAATGTTCCAAAACCCAAACGTTTCGAGCTAGAACATACTCCCAAGCACAAGCAAACCTTTCACTATTTCACATTTATGTGTTATTCTTTTATATTTCACCACCTAAATTCTCTCAGTGACACTTAAGTTGTCATTCATGTTTTCGTCGTCAGCGTCCGTTTTTCTTGCACATTGCGCATTCAACCTACGGACACATGCATCTTCACGTCATAGTACGTATTTTGGGGAATTGGCTGAACGCGCGGATTCTCGCGTTGACCCCGCTAATATATGCGTGCGAGTAGGCGATCGACTTGAAGGGAATTCCGATGGAATTAATCCTTTCCTCCGGGCGTTCTAAGTGCACGATCCCGTTTGCCTAACCGGGTCGAGTCGAGTTGCGTGTACTACACGAAGAATCTTAAATCTGCGCGCTACGAACTGAGGAATGCTCGGGGGACCTTTCTTGCAGAACCTTCGCATTGAGTTTGATGCGAACAAAACTGTCGTAACGCACTTCAGCATGAACGTAGAAGCTACGACTTGAGGGTCAGAACTCCGCATATGGTCAAAAAAATGCTGTTCTAAAAATTTTCCTTTTTAAAAATTATAAAATGTAGTAGTTTCAATTTTATTTTTATTTATTTTTTTTAATCTTTCCAAAATGATTCCCGGACAGGGTTTGGTGCGGTGACTGGAGTATGACGTACTGGCTCCCCACCCCAAGAACCTGGGTTTTAATCAAATTAGAAAAAGACGGAGATTTTATTAGTTCTATTCCTATTCCTACGTGGGTGCGAACTCTTCAAGTAAAGTAGGTTGTCCGTCGCATGAGACGTTGCCCCTTGGGAAACTGTGGGCCCCTTGAGATTTTTTCATCGAAAGTTGACATATTCCGACGCTGGGTTTCATTACACACTTCCCCATACCCTGGAAAAAGCTTACATCTACCAACTCACCCGACCATATCTCTAATGGTGCACTTGACCTTGCTTTCGGTCACCTCCCCTAAATATCTACTGCTACTATAAAAAATATACCTGACACAAATACACTCTACAAGCCCCATAGGTGCTAATCTAAAACTTCCGTGATATTTAGCTATATTTTTAAGAAATACGTGTATTCATTTGGTACACGTAGCTTGTGGGTAGAATAGTGTCCAACTCCCCTTGATGACTGTGGATACCTACAGTTAACTCAAGCCTATGCGATTTCCTCGGAAATATTAACAACGAATGAATTTGAGGAGTAAATAGATGAATTGTCATATATTTAGAAACGCCCCTTTCACAACACTGTCCTAAATTTTTTTTAGAAGAAGAAAATGTACTCCTGAATGGTATTATCGTTTAAGACTCTCCATTAATTATGTGAATTTTAATAATTGCAGGCCGCATGAATGTTTTCTTATGGCAGTGAAAACTGATACTCATTTATCAGATTACGTTTGTCACGAGATTACAATGGAAGATTGTTTCAACGAAGCGATGTTGGAATTCTATTGTAACAATTACCAGTATTTAATCTTTCCATGCTGTTTTCGTGAAACTACTTCTTATTTTAATACTTTTCCTTAATATTGAAGTCCGCTTGTTACTTGATATGGTGTTACATCCATCATTTTTCCCTTAAAACTGAAAAAAAACTGAAAACCAATAACATCCTTGTAAACTCCGAAACGGAAAATTTAGGAAACGATATATTTTTATTAATATAGTATTTTGGTAGATTACAGTTTAAAGAAGGTTTTGGATGGGCAACCAGATAGTCATTGCTACTTTTCTAAGCCTGGCCTAAAAAGACACTACGTTTTGAGAGATATTTGAGGCCGACACTTTGTGGAATTCCATTATAATTCTCAAGGAGTAATAAAATACTTTTGCATTTTCACAGAATCTGTCGCAATTCTGGGGAAACGCAAAGTTATCTGATTCTTCCTTGTGCATTAAGGTACAGCGTTGAAAACCCATCTTCAGTTCTGTATACTCTCATCCTCCCTTTATTCTGCCCAACATGCCTGTTCTGCTCCTCCCCCATAAGCCTAATCTTATCCCCTCTATCACAGTCTTCAATCTTCCATCGTCAACCAAAACAAGAGTCACTAAAATCTAAACTCCTCCCCCGCATCCCACCTATTACCTCTTGTTTCCTTTGCGTCAATTTTATATTTGGCATCCTCCATACCGACATTTTGAAAGCCTTATAAGAACGTTTATATAATAATATCACGTCATCAAAGTATCAGATTAGCAGCATATCGACCGTGATATGTAGCACTCTAAAGCTACAGAATATCCATCACGATGCATTCAAAAATATCTCTCTTGAAAATCCGTATTTCGTAATGCTCACTTGCCGTGATGCGATCCAAGTGCTGCCGTTACTGTTAGAATCATACCGACGCAGGTGGAATGGTGCCAGGGATCCATATGTCTGATTTACTAACTTGACATATTCCTACCGTGTAATAGTAATGGAAAAAGGTCACTGTGGGTGTCTGCCAGCTTGACTACATCGATCATATGATAATGTGAAGTCTGCTGGATGATTATGTTGCATGACATGCAATATTTGCGCTGATATTAATTCAAATAGTTTAAATAAAAATGCAAAAACTGCCTACGATAGAAAAATGTTGTTAACCCGGTGTTTAATATAAAACTATTATTTTTTGTATATCAATATGTTTTATAGCAGTTTTCAGTACATTTTTATTCACATTTCATATCTTTCACATCTTTGTTTTTTTAACTATATGGCTTTTTTATAACGGTGTAACGCCTAATTTTCAAATTTATCTGCATCAAATCTTAATTCATGTTTGCCTTTTCGTTGCGGTAACTGTTCTTGGACTATTAAGGTTTTAAAGTTTTAACGGTCCTCCCATTTTGTTTTGATGTGGATGAGGAACGCATGGTAAAATCAATTTGAAAGGATCCAGTTTAGAGCTTAGAACATAAGCATTAATCACCACAATTCAAGATGACTAATCATGCGTAATAAAATGGTTTTACTATTACTGCGAAGGCTTCCGCGGTGATGGAGATTTGGTTTTACTATTATTTTAATTCCATTTCTTTGATTTTTCGTCTTATGATCGTAATGAAACAGGAGCATTTTATCAGTCATGAAACCCGAGTCTATGTGCGAGACTGGTTACTCGACAACTCACAATGCGCACCTTGGAGAAAGAAAATATTGATGATGAATATTCTTTATTTAGCAAGGATGTTTAACCAATTTTAATGTTATCAAAAGCAGACGTTGTAGATTAATAATATAATTCTACTTAAAAATTTAGGCAAGATCACACCATTTACATAGTGAAGTGGTAATATACAACTACGTTTATTAATTAGAAGTTATAAATGCGCAACATAAGAATTTGACTAAGAGCTACTAGTAAATATTCACGTTGATATTCATAATTTTCGTTGCTACAACATTAGTTTCGATATTCATTCAAAGGGGAATTTTTTCATATTTTTAAATGTTCCATTACTAGTTGGAGGATTCCGAAAGATACGATGTCATCAAGTTTTATCCTTCTAAAAAAGGAAAAACGAAAGCAGCTGGTTCTCATTTACCTATTTTAATGTATGGGAGAAGAAACCTTTACACTCTGAAAAAGGAGCAAGTGCTTTTGAACATACGTACACACATAATTGCCGCCTTGATTCGAAACCGGGTTTTTCCGAAAAAGGAAATAGTTTTCGAGGGGGATCCAACGCTGAAAGAACATGTCGAAAGATAAAGAAATACTGCCTATCGTAGAATCAAAATATTTTAGGAGAACGTGACTCCGGAATAGGCATGCACCTAGGATTATTGAGTATTGTGCATCACCGTTTGGATAGGTATGTATACAAACAGGCAATTGATTAAATTGATTGATATACGTATTATTTCAACATGCGTGTCGATAAGCTCTGGCCATCCCTGTTATCTGTATGCCAACATCATTTTAGCACATTGTGTCCTAATAAGGGGAGTCTAAACAACTTTTATGTATGAAATTTGTCTTTTTTCAATAGGATAGATACTTGACATTCTTCCTATCGCACGATGCGCGTGATACGATGGCAAAACTTTCCTTGCCACTGGCGGTTGGGAATCAGAAGTTTAGCTTTCCTACTACGCCTCTCCAATCCGTTCTCTTTTCAGCGGCCTCTTAATTGCTTCGTGAATGGCTACTGTCATGTCCCTCATTAGCTGCTTCATAACTCATTAGTATCAGATCTCCATCTATATCCGTCCTTTCTTAAAATTGGTGACATCTTTTTTTGTACTCGTACACTCTCTAAGCTACATATTTGGAAACATCCTAATTTTTAACACATGCCCAATTGTTGACCTCTGTATTTAAAATTATAAGGATTACCGCCATCTTATACTTGTAATGGCGCAACTCCAGAAGTTTCATGCATTTTTAAAAATCTTTTGATCCAACTTCATGAGTTTTGTATCGTGACTACACGAGTCAATACGCTATCTTAGCTTACGTATCAATAAGTACTAGTGATGACGTTAATATATTACCGATTCATGCGTAGTTCGTAGATAAATATTATGTGAATATGCAGTTTTATTCATTCAGATGTTCTTATTAATTTTTTAAACTTTACCCAAAACCTATGTTGGCCTATTCCTGGAGCACCAATTTTCGAAAATGTGTGATATCGCCAATTTATTTCCCATAATGCTATTAATGTCATTTAAAAGAAGGTGGATAGTTCCTGTTGTGTTAACCTTATTTCAACTTATCTATTTGGGCATATAATTTCAGTTTGTTCTGGAGGATGACATTTATTTCTGCACCATTAATTCATAATTCATCTGGCATTAATTCCTTCACTGCCACACACAAGAGCATGTACAAAATCTTGGATCTTCGCTGTCAACTTCTATGAAAATTTAACTTGGCAGGATGATTTTTCATCGCCGTCATTTGTTGTAGTGCACCCCAGACATCAAACAAACTTCAAAGAGATAAATTTACATATACATATATATAGTTATATATATATTATTATTATTAGGTAATCTACCGGTTAAGGTAGGTTTTTGGATGGACACAACTATCGAATAAACATTTTGTGACTCCCCACCTAGCAAACTAATCTATATCAGGTACCTCTTCATCTCTGTGTACTTCTTTCCTCCCTTCATCCCGTCGAACATCCCTAGCCTGTTCCTACCCTTACCTCGCTTGCCCAACATTCTCCCCTCTATTACCCTCTTCAACATTCCACTACCGCTCAATACGCCTTTCATCCATTTTTCCTGCCTCCATAGGATTTCTCTCAATAAACCCCTCTCCTCCCCCACCATTTCTAGTACTTCCTCATTTGTTTTCCTTTCGGTCCATTTCACCTTCTCCATTCTTCTCCACACCCACATTTCAAAAGCCTCCAATCTACGTCTATCCTCCTGCTTCAGCGACCACGTTTCCGCGCCGTACATATCAGCTCCACGCTCCATATCAGAGTTTTTACGAGTCTTGTCTTAACATCCCTACTCAACGTCCCCGTAATCAACTCCCTCCTCCTTGAGAAAGCCTCCTTGCCTAGCGCAATTCTTCTCCTTACGTCCCTTCCACTTTGACCGTATTGGTCCAAAACACTTCCGAGATATGTAAACTGTTCTACCTGCTCTATTTTTTCCCCGCCTATTTTAATATTTAGCTTAGCCTTTTTCTTTCTGGAAAATCGCATAACCTTTGTTTTATTAATATTGATTCTCATCCCATATTTATCCCACTGAACCTCCAATTCACTCAACAATACTTGCAACCCCTTGGCTGACTGAGCAACTAATGCTTGGTCATCAGCAAACCTAACCGATTTTACAAATTCCCCTCCGACTTTCATTCCTACCTCCAGTCCTTCCCATGCCTCTTTAATCATTTTCTCTACATATACGTTGAACAGTACCGGTGACAATGGGCAACCCTGTCTTACACCTCTTCCTAACACTGCCCATCCGGACTCTCCGTTCTCCACTTGCACCTGAGCAGTCTGAGACATGTACAGGTTGCGGATCAGTCTCCTGTCCCTCCAATCCATTCCTATTTTCTGCAATACACGCATTAATTTTTCCCAATTCACTCTATCAAACGCTTTTTCGAAATCTACAAAACAGGCAAAAACGTCCTGATTGTATTCTATAGTCCTCTCGACTAGTGATCTCATTACTGCAATGGCATCACGCGTACCTCTTCCTTTCCTGAACCCAAACTGATCATCCCCTAAGTAATCATTTGCCTTACTCTCTATCCTTTTGTTGATGATCCTGAGAATAACTTTAGCTACGTGGGATATCAAACTTATTGTTCTGTAATCCTCACATGACGAAGCCTTTGCCTTTTTTTGGAATAGGAACTAACACCGATCTCACAAAATCTTCCGGCCACATTCCTTCCTCATAGATACTACGAATCAGTCCATATATGGCCTTCTTCCCACCTTTCCCTAACCATTTCAACATTTCTACAGGAATATTGTCCACCCCCACAGCCTTATTTGCTTTCATCTCCTTTAATGCCCTTTCTATTTCATCGTCGAGTATGCCTGGACCTAAGCTATCTTTTTCTGCGTCATGTTCGTTTCCTATGTCTAACCTTGTCGGCCTAAGTTCTTTACCATACAGTGTTTCTATATATTCCTTCCATCTCTCTTGGATTTTTCCTGGTTCAACTATTATCTTACCCCATTTATCTTTAACTGTTAGCACAGATCTTGCCTTCTTACTTCCCGATAATAACTTAACCTTGCTGTATAGAGTACCAATTTCACCCTTCTTCTGTAAACTTTCCATATCCTCGCATTGCGTTTTCCACCATTCTTCTTTTGCTTTATTTGTGGCCTTTCTCAATTTATTGTTTAACTCTTTGTACTTCATTTTGCCTAACTCTGTGTTTACATTTTTCCATCTTCTTCTCTCATCCATCTTTGCAATCATCTCATCCGTTACCCATGGTTTCCTTATCCTTTTCCCGTTAACGGTTCCTATAGTGTCTTTAGCGGCTTCCAATATCCCTTTCTTGATACATTCCCATTTTTCTTCGATAGCACTCAGTTCTTTACCGTCATCTATCATTTTCTCTACAGCCTGCTGATACTCCTTCCTCGTTAATCCATTTACTGCTTCTAAATTCCATTTCCTAACCCGCCGCCCTTGCCTTATCTTCTTGAAACGAACATTACATTTCATAACAATTAAACTGTGGTCAGAGTCCGCATCCGCTCCTGGGAAACTGTGCGAATTTATCACACTGTTCCTAAACCTGTGCCTAACCATAATATAATCTAACTGATACCTTTCTGAGTCACCTGGCATTTTCCATGTATACCTTCGCCTTTTGTGATGTCTAAACCATGTGTTGGTGATGACTAACCCCTGTCTCATGCAGAATTCAATTGCTTTATCCCCGCGTTCATTCCTCGTGCCTAACCCATAGTCCCCCACCTCACCACCATCTCTTCCTTCGCCTACCGTCGCATTCCAATCCCCCATCACTATGAAATGTTTCCCTGCAGGAACACACGCGATTATATCCTCTAACTCATCGTACATCCTATCGACTTCTTCCTCCTTGTGGTTGCTCGGTGGCGTGTATACCTGAACAATGACCAAGTTTGTCGGCTCTGCTTTAATCTCTACGAGCAAAATTCTATCTGTCGCTTGCTCTATGTTGACTACGCTTCTTCCTACCCCTTTATTTAAAATTACGGCAACCCCTCGTTGGCTCTCATCCCCGCCGCTGTATATCACTCTATAATTGTCACTCCAGTAATCCCCGCTATCCTTCCACCTCACCTCGCAGAGACCTAAAACATCTATATTACCTCTTTCCATCTCTCGCTTAATATTTTCTAATTTGCCCCTCCTCAACATTGTCCTGACGTTCCAGGTTCCTATTCTAACTACTTTCGCCTTCTTCTGAGTCTTCTGTCCTGCTGCAGTTATTTCTTCCCTGCAAGGGTTTCGTGGGATGACGACCGCGGACGCCTTGCCTCTCCCGCTCCCTCTTGGGCCTAGTCTCGTAGTTGCCAGGACTCATATTATCTATAGTGCCCATCATTATATTCTTGGGAATCATAATTGAGGTGGTTTCCCGTTGCCTTCCTCAATAGTGTTTTTAACGTGACACCATCACTTAATGGCCGCCCCACTGGGGTCAGACGCCATTGCAGCCGCCTCACTGAGGAACAGAATATATATATATATTACTTCACACATGTTAATAGATATAAGGAAAGAGGATTGGAAAACACAAAAGACGAACACAGGAGAGGTGGGGAAGGCGGATTTGAGCAGATAACAAACGTGGAATCGGGATTTGAACACCGGACCTTCCACTTGCCGGGCTGATGCTCTACCAGTTAAGATATTAAGGAAACCTAATTTACATTGAGATCTGCGATGTTTTTTGGAAATAGGATAGGGGATAGGAAAACACATAAGAGACGAAATTAGTATTCAGGTAACGTTATTCGTGATCCTTTTAAAATGCCTTTACAACGACTATTATACATGAAAACAGCTTCAATTCTAAGAAGAATGAAGAGCATCTTCCGAAGCACAACATGAAAAACAACATGGATTCATGACATATCTAAAGTTAAGCTTCTGCACATCTTAGGTGATCAGGCAACTACTCCTCCCCTATCTTTTATGTTCTCTCCCGCACGCAACGTCAGCGAGATTTTCCCTACATTTCCTTTCAGATGAAGTCGTGTCCGTTTCGGCATTAGATAATCAATTTGACCGGATTGCGTAGTGTCCAGTTGACATTGAGATGAGATACACATCGGCCGCGCGGCTCAAGACACGAGAACTCGAGTGACGCCTGTTCGTCGCGTCACGAACCCCTTCAAAAGGCATAACACTTATATCCTAACGGTGTGAGAGATAGTTTTCCATAACTCACTTTCTTGTGCCAAGATCCTTTAATCCCTATGGACTCCACGATGGAATTCCTATAAACCATTATACAGATTTGAATCGAAGGAGTTTTTCTTTCGCCGTATCGTATATAGAGGTATGTGTCAGTGTTATTACTCTTCGTGTAATCAAAATGTACTGAAAGTCATACTTACATAATTTACGGACTTTATTTAAGTCATTATTGCCTTTTCTACGTACTTTGAACAGAAAGGAACTCACTGCTAGCAATCCGAAAACGGAGTTAGAAATTGTTCGATCTGATTAGAGAGTAAAGGGTGAAAAACAATCTTAGAAAGTTGAGGGAGACGGCAGTGCAAAAAATATGTATGAGAGGATAAGCTGAAAGGAAAGAAAAGCCAGGAAAAAATGATTGATGAAATTTAGTCAATTGCTATCTAACGTTTTTTTCGTAAAACATTTTAAACACTTGTTAGCTCATTGAAATTCTATACTTTCCGCATTGAGTGGAACATTATGAATCGAAGTGTGAGAAACCACTTCAACACACCCAGGAAACGTTCAAATGCAATTCTGGTTGACGATGTTTGACTTCGCATTGAAAATCTATCGAAGACATAACAATATTTGGAATAATGACTCATTACGCCCTTGCTGACGAGGACGTTGCCTCAAAATGCCGAGTCTTTAATCAGTTTTGGTCCGACAAATATCCGTGGCAGATTGCTAAATTTATGGACAATATTTGAAGGGCATAAGAGAATATTCAAACTGTTCGGAAAATTATTATTCTCATCACTTTAGGCTTTCTAGATTGTGGTAGAGTGTAGAGCACCCCTGGGTAGTGTAATAGGACCTCTTCTATTTTTAACATACATTAATTACTTAAGCGTACACGTTAGTAGCAATCTCAGATATTTTGCTGACGACACCGTGGTATGCAGGGAAAAAGGAGCCAACTAGATCTCAAGCTATTTACTTAAGCTAGACACAATCTCGGATTGGTGCAAGGAATGGGGATTAACGCTTATTATAGACAAATGCGCAGTTTTTGAAATTTTGGAACAAAGGAAGTAGTGAACAGGACATAAACTACGAAATAGAGGGTTCAGTGCTAACTACAACCAATCAAGTTAAATATTTGGGGGTAGTTCTAACACCACGCCTTTCATGGGGAGCACGTATCAGGACAATATGCGGATCCGCTTTAAAGGAATTCGGCTTCATTAAATGGGTGGTGGGGAAACGTAATGAGAAAATTATGGAGGGATGTTATTTTGCTCTAGTTAGACCTCATTTGGATTATGCTGCAAGTATTTGGGAGTCTTGGGAGAAAATTTGACAAAAAGAATTAGATAAAGTCTAGAGAAAATCGCCAGAATCGTTAAAAATTGTTGTAATAAGAACACAAGTGTGACAGGTCTCATCAGAGGTTTAGGCTGGGAGCCACTTGAAATACGATGGCAACATGCGAAACTTAGATTTTTGGAAAGGTTCAGAACAAACAAGTTTAACGACGACACCAAAGGAATTATAATGGCCCCACACTACTTAGGTAGGTCAGACCACAAAGATAAAATAAGGGAGACTCCAGTACAGATAGATAGAAATACTCATTCTTTCCAGAAAAATGAGAAATTATAATAGTAAGAAATCGAAGTCACTTTAGAAATATTAAAAACACTGAATTTACAAGCCGGAACAAGTTTGCATGTGTGTGGGGTGTAAGCGTTTTTGCATGAATGTATACCATGTGTTGTTTGTCGACTGTTTAAATTTGTGGCTTTTGCGTGCGATTTTTTTCTTACTACGGGTGGTGCCCTAACACCCCCCGCCACACGCCCTTGCGGCGGCTTGCGCGGTATTAAGTAGATGTAGAAGTAGTAGTACTTCTGCAAACCCGAAAACCTGGTGCGGTAAGGATATTTATGAAGCGTAGCCAACATAAGCTTAACATTTTTAGAGGTGACTATCCCATGCAATTGATGTTTTTGTGCGTTTTGCGACTATGTGAGAGGGGGACAGTTTTCTCTCGCAAGTATCTGCGGCAACAGTCCCTACGCTAAGTTCCGAATTTATGTGGGCGTGAGTGACGTCTCAAAGCATCTCGCGAGTCTACGCTTTGCATTTACCTAAGGTGGAAATTCGCGCGGATAAATTCCTTTTTGACCTCTTTCCAATATTCGATTTCACGCTTTCGCGAGCGCGCGGTTGTTATAATATCCTCGGGCCACCCAGTCGACGCTCGCGTGGCGACATTCTGTGCATCTGGGCGGGAGGGTTTCTGTGTGTGTGGGTGACAAGGAGGGCATTCACCTCGCCCTGTATCACTGAAAATAGGCGTTCTTTGCACGGTTCGGCACTGCCTTGTTCTCCTTCGCTTACGAGGTAGAAGGAAATGTTTTAGAGAAGTTTACTGGGCGCGTGAGTGGAGGAAAATACGCCGCGAAAGAAAATCATTGCGTCCACTGAAGGAATGAACCCTGATTCCTTCATTTCGGGCCTGCTGAAGTAGCTGATAGGATTCCCGACTGGAATTTCGGATATCCAGTCGCAATTGCGAGTCAAATATATTTTGACTGCATTAGTTGTTAGGGAAGGCGACCGACAGCTAAGGTCATTTTCCCCATCGCGGATAAGTGGGTAATTTGGTAGGGGTAAGATTTTCAAGGAATGAGGAAAGGGTGGATAGAAATCCAGCGCCGGCATTAGCCTACCCTTAACGAATAGCTCCAAGGGGTTATATAATTATTTAATATTAAATTTAAATATTAATAAAATTATTAATTAAATTATAATTTAACGTCCCATCCGACGGGCGACGTACCTGCCCTGAAAAGCTCTCCATATAGCACCCCAACAAGGACTCGGGATACTACTGATAAAGGCTACCACCGCTAGGATTCTAACCTATTTTTTAAGTTGACCCCGATGCCAATAAGTACATAAATACTATTTTTTCATAGTGAATATAAAAAAAATCAGTTTGCTTGAGATCTGATATCTCCTTCGAGTGCCAACATAAAGTATCCTGTTAATTGACGCTGCTTTTTATAGAATTTTAGCGTGTAAATTATTTGGGACACTTGAGAAAAATATTCCAAATTTGTAATGCGATATTGGTTTAGGTTCGAGGTACCAGTTTGAAATGGCATCCATCGTCATCAAAAGTGACTAAAGGAAACTAATCTTTTTATTCGAGTTATACACGACCACGTTGATCAAGACCAAGGAAAATGAATTTGGGACTATCAATGTTGTTGTATGACGTAATCTCTATGAACTGATTTTCGTTAAAAGAAGGACACGTACCATATTTATCCCAAGACCAGTAAAATTTTTGCCGCCTTTAGTGTTTGAACTCACTGCGCACATAAAACAATTTCATTGTCAATCCAACATTTACAGACCTGGAGTAAGTATCCGTATGGGTTTGGATAGGTAATGGTAGAGTTCACCTAAAACTAAGTCCAACGTCATGTGAAATTCAGTCATTAAGGTGAGATCTTTTCTCCGCCCGTTCCTTCATAGTTCTGGTACCGAAAAATTACATAGCTCGGAACCGAACCCTCGCCATCCGGTCAATAGTCCAACCCTCTACCCCTAGAATAAATTCTTTTCCCCTACCTACTGACTGATTAATAATAGTAATCTTCCAGGCAAGATTTTTTTGGGTCATATATCTAAGTTGTGGGTCTAGTGGGTATAGCGTTGGACTACGGACCGGAGGGTCCCGGGTTCGATTCCCGGGCAAGGCACTTTGGGTACCTGCAGCTCCACCCAAGCTAGTTGATTTTTCGGGTACCAGATCTTCCTGGGAAACCATAACCGGCACAGGGAAAGGAACTGGCCCCCCTACCCTGATGTGTGAATATTCACACGCCGTATAGGGCTTGGTACATGGGTGAGCTCTACCATCATCTACTAAACCGACCTTCGGGTTGATTACTGTGTTTATGGTTTTTTACATCTAAGTTCTGGTATATTTTTAAGCCACAACTAACATAATACTAGATCAATACTCTAAAACCTGTGATAAGCCATTCTTCAAATCAACATACTGCTTTTCTTCATTCCAACATACTTACTTATTCTTATCCTGATTTTTCCTTGCCTATCCGACGTTCTACCGTGTACCGTGTTCAATCTCTCGTATATGCCCTGCATAAAAAATATTTCCTACCTTCTGGAATTATTTCCTAACACATTTCTTCCTTCCCCCAACATGCCTGGACCTTCCTCACTTAATTTTTTCCCGTCCATTACTGACTGATGCCTCCAAAATTCGTGTAAGGACTGGATCAGATAATTATTTTTGATTTCCCATTCTAATTATGTTTGTCAGCGAGAATAAATGGCGAAGTGTTCTGTTTGTTTGTCTAAGCAAAAGTAAAAAACATTGACGTATATGTAGAAGAAACCTGATTCCGTTCAAAATATACAAATGCAATACATTTTATCAGTCAACTTCAAAGCTTAACTTAAAATTCGCTTTGAAATGTATCCGAAAGGTTACCGTGGGATTCGGGATTCAGTTGTTTGAATATTTCAATTCAATTTCGACCAACGAGTTTCTAGATTTGTTAATCAGAGAAACATCGTCCAATGATTTCTATTTTCTATTGATACTCGAGACCTCTGATAAAAAATAGGAAATTAACCAAATTACACCCTCATAGACCGTGGAAAATGCAAAATCAATTATTTCGTTGCGTTTTGGTGGTACACATGAAAAGGAAAATGTGATATTTATTTGAGAAGGTTCTTTTTTTTATTATACGCAAGATCCTATTTTATAGTTTCCTGAAGGATGCTTGATTAGGCATGTCGTTTCTATCACGTTTGGTGGTTTTTGTCCGTCGTATGAGTAAAAATAGCACATCTCGATTGTCTTTAATTCCCTGTTTCTCAAATCTAAGAGATAATTTTGGCAATTCAAATCTCGCGTAAGAAGACATTCATAATTCCCGTTGAAAACTGAAACCTGAACTGAAAGCAGATTTAGAGAAGTGTGGGATGTGTTTTAATACTCCCGACTGTAACTAAATCAAAACAAACTACAAATTTAAGTACTACGTTATGTGATAAATGCTTTGTGTGGCACGTGCTTTGACAAGGGTGACTTACAACCACAGTGTTCCGGATAACCGGATGAAATACAAACGTTAATTTTGTGTGAAATTCCGTGAAGTTTCCAATTAGTAGTAGACCGAGAAAATATTTTTGCCTCGGGTCGTAATTTTCCTCGGTGTATTAGGGAGTGCTTCTCTTCGGTTGACGGTGATCCATTATGGTTGAAATACGGTATCTCTAATTTGCCATTCTGAATCTCGTTTAAAAAAACAACATTTAAGGAAACCCGATCGAAACCGACTAATAGATTACTTGAAGGAGCGTCTCCATGTTGGTTTCAAGAGGCGGGGGTCTTCAAAAAAAACCCTACAACCGTTTTGGCCCAATCCCAGTTTCGCGTTTTTCCTTGAGAATTTTCTCCATGATTCGCCAGTTTGTCGTCGAAATCCAATGAATAATAGAATAGATTAAATAACCGTATCCGTGAATAAAAGCAACAAACTTTGTTCTGTAGATAGGAATTTTTGCTCTATTTTATGCTGTAAATTATCGCATTTTACGAATCACTCGAGAGCAGAAGACAGTAGGTATTTGGCCCGTTTTCATTCATGACAACTCCTACGTATTATGTTCGCCCCCCGAGATAGGAGGTCAATATTACGGTGATCGCCCTTGCTCAGAGAAATCAGGCTTTGATTTGCTTTACGATTCGGTGATTTGATAGTTCTCTATTGCATACAATTTCGGAATCCTCGCTAATGATTCGTGCATAAGACGATTTTAGAGCCTTTGAATTTGCCATTACATTAATTATTACAATTAATAATTCTATTGTGTCCATATAACTGACACATCAAAATCATTTTGCCTAAAACTCTCATTTTTCCTCACTGCCGGCCATCCAACTCAGCTCGTAGTTGCTTTCTTAATATCGCTGGAGCGTAATTTCAATGGAATCCATTGTATGTGTGTTTGTACTTCCCCATTAAGCTAATGTTTGCACTTTCCTCTTAAGCATTTTTCTTACTTTAATATCTCTTTTTGAAGAATTTTAAACTGATAATTACCACATAGTAATCTGCTATATTTTCCTGTAATAATAATTATAAATTCATTAATTGTTCAGTTCTAGATTTTTTATATTTGTTCAGTTTTGATGGTTCAGTAATGCATCCAAGCATGAATATCTACAGGTTCAAAGGGTGTCGCGTTAACCTGCCTTTTTAATCGTTTACCATGATATTTGTCTCCAGTACCGTTTTTGTATATTAAGGGATTCAGTAATGACATGCAGCATATTAGACACGCTCTTTACTAGTGCCTTGGTTTATCCACTGATGGTGAACTACATGTATTTTATAATTGCAAAACTCTTACTGATATGGATTTTAACTATCCCTGAAGGAAGAGTTCATTTGAGTAATTAACCAAAAATAAGCCCGACACATTTATATTTTTAGGGAACATCCGAAACAAGAAACACGCACATTATTCTAATTTTGTCACACTTAATTGTGTGTGCATTACTTTTAATTACTCTGCTTAGTCCTTTTTACTATGTTCACATGTACTCAATAATATTTTCATAATTTTGGTGAACGATGCAGCGATAGGCATTCAAGATTTATGGCGTGAATGTATTTTATGCTAGTTTCGGCGGAGGATAATCGTGTAATTATTAGCAGAACATCCTCGTTTCCCCAATCTTGGCGTGATAAATCTAACTAACAATGTTGAGGTGAAGTTTCCAGAAATTCGAATTTCACGGTATTAGAGTGAATGGTTCCTCATTGGCTACTTATCCTTTTGCCTTGAAAGCCACTGCAGGCGCCGGGCGTCATATTAACAGGGTAAAATATTAGGATAAATTTAATTATTTTTTTCTTTAGAGGTTATTGGTAGATTAATTGAACAGTAACGAGTTTCGTGGGGATGAATGAGTAATTATTCAATCTCAAAGCCAGTCATAAAAATCGGAATAAAATAATGGGCGTTTCTTTCTACTAGCAAAACATACTTGACTTCATTTAAAGAAAAACCTCCCTTCGATCCATTTTAAAAAAGCTCCCTCTCCCCATTGCAAAATAATCTGTAGTAAAAATCCTTATTTCTTGCACCGTAGCACTTTTTGGTTCCGGCAGGATCTGTCGCAGGAATTGATATAGGCGTTGACAGGTTAGATTTTAAGCGAAGGGGGAGAGTGAAGAGAGATGAGGGTACAATCAACATCAGTGTACTAAAGTGATTCCCATCCGGAGTAACGTGCACACAAAGGCTTAAGGTTAAAATATTAGCTAACTATAGGCTTTATACTTTTCGACTTGACTTTTGAAAATCTGAAGGTGCTAATAAAGCTTCTAAAGCGAAAAATCTTTAAGCATTAGCAAAGCCGTTTGAATCTGAGCCTGGCGAGTAAACTTTTAGTGGAGGATTTTACACGTAACTAGTTTCAATTCCGAAATTCACCCGAAAATTTCGATTCCTCCCGACCACAAAATGTTTTTTGAATTATGCTCGCTGTTTATCATTGTGTATGGAAGCGGAAGGGAAAGAAATAATTTGGGTGGCTTTGCATCAGGGTCTTATTTCAATATGCTTTTATATTTAACGCGCACAATCAATTTTACATATGTGATACGTATATTCAACGTTATGCGTCACTTTATGGAAGTTATTCAGTATGACAATTATAAATCTGCCGATTTAAGGAGATATTTTACTAGCGACAGGTTTCGATGGGTGGGGAGGGTCTCCAGAAGATGGAAAATGGCGAATGATTTTATTTTTGATTTGTCGATTGGCGACGTTTTCTTTTCTTCGCTGTACAAATCTTATTTCCGTAAAAAATGGCTATGATCTTGCTCTAAATAAGGCAGATTTTTCTCTCCCTCTCTCGCTATTTTGCTTTTGCCATATTCCGACGCACATGTGGACCAAATGTCGAAAAAATCGTACTCAACGACCCATTACATGAGAAATTAAGTACCATTATTGCTTTCAGAACGATTCCCCGTATTCATTTTCTATTTCGATGCCCCGACGATCGCACACTGCAATTCAACTTGTTATTGCATATTCGAGGGTATCAAGTTTTTTAGGCATTTAATTTCAAGAGAAGTTAATATCTCTTCCAATTAAATAATCTGTTGTAAAATTCCGATTTTTTTAGATTAAACGGATACGCCTGAGATTCTCTAAATTAAAAAATAAAATTTTGGTATTTAATTTAAAAAATCTGTTGATTATGACGATTTATGAGAATATAGATCTATTACGATTGAATTCAAATGAGCAAATATTTTATTTGTAACTTCTAATAATATTCGATGAACTGATGTTTGTCAATGTTTGATAGCGATAAAAACATCAGTGTAAGTGTTGGTGTGACTAATATCTCCTGCTGCAGTTACTTGGATTCATGGCTTAGAGATCCACCTGCAGTTTTCAAAAGTAACATTAGTTCTTATCCCTTCTAGGTAGCCTTTCTTTCAACTAGCATTCTTACTCACTGGAGAACATAAATCCGCTGAGTATAAGAGTTTAGGAATTAACCGATACTTCCAACCTCGATAAATCAGTTTAGATCAACTTCTAGGATGAATTGGTCCACCCCAAATCGATAAATTAACACTCATTGTGGCTGAAATTAAAGTAATAACTACACAAGCTAAATTAAAGGGTTAAAATAATACTTCATTGACGTGTCAAAGTTAATGAGTAACACAAGAATTAACTTGAAACCCATTAGCGCGTTAATGCTGTGTCAGACGTAAGGGATGCGAGAAGTATCCATCTTACTGCGAGTCCATCTATCTCACATCTCGTCGATTAAACGTATCCCCAATTAATCTCATCTCTTTCAAGATATTCGTTGTTTGTTGATGTCGGTTCCCCTCAAGGTCGCAATCATTGACTGGCTGCTGCCTTTTAACGTCGTCGTGGTTCAAACTGTGTGATTGTTTTGTAGTCTTATTTAGCTGGGAAACCACAAATGGCACATGAAAGAGAACTGGCTCCCTATCCATAATCCAGGGAGGTGGTCCGATATCAGGAAGTGGCTCACAATAGAGTACACACTCTTTGTTCTAATCAGGCAGTTCCATTATCATAGACTCCAGTTGTTACGTTTAGTGTGCCTTTATTACGTCTCTGATCAGGCAATAGATAATGTTGACACATATATTTATTTACGACCGTTATTGGTGAGTGCAGACTCATAGATTATGACAATAAAGTTTTAAAAAATAAAAGTAAGAACAAGGGATTTCCCACGGACATGGTAGGCCGTCAATCAATAGGCTCTAAAAAATTAAGTTTTTGTGTATAAAGAATATAATGGGTAAGTAGCATTTACTGAATTCATGAATCAGGTATGCATCATTATCCACATGACTTGAATGCAAAGGTTTATTTCATCAATAACTGCATATTAAATTTTTTACCTTCTTTACTCGGTATTGGAACTGCATGGAACGATCTACGGAATGTAAAACCAATATTGCCAAAATCGAATTTGGCCGTAGTATTACTTCCTGCATGCTTCGATGGTTTTTAATTTAAAAAAAAAACTAGCATTTCACGAACAAATTCGTCGAAGAATGAATAAATATTTATTGAATAAGGAACATTTTCAATCCTGATTTATTTCCGCTTTGAAAGTGAATTTTATGCGTGCGCTTATTTGAAACTACTTTTGTTTTTTGTTAATCTATTATTACCTCATTAACTTGATTGATGGATAGGTAGAAAAAAAGTATTAAAATTTGAATGAATCAAAGTATGTATTTCCTATACTGCTCTTTGCGTGATATGCGTGTTGTAAAAATTGGTGGGACATATTGCATCGCTATATTTAACGAGATTGTTAGCATAAAGTTTGATTTTAAATCAAATTAACAACTATGTGTTACACGGGTTTAGTCAAGTCGTGCCCTGGTAGATATGCATCACGACGTGACGAAAACTAGGTCGTATATATTACGTAAATTTGTTTGATTCAAATTTGATTACAGTATGGAGCAATGCCACCAAGTGACGGCGGACACCCTTAAATAACCAACGGTAAAGTACTTTGATAGTTGTCGTTTCTACTATTAGGTAATAATTATAAGACGTGTTCCGGGAGTCTAAAAACGTATCTATTCAAGTCCAAAGTCAATTTTTGTTCATAAATAAATTATGTACTTATATTACGCAAGGGAAAAATGTAAAGAAATATTTATTTGATGCTCAAACGGAGAAAGTTTGCCTTTTTAATGCATTAAGATTGTTGATAAGGCGTTTATTTATATAATTCTCAGCACAACCGGTTTATCCGTATAAAATTTTCCATGCCTATCCGAAGCGTTTAAAAGTTCTGAATCTTTCCCTTTACTCAATACAGAAAAGGTTAGTTCTGCCCCTCTATCAAAATATCAGGCTTGTAAGCTGTCTTTGTTTTTATAGGCTATAGCTTTGTGCCAAGGTTGCGCATATCGCTATCTTACAGCCTATAACTTATAACATATTACTGTTTGGCGCTACGATCGACTTGACAGAAATGTACAATCATGAAGACCAGATCGGTCCACCTAAAGGTCATGCTTTATAATCTCAACTTAATGGTGACCTTTCTCTGTCAGGAATTGCTCTCCATGTTTCGCAAAATTCACAGAGTCAATAACCTTTGCTATCGTTAGGCATACGATGCAGAGAGAAGGTTTGTACGTTTCTTTAACTTTATGAGAAGTATTTAACTTTACAAATGTATCTGTACTCCTGATGGTGAGCCATCTTTTTAACCTTTTCACTGTTATGTGTGCATAGCAATAATAAGGTGAAAGCACCACTAGAAGCTAGAAAATAGGTGAAAATGTCCTAATTAAACGGCTGGATAGATAATCAATTTGTGAGTGATATGGATAAAGTGCACATTTTGATGTTGACGTATTTCGTTGTCTGCTTCAACTCATTGAGGATAACTTGACATGACGCAGGACTGCTTTGATGACGTTTTTTCTTAATATTTTTTAAATATTTTTCCCAACGTATAGTATTGTTGTATTCGCAATGCATAGTGTAGAAATCAAAATTATTCATTTAGTTTATGACAAGATCTCTGAAGGGTAAAATTTTCCTCATTTAACATAATCAATTACAGCTTAATAAGACACTGCAAATCTCTGAAATACTCGTATATTTAATTGGTAAGAAGGCCTGTAGTTTATTATTTCAATTATAATTTAGTTTGATGGATAACCTGTATCAATCTTCACAATTATTATACTTCTATCTAACTATCTGTGGTAGTTGTTTGTGAAAGAGCTTGAAAGATCGTAATTCACTGCATGCAGACAAGGATTATGTAGAAAAGGTAGTATTGGAATTTGTGTTAATGCGCTTCCTTCAAGTCAAGCCGTTTAAATCCACTTGGTCCGTACTTGAGACATTCTCCTCCATTTCGATCCAATATAGCTGACCCAAATTTTTTAGCATAAATCCCGTAAATCGTCCTAACTTTATATTTTTTCAATCAAAGAAAATGTGCACAAAAATGGCGATATTATAGTCGATTTATGGCTCTAATTTAAAGAAATCTTTATGCTAATATTTGGCGCTACAGAATAAAAGGAATGGCAAATTCATGATTATTCACGCTTTGTTGGGGAAGTCGATCAACAGTGAATCGGACCTCACTTTAAATATAAATTTTCCATCCGGATCCAACCTTACGGATTGGACGTCGAGGTATGCCTAAGTATAATAAAACGAATGAGGTAGTCTACTCGTGAATTTCAATGCGTATCAATTAACATCCTTCAAATTTTATTTACTTATTTATTTCACATTATACCGAAAACAGCACTTTGGCATTTACATCGGACATTGATAACAATGTTATAAGAATAGAAACAAAGAAAAATATAAACACCCAAGCCCCAGATGGAGACAAAATCCACCCAGGCGGGAATAGAACTGGCGACCTCTAGGTTGGCAGGGGAGGATGTTACCCCGCCACCATTGGGGGCGGCATTTTGCATGAGAGTCCATGTATTTCCGTGAAACAGGTGAGTCTTCAATTGATTTCACGAAAATTCATGAGTATACCTCCAACAGGTACTAATGTCTGATCTCTCAATTTTTGCTATCTAGTTACATTGCCGTGTGGACTCGTCAAATTTTAATGACACCCAAGTTTTCTTCCCCCCTACTATGGCATTCGTTTTAATTCGCCGCACAGCCCTAGAGTCGCGATGACCCAGTTCAACCGGCTGGCTGCGTGCCCAAAGAGTAATGCGAAGGTCGCCGGTTCGAGTCCTCCCCTGGGCATTGATCTTGTGACGAGAATTCATGGGTTTTCTTGAACTTAAGCGGCCACGATTAAAAATATCAGGCACGGAGCCACCTCAAATGAAATTAGTATCACAAATTGCCATTTAGGTGAAGATGTAAAGAAAATACTGGTGGAAACTTAAAAATGGAGCCAAGTTTCGTATGCTTCGGAAACTAGGTTTTTTGAAGGAGGATGATCAGCGGAGAGATTTGGAAGTCTTCGAGATTGTAGTGTGGAGAGGAATTCAATAAATAAAATGGACGGAAAAAAACCATTCACTAAGTTGGCATGGGTGACAAAAAGGCATGAAAGTAAAAACAATAATGTCACCGGGAGAATTTATAAGAAACCGGAGCATGTGGTTGTTGGAGAGACTGAGAGGCAATGGGATGGGAATGGGCTGAAGATGATAAAAGAGGTTATAATGCTGAGAAAACAAGGTAGATGGAGGATAAGAACAGGCATTTTGGAGTTACAGTAGGCAGAAAGTACCCGCTTAAGAATGTTGTTGTAATAAGTAGTGTGGGGTCTACGAATAGTTTGTGCCATGTCAGTTGGGGCTTATGGGTACTGTACTGTGTAGCCCTGGGATCCATCAAAAACCTCTTTGAACCCGTATACTACTACAAATAAAAATAGTAATGAAATTATTTGGTGAGTTTCGGACGGCTAGGAAGGAAATTGCAAAGGCGAGCAAGATTTCGCTCTTCGGGCGAGGGGCTGCAGAGGGAGGGGTTAAAATCCGAAGGAAAGCAGAAGAGAAAAAGACGATGTGCCCGACGGAGTGGGGTGTTTGCGTGTGGGCAGGGGAGCCCGCTGGTCGGAATAACCGGTAAAAATGGCTCGGTCCTATTATTAGTGGTGGGGGGGGGAGAGAGAGAGAGGAGGGGGCGAGAGTTTTTGGGGAGGAGGAGAAAGGGAGGAAGCATTTGCGGGTATTCTCCCCCGCCCGCCCGCCGCGTGGGGGAGTTTCTCTTTCCTCCCTCTCCCCTGCATTCCCTCGCCCCAAACCGGCCGGCCATCCCCATTTTTTTTATTCCTCTTCTCGTTTCGTTCCTAATCTCCTCCTTCACACGTCCTCTTCCTTTTTCCTTCTCTTTTATGACATTCTCCCTCTCTCTCTCTCTTCGTAATGCCGAAGGTCATGCTGATAGACTACAGCATTTGCTAAATTTGCAACAACATTTTGATTTATTTACAATGAATCCGCAAGGCAAGCATATTTTGATCTCGATGGTAAACACCAACCGAAAATTTAAAGAAATATCAAGGACTCCGTTCAGTATTCGGAAAATAACTTTTCTACTCTCGTCCCACCAACTTTATAATAAGGATTATACTGATGCGCTATCTGGCTGACAACAAAATCCCTCTGACCCCACATCATCCTTGACACATAAAAGAGAAAACGGACGATAAAAAGATACTGAAGGGACGTTTTCCCCATACTTCCTACCTGCCTGTATATTGTTCTTTGTACCTAACATTCTCCATAAAAAAATAATAAACGCGATAACATAAATGTCCTTAAAGATTTCACTCCTTTAAATTATGTTATCATTTGCGATTTTTAACAAAGTTCTTGCTGAGCTGAACGAGCCATTTTTGCTCGTTACGTTACTAAGGAGAAAATATACGAGAATAAGATTATTCTCGCATTTAATTATTAGAAAAGCTGTAAGAGGGTGAGTTTTTGTGGCAGTAAGTACCCAAATAAGTATACTCAGAGGATGAAGTTGTTGGTTGATAATCGAAGAAAATAGATAAAATGGGCAGATGTTTGGAGCTACTTAGTAGGAGAGCGTTTTACTTTATGTTCCACGTTTTTGTGGAATTACGCCTTGCTACTTACTAAAATCTAGCTTGCACGTTCTTGGATAAATTTCTTGCTGCATCCTAAGGTACAATTGTTTGTTATAATTAAGCATATAGTATGTCCTTGCATGCTTGTGGAGTGAAGGGAGGTAGATGTGTATCTCCATGCGTCTAAAATGATAGGATGTTTCTATGAATGTATGCACTTCTGTGGATTTGGGTTTGCATGTATGTGTGAGTTTTGAATGCGGTTTTTCTTTATTCCTTTTTTTGGGTGGTGACCTAACACCCCCCGCCACACGCCCTTGCGGCGGCTTGCGGGGTATTATGTAGATGTACATGAAAGATTGTCATTATACGGAGATTTACTATTACCCTATTTGAGAAGAAAGAATTTTAATGCTTGCTGGAATTGAAGCGTAAACAGGGAAGTTGACTGAATACACAAGATAAAGCGTGTACTCGTGAGAAAAAATCGAAAGTCTTAAAGAGGGAACAATCATGCGTGAAAGGGTCCATAGGAGTCTTGGATTGCATCCGAGATTGAACATGCCGACTTCAGTCCTTTTATCAGTAACTGAAATAAGCATCGAATAAAACGGATTTAACAAGCTGTTAAGACATACGAGGGTCATCCGGAAAGTAGTATCCGTTCGTGAAATGAAGACACAAAAGTAAATATTAACAAACATAAAAAATTTTATTTGAAAGAGGATACTTTAAACTACTTCTCCAAGCAAATTAAGGCATTTGTCATAACGTGTGACAAGTTTCTGTATTCCTGCTGCATAGTCCTTCGCCGCCAGCTCATTGAGATACAGGGTCACTCCTTCTTTAAGTTCTTCATCGCTGTCAAATCTTTTTCCTGCCAAAAAGTCTTTAAGCTTTGTAAAGAGATGAAAATCTGAAGGGGCCAAGTCCGGGCTATACGGTGGATGGTCGAAAGTTTCCCATTTGAATTGCTGCAAAAGTTTTTGTGTTATCCCAGCTGCATGAGGCCTGGCATTGTCATGAACGAGAATGACACCAGTAGACAATAGACCTCGCCGCCGATTTTGTATTGCCCGCCGTAATTTCTTTAATGCTTCACAATACGCATTGGCATTAATATTGTCTCCACGGGCCATAAAATCAATAAGCAATACACCTCGTCGATCCCAGAAAATGGTTGCCATGAGTTTCCTGGTGGACAGAACTGTCTTGAATTTTTTTGGTTTGTTTGGTGAATGAGCATGATGCCACTCCATTGACTGTCGTTTACTCTCAGGCGATGCATAACAAACCCATGTTTCGTCACCAGTAATTATGCGAGTCAAGAAAGAGTCTCCTTCATCAGAATAACGTCCCAAAAACGTCAGTGCTGCAGCCATAGCTTGCTGGTAAGATACCAATAGCAGCTTGGTTTTGTGCTCATCTGTAAGCATGCGAGGGACCCATCTTGCACAAATTTTTGCATAATGCAGATGGTGTTTAACAATTCCATGAACAATTGTTCGAGAAACATTGGGAAAATGCTCACAGATGTCATCAATTGTGACGCGCCGATCGTTCCTCACGAATTCGTCAACTGAGCTCACCAGTTGGTCTGTAATGACAGACGGTCTCCCCGAACGCTCATCGTCGTGTGTGTTCCCCCTCCCCATGTTGAAGTTGCGACACCACCGCCGAACAGACGACTCGTCCATTACATTGTCTCCATACACCTCCTTTAATTGGCGATGAATATCACATGGGCGAACGTTTCTTGCATTGAGGAATTTAATCACTGCCCTCACTTCACAACTGGCGGCGTTCTCAATTTTTTTAAACATTGTAAACAATCACAGAAACAACACAGGCAATGCTAGCGTCACGCAACTTGGCTCAGAGAAGGCAGACAAGCCACTGAAGCTATCTGACCTCGTCCAGCGGCTACTCGCGTCGTCAGCACTTCATGCGGCACGAACGGGTACTACTTTCCGGATGACCCTCGTAGTATCAGAAGTTAAAAGACTGGGGTTCTTCGAAAATTGCCATAACTTTTCACAATTCCTAGTCTCTATTTAGCCATAACATTCGGCACTGACGCTCGAACTGGGCGTCAGTGCCGATCGTTATAGCTGAATGGCAACTGATGTATCTGATCGCAAACCCTATATAATTATTCTAAACAACATATTAACAATAGAGGATTGTCCGTAACAATTGCAGATGCATCAAAAATAGTCATTGGTTTTTAATAATATAATTTGCATAATCGTACCATGGAACCTTTCATGGAATGCCTGGTGTATTAACGTTAAGTTTGCTGTGAAGTTTCTTCCTCTCAAATTATGATGTTCGTGCAAGAATCGATCTCAAACATAAAGTGTGAATGAAGTTTTCTCAGGTTTACAGTGAGGATACATTTTCCATATCTTCCAACGTTTCGAGGTCCTACTATTTCCTTCTCAGCAGGGATGCTGGTTGCCAAATGAAGAAACGGCCGCTTTATGTATGTACCGGTCGGGGGTCAACTATTACGTGATTGGTCATTTATCGTTAACGGCTCCAATTGGGCTTTAACACTGGCGACCGTTTTCTCGCCTTCTTAATGATCCTCAAAATGGGCTTCCAGGCAACACTTAATGAGCGACCGGAATTCCTTGTTGAAATTATTTTTTTCGAGACGGATTTCGATAGCGTTCTTCGTGAGCCTATTCCAAAAGCAGGACGAGTCCTGTTCAGGAAGTATGTGCTATTTGTTTCTTTAGCAGGTTTCCTTCACTTTTTTTTAGTAATTTGTTTTTTACTTCGATTTGTTTACTTTCTTTTCTCAATTAATTTTTGACAGGCTGTCCATTGCGTGCAATGGGTTTGGTCTAATTATTTAGAGAACTTTTAGATGGACAACATAGTGTTCGTTTCCTTCGGAGTAAAGCCTTTTTACACACCGCAAGGCTTTTTAAAAAAGGACAAGGAATGAGTTTGAGATTAAATGAGAAGGAGGAAAGAAGGTGATGTCATAAAAGATCCTGCAGCACTTCCATTTGTCCAAGAAAGGATGCCTGGCTGATTTATATTAATTCAGCTATATAAAGTTCAGCAATATTAATTTGGAGACTGTTGTTAACTCGCATTTCCTTTACAGTTGGAGTAAGCAGTGTACTATATTCAAGCTCTGTAATGAAGCGTTTGGGATAGGCAGTGTGCCAGTAAACGACTGGAAATATTTTGTTCTTGGTGCTCGTGAGTATTCTTTACTGCAGCATGCAAAACGTTGGTTTAACAGTAGAAATCAACGAAAGTGTCATTTCAAGGCGAACGTGCCAATATAAAAACAGGTATAGTATTGAATTTTAATGAAGTATGCGTACATTTATAATATTTTGAAATGAAATTATTGACTTCATAATCATCATACCTGTTGACGTTCAACATCGAAACCTATTTCGTGTTTTTTAAAATAAAGTGTGTGGAATTACAAAGTCAATAATTTCATTTCAATATGTTATGCAAATTCCTTTAATTTACGCCGGAGAAAACATAATAAAATTATAATCTAATTTTATAATTTATAAGAGCTGATCGTTGAGCTTGTTATAAAGAGAATTTCAACAAAAACAAATGGCGTCCGTTCACTTAACAAGACCCCGTATATACATTCCCTCGAAGTTGATGTTCAATCAGTTTAGGTCCAAAATTAATCTAAAAAATTGGGAAATTTTCTGCAGAAAAATCTCATGGGCATCTTATCAAGCCACAAACCCGCATAAACTTACTTTCTGACCTTGTCTAAAGTAAAATCGGTCGTTTTTAACTACTGATACGGCAAAAAGGTTTATTGAGAAAGTATTGACTGGTAAATAATTAAAATTAAAACTGGAGATTCTTCTGCAAATGAGGAACTAGGAAGTGGAACATCTGCATTTCAGGTTACACAAAAGAATAAATAGTCATAAATTACACACGACAATAAAAGAAAAGGAAATAGTATAAGTCGCTGTGCCATATCATTTGAGGCTTGCCATGTCTTTTTTTTTGATGGCCTTTTGGAAACTTCCAAGCCCTATCATTAATGGGTAGAAAGAAAGAGAAATCCCATTTCCTCGGGTACTGTTAGGTAATTCTCTCTAAGCGTTGAACTTCCTTCTTCGTCTATTAATTATCAGCTGAACCCCGGCTTTATAATTGGAGTATAGCAAAATTGAATCAATTATAACTGAAAAAGGAACTGAAGAAAAATAATAAGCATTGTAGATAATATCCTCTCTATTTAAGAAAATTCGGCTTTATGTTTACTGAATTGTCATATTCCACCTTTATAATTTAATACAGAATTGACTGTGATTCCCACCTTTAATTAGGTCAGTAAAATCAACAAAAGGCAAAAACTTTGCTGGTAGTGAGACGTAGTAATGACGCAGTGATCAATCCGAAGGTTGGTTTGGTAGATGATAGAGTTCACCCAGTACTAAGCCCGACAGCGTTTGAAATTCACGCCTCAGGGTAGGGGGTTTTCCTTTCCCTGTGCCGGTTTGGTTTCCCAGGAAGATCTGGTAACCGAAAAATCACAAAGCTTGGGTGGAGCTGTAGCTGCCCAGAGAGGTTTGCCCGGGTATCGAACCAAGGCCCTCCGGTCAATAGTCCAACGCTCTACCCCTGGACTACCGCGGCCCATTCTGGTAGTGTATGACAGGATATCAAACCTGTAACTCAGTTCGATGCTTGGGGGTAATACGTAGTTTGTTTTAGAATTGAGTACTTGCGACAATAAGTCACGTACATTTGACGTCTCTTTCTTTTTACATATCACCTTCTCGAATGGTGGCCGACATAAAACCTGCGAAGTCCTTGAATTGATTTCCGAGCGATGAGCAAAGGGGGAGGTGTTTAAATGCACTTTTGCCTCCGCTCCGGGCCCCCCCTCCAAAGCGACCAAAACAACGGAAGCCCTCTCCCCTCAAGTCGACACCCTCCCGCGAATGGTCATCTTTGGCGAAGGTCGCGGTTGTCACAATTCCTGGCGTGTGCGCTCGACTTGCATATTAGGGACACCACCGAAGCCATCCGAGTATAATGCCTGTCGCGACCCCTTCCCACACCCTCTACCCCTTTCGCTCGTCTCGAACTCGCTCCGTAGTCTCGACCACATTCCTGCCTCGCCTTTAGTGCATTGACACTTGAGAAGCCACTTGGTTCACTCTCGCCTCTCGTTAAGTACTGAACTTTGGGCCCGGTAATTTTTATGAATACACTGTTCAAAATCAGAGCTCATTTCTGATTAGTTTGCGGATGAAGTTATTTCTATACGGATAGACATACTAACCATTATCATACTTCTAACGCTCCCCTGACACAATACTAACAACGTAACATCCTACACCATACCAGACCATTCCTCAATTCCGCATACTTTATGCCTACCTTCATTCCGTCGAGCGCACCCATTCTTTTCCTCGTCCTGCCTCATTTGTCTGGAATTCTCCCCTCTATCATCCCTCTTCAAAAATTCCATCGCCACTCAAAATGCCCTACTTTCGTCGGATATGGTCCTTGAAATATCCATAGAGATGGATTTAAAGTTATGCTCGGCAATTCTTTGTTCAATTTCCTCAAATTTTATGTTCCAAATTTTAAAACTGGTTCCCAAGTACGTCTTTAAAATGGTAATTATATCTATTTACTGTGATGGTATGTTTTGTTACCTCAGTAGGCCTCAGTATTTAGTATGTTATGTAAAATCCTCTCAGTGGGACTAGTTATAACTTTATATCAACCACCATTATTCTGTAAAAAAAATGTTTGTCTATGTCTGTTTGAAAGGTCATGATCATCGCTCCTTCTTTTTCAATTCAATTCATCATAAAAAAATAGTCAGCATTACCTTTGAACTGAATTTTTAAACATAAAATAACAACCAGAATAATCACAAAGACCACCCAGGTGGATTAGCAGGCGACCGCCTCTGAGCTCAGGATTAGCAACCGCGGAGATTATCTAACCTCCCATTGAGACCGGCGTCATGGTTATTCATTTTATAACGCTGGAAGACTGTCTTAAAACCCCCATCATAGTTACAACTATATTTCACTATGTATATAACTCTATTTTTAGTTTATTTCTACTTGCCAGTCGTCGTAAGACGATTGCGTACTCTATTTACCACCGGGAAAAGGAGTTTTCTCGTCCTTGAAAAACGTTCTAATCTTTGAAGTTTGTAACAAAAAATAAAGGCAGCTTCAAAAATTAGACTACGATGTTCTTGTCGTCCATACGAACCATTTTTTTCACCGTTATTAGTAAATTTGGTGCACAATCTGTGTTGTAAAGAGTGTCCATTCATGTTTTATTCTTAAAAGAATTCTTATTTAAGGGTTTTTATAGAATCAATATGTCATTCACACCAAAATAAATAAGGATACAATAGCTCGTTTCACTTGGACTCAGATGCAGGATGTGATATATTAAAATTCCATTACTATCTCGCGATTTACACTAAGTTAAAGATCTAAGTGTGCAGGAAGAATATAATAACAATTCGAAAATAAATAATCGCTTCGTGTATCTTCACCCTTTATAAATTACTGGACCAATTAAATGCATTTCTTTGTGCTGTACCTACGACCATGAACTTTAATTTTAAAGAAGTAAGTTGTTTAGTCCATCTTGAAGTTTGTTTAAGTCATTCTTAGTGGGGGATTTCTGCCAATTCTCCCAATTATTTTGCTCATCCTACTGACCTTTTGAATCCTTGATACTTACCTGCTGAGCTAGCGAACACGCCATGAAAGCATTCTCACTCACTCTCTTCCCACCGACCTACCATTTGCGTTTTTTGCGTTTTGTTTATATTCCCAACAAATTTACGACTTACCATTCTCTCACATTCATAAATCCTTACATAGTATCCCGTCCCACTCCCTCTCACTCTTTTCCATACTGGCTAAAGTTTGAATCTAGTTTTCATCTATTCATTTTTCCCTCAATCAATGCATTTTATCCGATTAATGCTATTTTGTTGAGCGCTTTCTCTGTGCACCAAATTCACATGAATTAATTTAAAATACGTGTTAGTTCAAAAAAATTTACCAAAGACGGTATCCTGTTATAAGATGAGATTTTTCGCCTGCGTTATTGGAAACAGAATGATGCCGATTACTTTCGAGTTTTGAGGAGGAACATTTTTTGGGATGAAACACTCGATCGATATACTTGTTCATTTACTCCATTTGTAGTCGCTGGATGGTATGCGATTGGTTATGAAAGAGTGCTTAGACAACTTCTGCCACAGAATATTATTTCAATTGGTAATGAAAATAACTTACCAATAAAATGATTTCGCATTGGCTAATGTTAAAGCCCTTCATTATTAGATCGGTGTGAAACGTGAGAAATCATAAAAGTGATTCACTCAAAATCCCACCGAACAGATTTTATGCCACCTTTTTTCGTGTAAAATGGTAAATTGTACTTTTGTACATTGTAAATCTGACAGTTGGCCTAAGTAAGAAATGTTGGGGAGAATGATATCTAGACAAGAATGGAGAAGGGTTGGTGAGGATTGATTATATAGTGCAAATTTGCTTACTTACTTTGATCCGAAATTGGCTGACAATTCGCCCAAAAAAAACTAAAAATATTTTATTCAAATGATGTCTAAATACACTCAAAATGAAATTTTCTTGCGTGTAAGTTTCAGCAGATTCTTATCAGACGAATTTTATTTTGACTGACGATTAATATGGCAAATATTATTAAATCTATAGCTTAAATTCCATCATATTTCATATTTTCGAGCGTATTGATTTACATATAACTCACATGGTAATTATTCGATCATAAATTACAAAGAAAACTGAAATTGACGTTTCCACTAGGATGCGTATAAGCTGCGGTAAACGGCAATGCAACCGCTGAAAGCCGTCTGAATTAAGTCACGGTCGGATTTACTCGTATGATTGTGCGCGTTCTCGATATTTATATAATATATATTACTTATATATGTTTTGGGATACTTATGTTGGGGCCTCGTGAATTGGTTTCGCCCTTGAAGCCCACATGTGAGTCACAGTAAGTGCACCGTTACATCTCGAAGTGATACGCTCGCGAGCGAGATTGCCAACATATGCAGACCATGTTATAGATTCTGTTTGGGGCCCGGCCCCAGAGAACGAGGTAGAGCAGCGAGGGAGGGAGTGAGGGAGGAAGGTGGTGGGTAGGGTCGGCCCTTGCCCGTCATGGATTGAGCCGTACGTCGTAGTTTCTGGAAGGCATGCGATTGCAACCAAGGCTGCTCGATTGGGCTCAACAATGGTCCATTATGCCAGTGAGTGAGGAGGTATTTTTCGCGGGAGAGAGAGGGGCCTGGGGTAGGCGGGGGCGGCTGATGTAAGGCTCACGACCGCCCTCGAATGGTCCGTGCGCGGGTTCTCCTACAAAGGCTCCTCAGAGCCGGTGGTTGGGCAACTCAGTCGAAATTCCTCCGCGGGAGAGGGAAACAAATGACTATCGGTCGTGCGGCCACGCCCACCCCATCCCCCCTCCTCCCTTCCCGGTCACCTTCCACCGCACGGGGCACGTTTCTCGTTGAACCGCGGGTGACGGGACGGATGGGACACGGCTGCTTGACATCCATCTCTTGCTAGTTAGTCATTGCTAGTCCACCCACACGATCATTGTCAGTAATGTGATGTTATTTGTGTTTCTAACTTGTAGATCGAACGTATATGAAGTGCACTGTACATAATTATCCTCAATTAAAACTAATGTTACTTACGTACAATCAATCAATCAAAGTATTATACCGATTGTAATGGTGGAATTAAGACGTTTTTTAGCGACTATTTATGTATAAAGCTAACAGTTTCAGGCTTAACTTTCTGGAATTCCTTCATGGTGAGGGTGAAAGAAAGGGAAAAGAAAACTTTGCACTTCCACACACTTTTAATATCACACGACCATGGTTTCGATGCGGCGCATCATCACCTGATGATGATGCGCCACTTCCTCACAAAAGTGCGTGGAAGTGCAAAGTTTTCTTTTCCCTTTCTTTCACCCTCACCAAGGCTATATATTTATTCATAATTTATTTATCACACCTTCTATCTTCATTTCTTCGTAATTTCCGCCTAATTTATCTTTTTTGTCTCTTGTTATCTGAATAAGCTCACTTTATATCTTCCTTTTGTATTCCACTTTCCCGACTTTTTTCCCTCAATCATGAATTTCAGCAAACCACCATCATTCAATATTTCTTCCATCCACTTTCTCTGCCTTATTCGGAATTCCCCCGACTTCCTCCCTTAGCCTGGCCTACGAGTATTTAAGACCCCGGCTTTTTTCTTCCTCCCAGTCCAATTTATTTAATTCGTTATCCGTCGCATCTAAATCTCAAAAGGATTCAATCTACGCTCATCCTCTTTCATCAAGGTCCTAGTTTCAGTTGCCTAAAAACTACCCGCCGTATTTCAGTCTTTAATAATCTTTACTTCGCATCTTTCCTTAATGTATGTCATTAATTGGTTTCTTGTTGTAAAATGTTCTTTCGCTAACGTAATTCTTCTCCTAACGTCTCCGCTACTATGGCCATTTTTCTAAATGAACTGCTCCGCCTAGTAATATGTTTATTAATTAAAATAACTTCCGGAAATTCCGTGATGGTAGTAACTTATAACGAAGTCGACTACTAATATGTATTAAAACATTGAAATTTCAAAGTGTAAATATCATTCATCAAAATTATTCCGGTCAAGGCGAATGATTTTTACACTTTGAAATTTCAACATTTTTATCATTTCGGATTATGTATAATTTCTGAATATCAGAGCACTCCAACACTACTTGTGATAAAATTGTGCCCCTTTCTTACCGTCTTATCATACGTAACCTATGTTATCGTTTTTATTAAAAACAAATCTCTTTCGATCGCTCTTACATAATCTATTGAGTCGGTGGACGGCGACGATAATCGATCACAGTGAATATCTTTGAAGCCTGTGAAATGCGCTATTATTTCAAATCGTTAATGATAAAATAAATATCTGTTTGTATGACATGACGACGGTAGATTTTTATCACATCCCCAGAAAATAGCTATTGAAAGATAAATTACTCATGAGGATGTACGAGTACACAGTTATTAAGGTATATAAAGGAAACGGAAAATAAGTTGGGCAATATTTTACGCCTGCGTCCCACTGATTTAAAATAATTTCGACCATATTTATTTATTCTATTAGTTTTCTCTTTATCGCAATATTCATTAAATGTCGATTACTTTTTTTTACTCTCCGGAGTCACTTTCTGAATCCTGTTGTTTTTTAGGCCATAAATTGATTCATATTTATTTAATGTTTATATGCTCTTTCTAAATCATCTGCCTTTGATTTGGAATAATGATGCTCAATCCTGAGAATGTATTGAAAAGGCAATGCGTATGTGTAGCGTATCCCTATATTTTTTGTCCCATCTTGAGTGGTACATCATCAGACCCATCATGACTAGTGCATCATAAATATCATCAAAACGACTAAATCATCGCCATGTTTTGAGTGTATGAAAATAAATTTTTCTTGGTATTATAATCATCTGGTAAGAACTATTCTTGCTCTTACCGTCTTTTGTTCAATTGAGACAGCTAATTTCGAGGAAATAAAAATGCTATCAATAAACAACCGTGGGTAACCGTGAATCGTCCCCTCTGGTTTTGCGTGAACAATTTTTGTTAGGCTACTGGGTACTTGTAATAAGGTTGACGTACCAAATGTGAACCAACTATCGTCATCAATCGCCTAGACATCACGTGAAACAGTTCGATCTTTTTTTTCGTTTCGTATAGTCTTAGACTGTGTACCTATTCATGTTTTTCTGCACTTCCTTCGCTAAGTGACGTGCCCAAGAAGTGGCTTAGCAAAGATTTGTTCCAATCGAAGATTGCATTAGGTTTGGAGGGTTCAAAGGGTTTGGGAGGAGTACGTAAGTACACTCCATGAACAGCGGAAACGGATGAGGTATCATACGAGTATGTCACCAAAGTAATCGTTAACAGTGAGTTGGATTTGCATGGTTAACTTCTACAAATTATCAGGACAAGTATGTTTGTGATATTAGGTAATAAATATTTAGAACCATAATAGTTATATATTTTGGTACTACTTCTAAGTAGCTGCACTGTAGTTATGTAGTTATAGTTTGTCAAAACGTAGAAGCACGACATTTAAATATTATCATCACTTTACTCCTTGTGTTTAACCGTCATAAGTAGTTAATATGGCAAAACCTTTAGGTTGTGTTCAGTCGTTTAGATAAAGCCCAGCCTTAATGTTTAAAATACATGCTGTTTTGCGAGTTTTTTTCATGCGCATCCGTTAAAGTCGGTTTTTTCAACCAATACAAAATATTGACTGATTAAGACAAACACGTTCTTCGAGACAATATCTTCTTCGAAAATGGAAAACCAATTAAGAGCTCGAGTGTACCGCAAGTCCCTATTTGGAGAAATTGTGCCTGCCACAATACAGTTTAATTCTTTGCTACCAGTCATCCTAGTAAAAAATATTTGGGCCGGTTTTCACATAATTTCGTTCCCAGATATGCGATATTTTGTCAGAGTATCTCGTCTCTATTTTATCAGGAACAGTTAGAACAATTTAACTACGACATTTTGAGGCGAGGTTATCTTTATGCGATGTTATTTATTCAACTATTTATTACTATTTAACTTAGGCATTGAAGTTTGATACATATTTGTATTTTCTTTGGTGATCGAAAGACTTTCTACTAATTTGGTGTTAATTTTCCTCGGATAGGTAGTTACAAATTGTATTATAGTCATATACTAATTAAATTAGTCCTATATTCACTTCCATTCTTTCAGAGAAGTCAAATGGTAAAGGTTGACCGTGGAACTACGGAATAGGAGTCTCTTAAGCCCTCAAAATACTACACTCAATGTTCTAACTTCGAGAATTATTACACAATAAAACGTACTCTTCTTTTAATTGAAAGACTATCTACTTATCATGTCGCTCAAAACGTCCGTTCTTTTCGCTCCTCTCAGCCTCAGTTACCTGAAAATTCTCCCCTTTATAATGGGATAAAGCATTCTATTACATATGAGAGTATAAATATCCACATTTCTTACCTTTGTCGAGTTTTTAGCAAATTATTTAACCCTTCTCCTTCCATGTGTAGCATTTTTTGCGTCTGCAGTTCTTTTTGCCGATTTTATTTTCTCCATTCTACTACACACTCACATCTCGAACGTTACCAATCCATGTTAATATTCTCTCCTCAACGACCACATTGCAAATTCGTGCAAAATTACATGCATATTCCATGCCAAAATTTTAACTTATATTTTAGTCATTTCGTCCCTTATTATGTTCGGCGTCAACTACGAGATCTGTTCAGTTACGTTACAATACGTAACGTTTCAGCCTAGCGTAGCGATGGGTAGGGCTGGAGCCACCATCTTGGAGCCTAAACGTCCCTACACTCAGTACACATCCTGTTGTGGTAGCGTGCAGACTGTGGTTCTTTTAGTTTCCTCAATGCAAACTGTTAAAATGTGCGCTGATATAGTAAAGCCCATGAGTTTTGAAGTGCGATCTGTGATCAGACTTTTAATGACAAAACACCATAAGCCCATCGAAATCCATAGGCAACTTTGTGAAGTGTACGGAAACGGAATTATGACTGAAGGCGGAGTGAGGATTCAGTTTAAAAATGGCCGCACTAATATTCACGACGAGGAACGCAGTGGTCGGCTTAGCCCTGTGTCGGATGAACTGACGGTGAAAATCAACGAAAAAATTCGTGAATATGGCCGATTTACGATTACGAATCGATGAAGACGTGGCTTGATAGTGGCGCAGCATTGCATGCTGGGGTAAACAAGGAGTTAAAATGTAAGACGGCAGATATCTACAGTGATTTGGAAAGCTTGTGTATCGTTATTTCAACACCTTAATTTGAATGTCGACTGTATAGAATAATAGTTTGAGAATGTGCTGTACAAATTATGTGATAAAACTTTCGTCACTAGGTTCATATTTTAATTCAAAATGTAAGTTACTTTCTGGACAGCCCTCGCTGACAACGTGCGATGTTAAAATTCATACATTTTAACAGTCCGCAGTGAGCAAAGTAATAGAACAACAGTGTGCACACTACCACTGTGCACAATACGTACTGAGTATAGGGACATTTAGACACCAATGTGGTGGCTATGCACCCACCGCCAGGCTAGGCCGAAACGTTACTTTTTGTACAGACCTCGTACTAATTCTCTATCAAAATGATTCTTTACTATCGTGATTCTTCTTTTAATTTCCGTACTATCTTTCCCAATTTCATTTGAAAAACTTCCTCAATATGTTTTTCTAGCTACTATAATATTTCTGTTTGTGATGTATACCATAGACTACCTATTTCTCGAAAATCTAGTAAGCATATTCCATGTCTCTCAAACTGATTTCATAATTCGCTCAAAATTTATTAAATTTTATTTGTATTTTTATGTGCTCAAACTTGTGAAATTTAAGTAAATCTGTCAGTTTAGTCATTTTAAAATTGCAATTCCATTATCAATCATATACGATCAATCAGAAAATGCCCGAATAGAACAGCCCAGCAGTGAATGCCCATTTCCTTCCCGTTCTGGAGCAGGTTCCTCATTCTCCAACGTGAAATTGCCGCTTCATATCCGGGCTCTGTAATTACAGAGCTAGTTAGACGTCACGCTGTGTGGTTTCTTTGTTCATACCACGGCGCGGTTCAATTTCATTGTTAAGTCCTCAAGAAAAATTGGGAGCATGAAAGAAGTCAAAACGTATGAAATACACTTGGGCGAAAATCATTGCCATGCATACAAATAATACAGACGACTCTCTTAAGTTAAATTCTTAAATTTACTCTTGAATGACAGATAATCTACAGTAATAAGATTCTGAACGTCGTCGATAAAAAGCTCATTTTTAAATTACTGATATAATTTGAAATTATTTTAATTATTGTGAATTTAGAGCCATTTCATCAGAATAAGTCAGTAAAAAATTTTTCTACTTGCACTTTTACAGTTTAGTATGCAAAATTGTTTTCTATAATGGCAGGAAATGGAATTCTCAATGTCGTATACTTTAACACAGGAGATTGGCCATCTAATTTGAAAGAAGATCTCCACTGGTAACTCCGGTAACATTCCAAGACTGGATCATAATTACATATTTCAATTTTCATTTTATTTAATAATTTGTTTACAAAATGGCTGCGTAACTTACTGGTACTGCTATAGTCATGCCATGCCCTTCGAAAGTCAGCACGATATAAAATTTGAATTACTTTAATGGTCAATAATCTTCATAGTCATACAGGTTAGTTACTTACCCCAATGTAATATTAAATTAATTCAATTTTTTTTACAATTTTCCATTTTTTTCCCATCTATGAATAGTTAAGGTAATAAGAGAATCAGTCATGTCCCCAAAGTGCTCCAGTGTTCTAAGCAGCATCATCTTTTAAAATACCTATTTCGTTTGGCATTTCCGTTAAATTTCCATCTTTGGAAGGTGATCTGCTCGTTGTTTCACTAAATTATTATTATACAAACCACGTTGCAATTAGGCATTTGTCTGGTGGCCACGGACCAGTCTGATCACTGGCCGCTCTTACAAAGCACATACATACATACACGGAAAGAACAGATATGACATAAAATGCTTAAAAAACAATGTCACTTTTAGATTATCAGCCGCTCTTTTACCATCACACAAATATTTGGTTTACACCATACGAGTACATACTAAACACCATCCATCGCCCCACTCCGTCTGTAATCACCCATTCTTCAATTTCATATACCGTTCAAAATCACTCACCGATAACATATCATTCACTTTCGCAATACATTATAATTATATGATTATATTTATCCTCTAGAATGCAAGAGAAAGGCATATTGGTTTGACTGATTAGCTTAGTCAGAGTACATATTCGCTGTCTTCGGGAGCCAAACGTTTGTCGGTCATTGATTATGATAACCGTACAAACTTGTCATCTTTCTGTTTAGCTTCCGCCGTTCACATAATCTGTGTTCTATTCCACAATTCCATAATCTTCATATAAGGGAGTTTATTCTGTAAATCAGGTGACCTGATGATGTCGCCTATGCGACGAAACCGGTCGACTTTAAATCATAAAGTGTGGAAAAAAGTACCATCTCTCTTTTGATTTATTTAAAGAGGAGTTAATTTTTAATCACGTTAGAGAAAGTGACTTTAAAAATTTGATTTTTAAGTAGATCAAATGAAGTTGAATTTTTAATTGAGGAAATCATTGCATACACGCCTTCCATAATTCAGCTCGTGTTTATGCTTCACCAATGACTTAATTGAGACTAAGAAAGAGGCTTAATTGCATGTGTTTTCCCAGTTATTAAAAGGCGTAGACCAAAGCAGTTAGGTATAGAGAGAAAAATCGAGGAAGTAATAATTTAATTTAATGCCAGAAAAATCATGCTCCAAAATAAAGAGCAAGGTAATTTTCTGGACCAAATGCATATCTGTGGAACTAGAGCGCTGTTTCAAGAAAAGCTCTCATAACCGTGTGTTAATGTACTATAGAGAGATCTGGAATATGTCTCAAACGCCAATATTTAGCTAGCTTGCTGTTATTTTCTCTGGTAAATTAACTGCAAACCCGTATGCTCTAAAGATACACTTGTGTTCTCATGGATCGGGAGTCAAAAATAATGGGGCCCGTAAATTGCGATCAAGTGAAAGTGCAAAGGCAGAATAAAAAAATTTAGGCAATACCGAAATGTTTGATTTTCAAGATAAAAAAGCTACGTCAATTAACTGAGCACCACAGAGCAAATAATTCGTGGAAATTGGTGAGAGTTGTATTGTGATTTCGAAGTCTTAACTTCAAAAATATTAATCGATAATTTAATCTGACGAAAACCAAGCCAATGAAAATATTGCCATGATCGAATGTTGGTAATCATTTTTTTCCTTAAAGGTTAAATTCGCTCACATTTTCGGTAAATATGAGACTTAGTGAAGCTTTATTTATTCCTGATTGAATACGAACAGCTTTGAGCTCGAGGATCCCAGATGTTCAGTCAGGCAAAAACATTAGGCTGTCAAAAGAAGGAAATTTACTCAATATTTTTCCGCATGTCTATTTTGTTTGAATAATTTCCTGGGAAATCGGAAAGGGCAGCAGTTACAACTAGTGTAATTCCATTAGTATTTTTGAGCTATGAGAATAAATATTAACCGTAGATGAGAGTAATATAATTAGTACGGCGCCATTCATGGAAATGAGGATTGTTTCCCTAGTATTTTCTACAATTTTGATTATTCATATGTGGCTCCAGTCCTTCTTAAGTTTAGTTTAATGGCGCGACATTCTGGAACAGAGGTTACTTCAGCGTGAACTTCGTAAAGAAAGTATTAATCGAGAAAATTCCTCGCTAATCGGCGTGGGCGAAACATCCCCGAAAATTCGCGTCGCCCATTCTTCCAGCCACTCCCTCATTTTGGTTGCTCTTTCCCCCTTCCGACCTCCTCCCTCTCCCTCTTTCTCTCTTTGCCCTCTGCGAATCCAGCGGCCGCTTCCCTCTCTTTCCCCTCCCACACCGCACGGTGGAGCCACCGTCGGACAACCCTCCCTCCCATTTTGAGTACTTTCACTGCGCGCCCCAGATATATTTCTCTCTCTCTCTCTCTTTCCCTCCCACTCTTACTCCCCCTCTCCTTCCCCCATTCCCTCTTTCCCACCCTCCTTTTTCTCTCTCTCTCTCCTTACTTCCATTTTCTCCGCCCCTTCCTCACTCTCCTTTTTTCTCTTATCTCCTCCTTACGTTCATCGCCTCTCTCCCTCTCTCTCATACCGGATGCCAAAGAGGAGGGGGTAAGTGAATATCTGCGGGATTTTTTTTTATTTTTCACCTTTTTGTCACTCGCCCTCTCGTCACTCTGTGCCTACCTGGCTCACACGACCGAAAAAAAAGAATCATAAAGAGGTACGCAGATTCCAGCCATTTCGAAAAAAATAACGATATGACATAAAATATTAAACCTTAGTATGTGGTATCAAGTTAGCGAACCGGTTACGTCGGCATCGTTTCGGCATCCGACCAAGTTTTTCGTTGAAACGTGTCTTGCTCACCGCATAGGTGTGTAAGTTATAATGCCATTGAAAAGGTTCACCTGAAATTAGAAACTGATCGTTTTCCTGCTTAGAACACTGGTGAGCCCAAGATTTCTCATTCCCAGTCAAATTGTTTTGCGTATTTAAATTATCTCGCCGCTACAATACAATATGCCCATTTTTGTGGACTGCAGACAGAGTCTTTGAGTGGCCACGCAGAGACGTATGCTCATGAAGGAATGAAGTTCCCGATCAGCTGTGGTAAAAGTAGTTGCACCTTTTCAATGGCAGCCTGAATTTCATTTCATAGTTATGCTCTTGACATAAGAGATTATTTATATTTCGAGTGACCTTTAATAATTTAGAAAATTAAACGGCAGTTTGGTCCCTTAAATCTAATTTCTATTTTATTTTATTTTCCGTGAATGTGGAATTGTAATGGAATGTCCTTAATTCTGACCCTAGAAAACAAACGAGGAAGTTCGAGTAATGTTGGGAAAGGAGAGAGGGTGTTTCGATAGGATGCAAATGAGCTAGGAAAAGTGAGTATACAGCGTTTTGATTGTTGATGGAATGTTGAAAACTGAGATAAGAGGCGATAACGTTTTTCGAGAGAGGTTGGGGGAAGAAAAGGACAGGCATTCTGGACGGAATGACGAGAAGCAGATATTATTTGAAATTTAAGTTGGCTTAAAATTAAAGCGGGGTGTCAAATTGTGTCTTGCTAATTGAGGCTTGAAATATAGTGGTAGTCCTTGAACGATAGACTCCTCCCTGTCCAAGATCTTTTCACGTGGTAAATGTTAACCTTGTTTAACCGGAAAGTTTCCCTATGATTTATTTCTTTAAGGGGTAAGGAGAGTCAAGAAATCTGAAGAAGTGCAATGCAAGTAAAAAAAATAGTTCCTTAAAAATCAGTACATGTTAGCGCTCGCCGTTTGTGCGGTTCGACGAGGTTTTTCATCGAAACGTGTTTCGTACACATCATAATTTTTGGCGAAATTACTTGCAGGGTCTGTTTCGTTTTGCTCGTGGAGAATTGAAGTGAGTGGCATTAATGTGGGAATAATAGGGTTTTTTCCAGGATTCAGTAATGAACATTTTTCCCCGTTTGACTTTAATAGTTACCAGCCCAATCACGCCGTGCTCTGAGTTACTTATGAGCAGTAGATCGTTGTTTTAATTTAAAAAATTAAAAGGCATGAACATTGACTGAATTGTCTTCTTGTACGAAAATAAACATTCGAGCCGCAGAGGCAGCTAAAGAAAACACGGGCATCTTGCCATCGAGATTTTTTTTCATCGATCGATGACATATGGGTGCTTAGAAAATGATAAAATAGAGTCCAATTCTTAATTATTTGCTAAATTAACCACAAAAAATGTCGAAGGTTCAGTAGATATCAAAATTCAGTACCAATTGCTTTAAAATTTTAAACAATTTTAATACACATATCCCTCCCATGGACTACAACCTTGTCGTGGTGGAAGGGCTTGTGTGTTCCGATGACCCCTAGAGCTGTGCTGGCGGGAGTAATAATAATTACTCCTGGAAGGGTCACCCATGCCAGATAGGTCGAAGGTTAGGAGCCAGACGAAAGGTAGTCCACGCAGCGTCTGTTCCTCAGTGAGGCGGCTGCAATGGCGTCTGACCCCAGTGGGGCGGCCATTAAGTGATGGTGTCACGTTAAAAACACTATTGAGGAAGGCAACGGGAAACCACCTCAATTATCATTCCCAAGAAAATATGATGGACGCAAAACAGAAATTGAGTCCTGGCAACTGCGGGACTCGGCCCAAGGGGCCGTGTGTCGTGCCCGGCAGCGGGGGAGGCAAGGCTTCCGCGGTCGTCATCCCACGAAATCCTTGCGGGGGAGAAATAACAGCAGCAGGACAGAAGATGCAGAAGAAGACGAAAGTAGTTAGAATAGGAACCTGGAACGTCAGGACAATGTTGAGGAGAGGCAAATTAGAAAATATTAAGCGAGAGATGGAAAGAGGTAACATAGATGTTTTAGGCCTCTGCGAGGTGAGATGGAAGGATAGCGGGGATTACTGGAGTGACAATTATAGAGTAATATACAGCGGCGGGGACGAGAGCCAACGAGGGGTTGCCGTAATTTTAAATAAAGGGGTAGGAAGAAGCGTGGTCAACATAGAGCAAGCGACAGATAGAATTTTACTCGTAGAGATTAAAGCAGAGCCGACGAACTTGGTCATTATTCAGGTATACATGCCACCGTGCAACCACAAGGAGGAAGAAGTCGATAGGATGTATGATGAGTTAGAGGATATCATCGCGAGTGTTCCTGCAGGGAAACATTTGATAGTGATGGGGGATTGGAATGCGACGGTAGGCGAAGGAAGAGATGGTGGTGAGGTGGGGGACTATGGGTTAGGCACGAGGAATGAACGCGGGGAGAAAGCAATTGAATTCTGCAGGAGACAGGGGTTAGTCATCACTAACACATGGTTTAGACACCACAAAAGGCGTAGGTATACATGGAAAATGCCAGGTGACTCAGAAAGGTATCAGTTAGATTATATTATGGTTAGGCACAGGTTTAGGAACAGTGTGATAAATTCGCACAGTTTCCCAGGAGCGGATGCGGACTCTGACCACAATTTAGTTGTTATGAAATGTAATGTTCGTTTCAAGAAGATAAGGCAAGGGCGGCGGGCTAAAAAATGGAATTTAGAAGCAGTAAATGAATTAACGAGGAAGGAGTATCAGGAGGCTGTAGAGAAAATCATGGATGACGGTAAAGAACTGAGTACTATCGAAGAAAAATGGGAATGTATCAAGAAAGGGATATTGGAAGCCGCTAAAGACACTATAGGAACCGTTAACGGGAAAAGGATAAGGAAACCATGGGTAACGGATGAGATGATTGCAAAGATGGATGAGAGAAGAAGATGGAAAAATGTAAACACAGAGTTAGGCAAAATGAAGTACAAAGAGTTAAACAATAAATTGAGAAGGGCCACAAATAAAGCAAAAGAAGAATGGTGGAAAACGCAATGCGAGGATATGGAAAGTTTACAGAAGAAGGGTGAAATTGGTGCTCTATACAGCAAGGTTAAGTTATTATCGGGAAGTAAGAAGGCAAGATGTGTGCTAACAGTTAAAGATAAATGGGGTAAGATAATAGTTGAACCAGGAAAAATCCAAGAGAGATGGAAGGAATATATAGAAACACTGTATGGTAAAGAACTTAGGCCGACAAGGTTAGACATAGAAAAGGAACATGACGTAGAAGAAGATAGCTTAGGTCCAGGCATACTCGACGATGAAATAGAAAGGGCAATTAAGGAGATGAAAGCAAATAAGGCTGTGGGGCTGGACAATATTCCTGTAGAAATGTTGAAATGGGTAGGGAAAGGTGGGAAGAAGGCCATATATGGACTGATTCGTAGTATCTATGAGGAAGGAATCTGGCCGGAAGATTTTGTGAGATCGGTGTTAGTTCCTATTCCAAAAAAGGCAAAGGCTTCGTCATGTGAGGATTACAGAACAATAAGTTTGATATCCCACGCAGCTAAAGTTATTCTCAGGATCATCAACAAAAGGATAGAGAGTAAGGCAAATGATTACTTAGGGGATGATCAGTTTGGGTTCAGGAAAGGAAGAGGTACGCGTGATGCCATTGCAGTAATGAGATCACTAGTCGAGAGGAATATAGAATACAATCAGGACGTTTTTGCCTGTTTTGTAGATTTCGAAAAAGCGTTTGATAGAGTGAATTGGGAAAAATTAATGCGTGTATTGCAGAAAATAGGAATGGATTGGAGGGACAGGAGACTGATCCGCAACCTGTACATGTCTCAGACTGCTCAGGTGCGAGTGGGGAACGGAGAGTCCGGATGGGCAGTGTTAGGAAGAGGTGTAAGGCAGGGTTGCCCATTGTCACCGGTACTGTTCAACGTATATGTAGAGGAAATGATTAAAGAGGCATGGGAAGAACTGGAGGTAGGAATGAAAGTCGGAGGGGAATTCGTAAAATCGGTTAGGTTTGCTGATGACCAAGCATTAGTTGCTCAGTCAGCCAAGGGGTTGCAAGCATTGTTGAGTGAATTGGAGGTTCAGTGCGATAAATATGGGATGAGAATAAATATTAATAAAACAAAGGTTATGCGATTTTCCAGAAAGAAAAAGGCTAAGCTAAATATTAAAATAGGCGGGGAAAAAATAGAGCAGGTAGAACAGTTTACATATCTCGGAAGTGTTTTGGACCAACACGGTCAAAGTGGTAGGGACGTAAGGAGAAGAATTGCGCTAGGCAAGGAGGCTTTCTCAAGGAGGAGGGAGTTGATGACGGGGACGTTGAGTAGGGATGTTAAGACAAGACTCGTAAAAACTCTGATATGGAGCGTAGCTATGTACGGCGCGGAAACGTGGTCGCTGAAGCAGGAGGATAGACGTAGATTGGAGGCTTTTGAAATGTGGGTGTGGAGAAGAATGGAAAAGGTGAAATGGACCGAAAGGAAAACAAATGAGGAAGTACTAGAAATGGTGGGGGAGGAGAGGGGTTTGTTGAGAGAAATCCTATGGAGGCAGGAAAAATGGATGAAGGGCGTATTGAGCGGTAGTGGAATGTTGAAGAGGGTAATAGAGGGAAGAATGTTGGGCAAGCGAGGTAAGGGTAGGAACAGGATAGGGATGTTGGACGAGATGAAGGGAGGAAAGAAGTACACCGAGATGAAGAGGGACCTGATATAGATTAGTTTGCTAGGTGGGGAGTCACAAAATGTTTATTTGATAGTTGGGTCCATCCAAAAACCTACCTTAACCGGTAGATTACCTAAAAAAAAAAAATACACATATATGTAATTTGATGGGAAAGCGTGGGAGCTTTTGGAATGTTTGGACATTCAGCGACTGTCCTATGTAAGGGACAGTAAATATAGTTGTTTATGATCTCATTCTGTTGAACTAATGTATAATTAATAATGTGCTAATCAATATGCCAAAGGAGGTTCAAAATTACACCTAAAAAACTTCTATTTAGCGTATTGTCTAAATAACATCTTCAACTAGTGACGAAGGTTTACGCAGCCCTTAACCATACTTCCTACTTGGAATAAATACAGCAGAAAATGGCCTATGTTGTTTTTAATTTAAGATTAGTTTCTTTCCGGATTTTCAGACTCTTTCGGACCCTTGTTTAGATATAATTTTACTTGTTTGTGGCGTCCTCAAAAATACTGACGGGATGGCTTCTTTTAGGACGCAGAAATATTAAATATTGGTAATTAATGCATTCGTAATTTAGGGAATCCCTATGTTATCCTTTCCCCCTCAATCTAAACGGAATCTCTTAATGGACTTCTACTTAACCTTACTGTGATTTCCTCCACTTTCCTTGTTTTTCCACGGCCACGATTTACATATAACAAAATTATTTAATTCGTTCCATTGTTTAGCTCACATCGTTATTTTAAACCTACTCAAATTTTATTTTCCGTATTCATTCCTCATCAGAAGTGGTACATTTGATTTTTTTTCATCAATTTTAAGCGTTCACTTCACCTGCTCTATTTTGTCTGAAATTATTGCCCCTATATTTAGCTAGTCTTGGCGAGGGTATTTTATTAACGAATTGTATTAAAAACAAACGATTGTTTTTTCAATGATTCCCTCTTTTTAATCCTATTAACCATCCCCTGGAACCTGAAGAAATGGAGCATTGAAGGTATGCTATGCTATTCAGTCTGGGATGGAACATAAAACAAAATTTAGGCACCATCATTCGAAATTCAACCGTAACAAATTGGAATTGCTTTGGGGATTAAAAAAATAAAAAGTACACGGTGAAATGTGTTAACCTTTCACGGGCGACCCTTGGTCGCGTAAGAATGTTATATCGCAGAGGATAACGTAACGAATTGTTCTCCGAGATTTAAATTTTAAATCTCCATCGCTAATCCTCTTGATTCCGAAATCACTTTCTGAGTGTGCGTGCAACCCAAGTTTTTTTCTTTCCTCGCCTTTGACGGCTCATTCAGCGCAGTTTTTAACCATCGGTTAAAGTCTAGAAAAACACCTAATATTTTTGCATGTCGACCCGACCTTATGCCAACCTTCATTCCATTTGGGAGCAGTTATCTCAGGACTCAATATGGATGGCGTTATGAGGTTAAATTGGTCGGAAAATCTATATTTAAAGTTAGGTTCCCTGAAAAGTATTGATTTGGAGATTTTTGAAATTACTAGATATTGAAGGTAGCGGATAAAGGTAAAAAAATTATATTTTTAGTGCCGCGTTGCCCATAGGAACTGGTTATTATTATTAATGACAGTCCACCGGTTCGATTGTGTTCTTTTAGCCCTAGTATATTTTGACTGGACATACTGGCGAACCAATGCTACTCTGCTTAGCATCAACAACCGCGACAAAACATGACAAATAACACTATTGTAAACCCTTCTCCAATCCCGCCTACACTACCCTTCCTTCATCTTCTCCAAAATGGCCATTTTCTTTCTACCCCTACTTTTCCTGCCTAGCATTTTCCTCTCTATCACTAGACTTCAACATGCTATCTCCAATAAAAATACCCTGCATCAACTTTTCACGTATCATTTGTATTTCTCCCAAAAACCCTCCATCCTCTCCGCCATGTCTTGTATTTCTTCCATTGTTTTCCTTTCCTTCTATTTTACCCTTCTCCATCATTCTTCGACCTAATTTCTCATGTCTGCAATCTACACCTATGCTTCTGCCTCAACGACCAAATTTCCACGCAACACAATCTCCATATCAAAAGTATGTGGTATTATCCCAGACTCTTATCTATATATGAATTTGATCATCTTAGACGTAGGCATGGAGCATTAAATTAAGCAGATGAATTACTCAAATCCTGATCGTGCATTTCATTTTTTGTTTGTAATATGACTCGTTTAATTTTCGTGAGAACATCTGGTATAGATGAAGAGAAAACCATTGCCCCTAACAGACTCTGTAGTCTATATTTTATGCATCGCCGCCATCATCATTTAAATTTTCAATGTTGAGCAATTAGTTAAAATATGTTAAAAAGTTATTATTTCAGCCTTATTTTCGGTCCTAAGTACGGACAGACTGAGTTTCCCCCTAGAAAGAGCCATTAGTCATTATGATAGGTTCAACAAAAGATTGAAGTTAATCGATATAGGAGAAGATTAATTAGAAGAATATATTAACTTTTCTTGCGTGTACATACTTGTATTTGATGGTTATAAATGCCACGGATGTTAGTTCTCCCCACGATACATTATTTCGCGCTCCTTTATTTAAATTTATTTGTCAGGGGCAACTCAAACTATGTGAATTTGGTTTCACTTTTTAATTTCAATATTGAAATTCCATGAGGGTTCACAAAAAAACATTTGCTGAGGTGGAGGAAAGGATATACCTGTCTATTCTGGATAATTGAATTTCAGAACGTCGAATTTCAAGCTTAGAAGTGTGGCGATGGCATCTAGCCGTGGGGTGATCACAAGTTCTCACGCAACAGTTGCAGTTTCAGAAATTATCGGTGCTGAACATTAGCCAGGAGTGGAGGTTCAGCATCAGCCATGTAGTGGGAGATTGATTATCCCTTAGAATCAAGCCCGAATTCGCATCTCCGGCTTATGACACCAATAGATGCATATAGGTCAAGGAATGTTTCGGCCGGAAACGAACGATCTTCTTCACCCTTTCTCTGGAAAAAAACTTCCCTTCGTTTAATTTTTTTCATGGAATGGTTTCCTTACTTTCGCAATGTCTCATTTCTTATATGTGCACACTTGAGCATAGTGAAATATGCACACAATAATATTGTGTGTGTATGTATATATATATATATATATATATATATATATATATATATATATAGGTCTGACCTGAAGAAGGCCTCGGAGTAGGCCGAAAGCTTAAATCATCTACAGTGTGAGTGTCCTTTTACGTGTTATCTGTTTTATTCTGTGTTCTATTGTGCCTTCCAAAAGTTGTATTGCTCTCGTGAGTACTTCCGCATCATCTATATATATATATATATATATATATATATATATGTGTGTGTGTGTGTGTGTGTGTGTGTGCGGGTCGCAGTGGTCTAGTGGGTAGAGCGTTGGACTACTGACCGGAAGGTCCCAGGTTCGATTCCCGGGCACTCATTCCAAGGCACTCTGGGCACCTGCAGCTCCACCCAAGCTAGTTGATTTTTCGGGTACCAGGTCTTCCTGGGAAGCCAGGAAGTGCTCGGGTTGATTACTGTATTTATATATATATGTATGTGTGTATGTATATATATACGTGGGTGGTCTGATAAATATGCATAACAGACCGCCCTGTGATGAAGAGGTCCATATCCACGTGATAGTAGAGCTCCCACTTCTTGCTTTTCAATTCTAATTCCACGTTATTGGATAGATTTTTACTAAATTTGATTGCATGTGTATGTAGATTAATGGCATATGTATTTGCATGCGTTTGGGTCAATAAGGTTTTCGTATGAACGCATACGCCTCTGTGGATGTAGATTAGCATGAATATGTGGGTTTTGCATGTGGTATAATTCTCTTTTACGGGGGGTGACCTAACACCCCCCGCCACACGCCCTTGCGGCAGCTTCCGGGGTATTATGTTGATGTTAATGAGATCCATAGCCGATTAGATTCTTTCAGCTAAAGCGGTAAATTTTAAAAACCTATCTCAGTTTGTTCTTGCCTAATTTGAAATCATTCATACCTTTACTCCAGCCGCTTAATAATTGCTTCCACAGTTATGAGTTTTTCTTTCCTTATTTTTCCTCCTACACACACGAGCACATTTCCAGTTTCTTAGGATAAACATATTGAATTAAAGCTGACATTTTTCAAAGCATATCTCATTCATGAAATTCAACATACACGCAGTCGTGGTTACAAACCAATCCTCTGACGTCTCTGGAACGACTGAGTCCAATCCATTTGGCAAGGCTCTATCGCTAGAGCTGGAGGAGGCATTCGCCCTTGTGATGTGGCGCCAACATTATTTGGGGTGATCTGCGCCTTGGATTTAGGTCGACTCTTCATGTACGCAGGCGATGTACCAGGGAACTCGTCCGTTCAATCAGGGGATGGGATAAATGTTACACTCTACGTAACCAACCTTTCTAGAGATGGTTCGAACTGCGTCTGTGCCACCGGGTTAATGAACACCAACCCTAGGACTGTTATAGTTTTCTAATTCACTAGCATTAATGACGTTCGTGAAAAAACCTAACTTAAAACCCTTGTAAAATTGGGAAAAATGCAGTCTGGGTTTCGTTTATTTTGAACCAACCTATTATTTACTTAAGCTATCTTTGCGCGCACCTTCATGTAGTAGGCAATATCAACCTTTGCCGAAGTCTGTTGCTTGCAAATGCTGTTCTGCATATCATGTGAAACTTGAAACAATGGATGGCTAATAAGCGTAGACATAATATGTTGTATCACGTCACAGAAGTTAAATCACTGGTTGAATTAGATATGAGATAGGAAGTTAGATCTAGATTGGAGAACGCTTACATCTAAGGTCAACGGTGTCGGAGATTCACACACACACAGAGTAGGGGGACCACTCCCCTCCCGTGTACCCCTTGGAGATTCCCACGCAGTTGTGAGCTTGGGTTTCCGCTTGAATTTGTATTATTTATGAAGTGTTGTAATTTTACCTAATTTTACATCACCAGCTTAAAATTTACTTCTTTTTTCGATATGCCCATGTGACGTTTTTAATTAGTTCAAGTTAATGTGAGAGATGGCATTACTAGGTATTAATTTAAGCGTAAATGCCTTTAGATTTTAGGTTAATTTTAGTAATTAGGTTTTGAATTATGTTTTATAGTTTTTTCATGAACCAGGATGTAACGCTGTCAAGTGGACTCAATTGTTGGGCGAGAAACACGGCTGACGCAGGTTATAAAGTTTTAAAAAGTATGTTGGTTCCTAATGATTGTCACGCTTTCCCCATAAACTATTTACTTTTAAGTTAAAACAACGTTTTCGACTAGGCGTCACGTAGAATATTTCTCCGGGTCAAGACTTTTCTTGTGGCATTCGCACATAAATAGTGCCCTTCGTGTGGACGTGTTTTAGCCAAAGGGAATTATTATTTCAATTTGCTCGCTCCTACTTTCCCGCCAGTCTTGAAAGGAGCGTCTGCATTCGCGTTCTCAGCCGCCCAGGCGCCCTTGTATCACTCCTCCAATGAGAAGTGACCCCCTGCTATTTCAAGAGTTGAATTTTGTGCGTGAAATCTTCACCCTGGAGAAAGTCACTCGCTCGCCCTTGCTCTTTTGGTGACCTAGGTGGCGGAAGTAATATTTGGGTCCCTTACAATGGTAGGGAAATACGTATAATTTGTTGACTATAATCTTTGGAATTTTGTTAAGTTTCTGCTTATCATTAAATTTCAAAAGAATTTATTTTCTTATATCAATTAATTCTGATTTAGCAATCAGTCATATTTTTGGAAGTAGAAAGACGAGTACTTTCTATGGTAATCTGGTTACAAGTGATAGTTTTATATCCGTCGAAGTGCTCATTTTCAATTTCATAAAAATGTTAAAGTTAGAATATTCATGCATACAATAGCTAGTGGCTCCATATTCTTACAAGTGATATTTGCGGTTTTTTAGTTCTGCCATCTAGGGAGTAATGCAGAGCTCGGCATTCTGAATTGGTCATAGCTCGGAGGCCAAATTCCGTTGAAGCAAAAATGAACTAGGTCGCGGAAATTCAAGAGCGGAAGGCTGAGTTCGGCCTGCACGCGACCAAAGTCTTCTATACTAGCCAAAATAACGTCTTTCCATATCCCAGCATGCTTTATTCTGCCTCCTCTTCCTTGTTCAACTCACATTTTCCTTTCCATAAATCCTCACCTTATTCTCTGGTAAAAAAAATTGCCTTTTCTGGACCTTAATATATTCAGCTCGAATTCAGAATACATTCAGCTCGCTTCTTTAGGTAATCAGATCGCCATTTAGGCAATTAAGCCCTCGCTAAGTGATCTTGTTTTCGTATGCCATATTTAATTTAGAGTTTCATCAATTTATTACTTTTTATATCTTATTTATTAATATTGTATTGATTATTAATGTGTTGGTTATTTTATAAGCCAATGTATATATTAGTAAAAGCCTTTGTGCTGTTTTTGGTGGCTCTTGATCAGGTAAATCAAATTAAGAGTTGAATGCATTCATAAAATTTTCAAAGCCCTCAAGTGCAGGCAGTAGTTGCCTAGCTCCAGATTGTTTCTTTTAAACTTTAGGAAAATGATCTAATCCAATTTTCAGAATGAAAATCACCATCGGTAGCCATTTTGTGAATGCAAACTTAATATAATCTTCCACTTAAATTGCGGTAGTAAAAATATTGGATATAATTTCGACTATGTTCAATATATGAGACATGTACGTAGTACAAATTAAGAAAGACGTAAAACAGAAAAGGCATCAGGGATTGAGGGAATTGACATTAAATAGAGGCGAATGGAGGGCTGCAATAAACCAATCCTAGGATTGAAATACTGATGATTCAATATATAATATCATTAATATGTCTGCGTGCCTAAGGTATGAGGGCTAAATGGTGGGTGAAAGTAATTATCAAGAAGGTATAATGATCGGAAATTTATATTTGTCCACCATTCATCAACACCCTTCCCTAACCGCCATTCTCCGTTCCGTCGCCCCCTGCTTCTCGTTTACTCAAATACAAGTTCTGCCCTTAACCATACTCTCCTTTCAAGTCGTGCTAAGCTTCTTTTTCTCAACCAATCCATTTTCATCAAGCAAAACCTCCCCGTTGAACATCGCCAAACGCGGCCGACCCTTCTCTATTTTCTCTCGCCTTCTCCCGTCGATCGATCGCAGATATGAGACTCTTTTCGCCATTCCCCATCCTCGTAATCCATTTTATTACACTAATTAACCTCGCGCGATACATTAAAGGAGCAGTTAATAACTGCGGCCCGGTTTCGGTGCCCTTAATTGGCGGTCTTCAAAGGGACTTGGAATGAAAGGGTGAATGGATGAGATTTCGGCACGAGGGAACGTACCTACTATATTTTCGGAGCTGTAACTGAACGGTAGCATTCGTTCCACGAGTTCAGACAGCACTGCACATAGCATAGAGCAAATAAGTGTAGCAGTGTCTTTGGGTGCTGTACATCGTGCAACACGTGAAACTCAAAAGTTTGACTGTTCGATGATTCCATCATCCAACTTCAGTGTATGGTTTTTTAGATCGAATTCACGATGTCTTAATCATAATTTGAATCGGCGATGGTGGTTTAATGGATTTTATGATCCAATTAATTCGTTGATTAAATTCATTTCGCTAATACTATAGATTCAGTTATTAGATGGATTAAATGATGCTTTCTTTTTAGTGGTGATTTAGCTCTTTAAGGCTGTGGTGGAAGGTTAATTGGGATAGAAATTTTGTAGATGATAAACGGCCAAGGAAGTTCGGTGTGCATTTTTCACCTCTGAACAACCTTTAACAGGGGATGATATAGGACCGAAAAGGAACATGTGTTCCAATTAATAGGGAAAACTATAATTAAATTTTTTGTTCATTGACTAAGGTATACAATTTTCGTAAAAATTAATATTTCTGGAATTAAATATTTCAAGATGAGTATCAGGGATACCTGATAAAATCCAGGGCGCATTGTATAATTGGCAATGAAGTAATTGTGACCACTTTTGGTATATCTCGTGAAGGAAGGACTGGAAGTGAAGCAGTCTGTAGAGTTGAACTTAAAATACAGCTGCAGAAAGTATTCCTTCAAAGGAAAACCTTATTTTTCAAGTAAAAGTAGCGACAGAGTCTGTTGAGAATTATAATTCTGACTTCAGCACTTATAAGAACCGTTAGTCGAATGTTCTATTATTAATTTATTGCCGTTCAAATTATAAGCCCTTCAGTTGTAATTGGGTCCTACTGTGGTGTGGGAGTTTTGACAGAAGCTTAGGTTATGTGAATGTGAAGGTAAAGTTGTTGAATGCAGGTGGTAAATTGTGATATCAGCTGAATAAGGTTAAATGAAGGCTAAAAGTAAAACGTGGAACGGAATTTCGGGTATACGATTCATAATCCCTCTTGAAAACTTTCGAAATCGAAGAGGCAATTAATATTTCTTTTGTCAACATATCTCTTGATTGAAAACCCCGATTATAAGGAACGGTGATCGATCTAAATACGTTTAATTTATTTTGATTCTTATAAGGCTCATCAATTCACTCAATGGGCACTTTTCCCATTAGGAGGTGAATAGATTGAAATTGGCACAGTACCCCACAACCCACCGTGAAGTTGAATGGAAAAGAGCAATAGCTATGAAAAAACCGGGAATTAGAACTGTAAAGGGAAAATACATACTTACTAATGTGGCATTGTTTTCCGCTATTCCTAATATGATCGTGAATTTTGCGAGAGAAGAGCGAGCTAAATTATCGAAATGAATCGCCTGCGACCGATTTCGGGACTGTACTGCTTACTTGAAAGGAGAGTGCAAGTCAGCGCTCTTTTGTTGGTGAAGTGTTAATTTATGTGCTTGTTGTAATTGAATTTGAACCTTGAAATTGAATAGAATCGGACAAACAAATAAGGTAAAAATTCCAACTACACCAACAGGAATCTGATCGAGATCGGATCCAATTAATTGGGCCAAATAACTGGGAATCGTCATTGAGGTAAACGGTTTCCGATTTGATGGTCTCGGAATATATTATATATCTAGTTGAGCCACAGAGGGCGTTTTTCTCTTCCTAGGCAGACTCCATGACCTACTCCCATCATCACTTGAGCACCCCACGGGACTTTCCTTGACCTGCCCATCGCGCGACCCCTCGCGTAATCTCGGCTTGACCTTCTCCTCCCTCCCGAGGGCTTTCTCCTGTTCAATCAGGCCCACAACCATTGCCTTTCTCTCCCTATTGCTGCCCCATGCGTTCACCTGCTGCATTTATTCACCCAGCACCCCTCGGTCACTTTTCCTTGAAACCCCAATGCGTGTGGCCCTCTTCCCGAAATCTCTTGCACATCTTAAAGAATTTCGGAATCCGTCACGATGCGAAAAAGTAGGCCGACTTCGCCCAACCCTTCTACGTCATATAGAACAACGAAGTCGATTTTCTGCGATCATTTTTTCCACTATCAGTCAGTATTTCTTAAGGGATAATTTCTTAAGTGAAGCTTTGGAGATTCATGTTGTTACTGCATGATAAACTAATTGTAGGTTTATTTTTAGGGAGGTTCTTCTTGAATATAGGTTTCGGAGAAGTCCTGGAAGAACACTCTCAAGTCTCCAATCAAATTAAAAAGGAGTAGCAAAAACAATTTATAAAAAACCTCCTATGTGGGTGTGTAGTTGACTCCTCGGTACTCAACAAATTCTTGCTTCATCCTCGCCTACCGCAATTTTTAAACAGTACGTACTTTCCCATCATTATTTCCCTTGCATTCATTAGCCCTGGGAATTGACCTTTAAGACGAGCAAATACATACAGTAGTTTTAATACGCCACAAATAAGTAATTAGCTATATGCACTGCATTATTTTATTCGGTATAATATAATAAATGTGGTGACGTATTAGCGATCCTAAGTTTTTAATTCGTCTTTCGTCAGTCATTTTTCCTTTCTACATGATTAGTTTTACTTTCTGAAAAAATATATGTTCTGCTATTCACTTTTTGACAGTTCTATGTTCTTTTAAATCTATATTTCCACCCTTATAAAAATGCTGAAACAAACGATAAAATATACTTTCCATTGCTAAAAAAAGGTTATCCCACGGATTATCTTTCAAGAATTATCGTTAATGATCATAATCTTTAGTATTTACTTATGAATTACAGACTTAAATTAAAGAATCTGCAAAAAAATCATGATTAATTAATTTGCCAGGCATAATAAAAGAAATCGAAGCTAAGCCTAAACTCGAGATATGGCTGAGAGATTATTTCAATTGAGGATATGTCAGGGAAAGAATGTGAACTTCTCGATGAAATATATAAAGCCAAATGAAATCAATGAAAAGGGAACCGTGCCCCGATAAAAAGAGAGGCCTAATATGAGAGAGGGGGAAATGTGTCTTTTCTATAGAGTTGCTAAGAGAGGACAGATGAAAAATATTTGAAAAGATTTGAATTCAGAAGAAAGGCAGTAAACTACATCAATGAACCGAGGGAAAATGTCAGAATCACTTGGGCATGGAGATTTTGTGAAATTATATTACCGATTAATCTAAATTGAATTGATGGAAGGAATATTTGGAGCATGTTTATTATGACAAAGAAATTTATTCCAGAATTCTCGAAGATGAAGATGCTCATTACGAGATCACAGGCTGAGTTTTAAGCTGTGTTGACAAACTTATTAGCAGGATAGGCATCATTCATTGTTGAAATATGATTAGAAATTTTTTTAACCGGAAAATGTACCTAACCTTTATATGAAAATTTGTACTTTCTGAAATGCGTACTTTCTAAGTACCTAAATCTCAATCGATTCGTAATCGTAAAATATAGCAGGAACATTTTGAAGGATATTTCAAAACTATGCGATAGTAATTTACTAATAAAACAGAAGAAAGTGGAAGAATATTTAAATAAGGCACAGTTAGATTTTGATAGAAGCAAATGAATGTGGAAACCTGTTCTCCCGCGGAATAAAGTACATCCAGAGTAATACCTTAAATGATCTGAAGAGTATATATTTATGCTGTAGGCAAAAACCTTATCCTACCAATTCAGAAAGGAAATTGGAATAAAATGTAACGGCTTTCTTCAATTAATACATTAATAATGCAGAATTTAATGAACTGAACCATGCTAAAGAAAACGTTTAGTGTACAGACACGAAAGTAATGTATGAATATACCGTGGTCTCCAGACAGAATTGGTGAACTGTTTGAGAAGAAATTAGATTTCATTGGTATCCCATTACGGGGAAAGGAATTTAAAAAAACAGCAAAATCAAAATATCCACCATTTTGATTAAAAGTATAAAGGAAAAAGTCTGCGAATCAAGGAAATAAGTCCAAATAAAATAATAAAATACTTATGGATATTGAAAATCTTTTTCAATGAATCCACAAGACCTTCAATGGAAGGTTGAAGGGGGAAATAGAGGAGAGATAAATCCGAGTAAAGGTGGCTGTCTTTCAGGATAACGCTGAGAAAAAAATGTGACACGATCCCAGGCAGCGAAAAATACCTCTTTGAATTGAATTCGAAATTCAATTTTCTGCGAAAATAAGAATGAGAATAGTAGCACTAACAGAAAAATTAATTCGAGACGTTAAGAATATTGAATAATGATGAGGATGCTGGGCGATAATACGTAGGAGTCGCGGTAGACCGGGGGGAAGAGCGTTGGACGCTGACGGGTTTCGATTCCTGGGCATGCCTCTCTGGGCACCCTCAGCTCCACCCTGCGATTTTTCGGGTACCAGATCTTCCTGGGAAACCATAACCGGCACAGGGAAAGGATCTAGTCCCCCCTACCCTGATGTGTGAATATTCACACGCTCTCGGGTTTAGCATTTGGTAAACTCTACATCACCCACCAAACCGAACTTTGGATTGATTACTACGTTTATGGTTTTTTATAAAATAAGGAGTTCTAAAAAGCAATCCTTTAAGAATGAATCATAAAAATTATTCGGTAGAAGAATAAGACGACTGAATTTTTTGTGACAGCATTAATCTAAAAAAAATTAAAGCAAATTTGACACATTTTTAGGTGAAATATTTTACGAAAGACGAGTGAAAAGATCTGCGGACGGAAAGAGCCATGTGGAAAATCCTTAAGATATCTTAAGAGAAACAATTAATAGAAGACGTAGCGCAATACAAAAATTGCCAACCAACCAAATACTTTGGATAATTGATATTTAAGGAAGATTTTGTTCCAAAAAAAGAATTATGCAACTGGCTGATTAGGGCAGCCGTTTGCTAATTTAAGTTTGCGGGTTTGAGTCAAGGTGTTGCGTAACGCTGTTTCCTCGGTCTCAAGTACCTACCTATATCTAATTATCAGTAAAACGTGGCTTTGCTGAATGCCAGGGGTCACTCAGATGACAAATTTGTCCGAAAAGTAAGGAAAACATGTAACGTTGCCTCCTTAGTTTTCCTTTCGATGAACTTTGATTCCGGAATAAGTTTAAATGCATAACACGCATACTCTACGTAATTGATGCAAAATTTTCACTGTTGAAACAAGACCAGTCAAAAAACCTTGAGGGCTTCGATTTAAGAGTAACTACCGACCGGTTCTCATGCCATTTTCGTCCAATTGTGCAAATAACTATTTCAAGTAAATATCTAATGAATTTTTAATGCTAACACAGAAAGTGTATTTACCATTTTGGTCTCGTTGTGCATGTAATTCTATCGAGTACATTTTTGATGAACTTTAAGTCTGACCTAGAGATCTAAATGAATCAAGAAAACTGAATGTACACTGTTTTATTATTGATATAATGTTGAATACTGTGATAGAAGAGAAAAAGTGACAGAATGGATAGAGGGAGGAAAAGAATAGACATGTTGGACGAAATGAAGGCAAGTAGAGAGTATGCGAAATTGAAGGGTTTACGGTATTGTACAGTGCTTGGTTATGCCACGCAAGGGAAGGATTATAAAAGTAGTTAGTCTGTGTCCATCACAAAGATACTTTTAACGATAGAAAACGGTAAAATTATGCTGACCAAAGTAAAAGAATTAATACATTGATTATATGGGGAAATATTTTTAACGTACTCGACGATACGGACTAATAAAGTGAAATAGGTTTGTTATTTTTTCAAATTTAATTGCCTGCGTGTCAGTGTCAGAGATGGCTTTTCGTAAACTTTGATTATGGCAGTAGTTTCTTATTGTCCAACTTTCCCTATTCTACTTAAATTCAATCGAAAATGTATATGGTGTTATCTTTTTTGGTTTCAAGTTCGCGAAGAAATGTGTACATTTGATTGGTGGAATTTTTTCATTTGCTTCGGACAATATGCACTGTAGAAACAATACCACTTATAAGGGTAATTTTTCATGTTCCTGAGTTATAGATAACAAATGTGCTACTCCACGCGTGAAACCGGGCAAGATTATAGATATCTTTAGGCGTGATTTATATTAACTGCTAACCTGCACCTTCTCGGAATGAGCGATCAATCTAGTTGAAACCACTGCGCCGGACCGCTACTGCTAATACATACTACTTTCGTCTCGCTCCTCTCGCTAGCAAGTGAAACGCTCTATCAAGTCATAATTAAGTATTTCACTAAATAATAATGTTTCAGAATCAGCTTTGTTCTTTCGTTTGCCAAACGGTTTGTATTTTCTTACTGGGTTTTAATTATTTGTCATAAAAACGCACTGGACAGAATAATAATTATTTTACCTGAGAAAAGGTAAGAAGCGGTGAATTTTGATTTTATAACTTTCACACACTAAGTATTCTATTAATTCCTAAGTACCCGTTTCAACAAATTCGAACCAAAACTTCCTCTTATCGTTCGGACCATGACGATGCCGGTGGCCAGTTTACCCTGCAGCCTTCCTCTATTCTTACACACATTTGTTGCGCTGAACGCCCACAAATACCAAATACAGTAAGTGGCCATAGCTCTTAAATCTTCCTGTAATGATGGGCAACTGTGCAAGCTTGGCACCTCCTGGTACGCAAGCCGGAAGATAGTCTGACAGCTGCCTTCGGTGCAGCCGAGGTACACAAGAATGGGGAAGATCTGGCTGTGGTTATCTACATTCGCATCAAACTACGTGAAGAAAAAGTCTGTGGTCGGGAGGAGATATTGATTGGTCCTTCCAATTCCAAGAAAGAAAGCCTCACCTCTAGTATCTTTTGCTCATAACAGAATCATGCGTGAGATCGGTGGCCAAACGTCTACAGGCGGAAAAAATTGAAGCCATCAGTTCAGCTTCTTCATTTACCCAATCGACTTGAGTAATGAAATTTGTCAAACACATGTTTAGAGAGAAATATATGAATGCACTGAATAAGCATAAAAAAGTTGAAAAAACTCATCATGCCGACGACAAGTAAATCAATAACGTATATACGATAAACTTTTATAATTGCTTCCAAATTTATGTTATTTTTAGTTTTTAACCATTTCCATGCGCATGCGCGTAACTATTTAAACACTTAAAAGAATTTCACTTCGCATTTTCAAATATTAGATATCCTTCATCAAAAACCGAAAAAACCTGACTGTGCCTTTAAAATTTTTAAAAATGTTTTAAAAATTATGTAGTTGGCTACAGTAGTCGAATTGGTTTGATAGGTTAGGATTGTTCTAACCTAGTTTTAACCCCAACCGTGGTTAAAATTCACCAATCGGTATGGGGAGGCTTTTCCCTGTGCCGCATGTGGTTCCCCTGGCAAATCTGGTACGCGATAAATCACACGGCTTGGGTGAAGCTGACGATGACCCTAGGTGTCACCCTGAATCGAACCCGGACCCTCCGGTCTCAATCTCTGAGCTCAATCACGCCCCCACCATGTAGTAACTGTCCAAAATGTTTGTTTTAATGCGTTTATATTAGTAGACTTATATTTGCGGTTGTCTCCGCGTGAACGCATTGAAGCATGATGCAAAATCCGATAATTATCTCATTGTATGATAAATTCTTTTGAGTATTTTTTCTAAGTAATTCAATTTAATACTGTCTTCATTATTTTCTATCTTCAGTGGGTCCAGCTCTGGGTCATATCTTAGGGTTTACTGAATGAACCTTGAACATTACAAAAATGGTACCTCCGAACCTGGCTAGTGAAAGAAAAAATTAATTATTCAGTCCACTTTCCTGTCATTGTACTCTCTGGTTAATAGGTTATACTATTATTATGTAACACAATTCGCTTTGTAGATGAAAATATGTTTCAATGCTGCAAAATCTGGTGTATATTAACATCATGATAAACAAATTTCTAGTTATATTGTGAAATATTCACAAACCTCTCTCTCATTGAATCCTTAAAATTGTATATTTCCCTTCATTTCTGATTACGAACTATGCATGAATGGGTGTTACATTAATTCCATGAGTCTTCGTTCATACATGACCTAAGGTGACTCATAGACTCCGACGACCTACCGACCGACTAGGCGCCCACTTTCGAACCTCCTTAACGGTGTAGTTTTGCGTGGAGAACGTGGGAAAATTGGTTGTTGTTTAGACCAGAACAGGTAAGTTCCCAGTAGGAAAAAGCATGAGAAAACTCTAAAGGTGGTTCGCATGAAGGCAAAAAATTCATTAAATTGCAGTCGATTAATGTTTATTTACAAGTGAATTAGATGGTAGAATTAAATAGATAGGATATTAATCAAAAGGTATGTAATGTCACTCATTAGAAGAACCAACATAACAGAAGGTGGGCCGGAAAATTATAGTGGGGTTAATGGAAGTTTTGTAGAGAGACAAGAAAGTAGTGGCAATTAAAAGAAAGAAGTGAAATCTATCACTTCCAGGAATCGCACCCCGGTCCTTGAACTCGAGAAAATTTCACCCTACACGCTTCGCTAATTTTCCGCCCTCTTGCGATTTTTATACGTGTATCGCATCAGTCAGAGGCCATTTCTTTTTAAAAATCTATTTCCAAAGAGTTAATGGCAAAAAAAATTCACTTTACGGCCATCGAGAATTTTTTGAGGAACTAAAAAGTGTATTTTAGAATCGAAAATGATGGCAAAGAAAAACAGGATTATTTAGTATGCACAGATGTTTAAAAGGGTCCGAGTGAAGGCGATATCAACCGTAGTTGGTTGGCCAATCGGGGTGATTTTAACGTCCGTCGAGATCCAGATGAAGAGCGAACAAAACGAGATTTCGGAGAAAAATTGCTCCGCCGCCGATGGCCGTGCAGAAAACTCCCCCGAAGGAACGAGTTACAAATGAACAACATTAAGATGGTCTCAGACAAACAATCTCAACATGAGAATCAGCATTGCCAATGTGCTCTTGAGGTAGTATGTTCATCATGATTAGGTCACTGAAATAGATTTGGTCCTGCTCCACAAGATCTATTTCTTTAGCAAATTCAGACTTTTATGATATCCTCTTTCTTTCAATTCTTATTGATATCGATCGAATACCACAGACGCAACGACTCAAAAATATATTTTACAGAAATACTGCTTGCGTTCCAAGTTACGCAGTCGAATGAGCTAATATCCCCCACTTAAAAGTGGGGATAAGCGTCGACAGAATACCCTAAGACTTCCTATTTTGGTTACTGTGCCAATTCCTTGAGAAAATTATTATCCCTTTATCATGTATCCTTTCTTTTGGAAAAAAATTTTACATGGCGCTCACAAAGAAAAGAAAAGCCAAAGATAAGAAAGCTTCAAATTGTTCAGGGAAGTCTAAAGAAACTACGAAGTCATTCAGTTGGTAGGTAATCCATTCGGTATTGTGAGTGTATTCAACTATAACTTCAGACCGATAATATATTTTACACCTGTGATCTTTCGAATAATGCTTGCTAAATATATTCCTTTGAGATTTATAGCTGGTGCCTAACTTAGTAGTTTCATTTGAAAAGAGTTTCACCACTTCTTAAGGTCCAAATTAGCAGAAGATTGATTCCACTAAGTCAGCTGTTTTAGGTAGATAGTATTTAACTTGACTATCATCCTTAAAAGAAGATACATGCGAGTATTTTATTATTCCGTGATGGAATTTTGGGGATGGTTGTGATGCTTTTAAGGAGTGCCAATAAATTTAATGACCTTTTTATTTGCATACTGCATATCAATGAAAAGTTGAAATAAAATGGAAATGATCATTCAATTGTGTCAACGACTTTCACTCTTCATCATAGGATGGAGGGCGATTTCATAATCCAACTTAACTCTCTATGATTTATTTAGAAAAACTATATTTTTAAATCTATTTTCATGATTATAACAATTAACGCAGGGCATTAACCGTCGTAATTCTACGTATAGCCCAACTGGCATAGCCAACATTTCTGCCAAACATTTAGGTGTATCCCGGAGTGTGGAGCATGCCTCCTGCATAACACCGCCAAGCTTATTAGAGCATAATATTAAATAACCGTAACAGCGAACCATGCGGAAATAGCTTCTACATCAAGTATCATATTCATATAGTTGGAAATGGTAGAGCGCGTTTTCAATTCTCACAGAAAGGAGCTGCTCCGATACAATCATATGACGCGTTGTATTTTGCGTAGCGGTTCAAAAATTACGTACACCAAAGAGTGATTTTGCGTCAGAATTCCCATCGCCAATGAACTGAACTGTCACAAAAAATATTATTTGTTTATCATTTCATAAAATATCTCCAGAGACAATGTTGAAACTACTATTCTTGACATTATTAAGGTAGGTTTTGAATTGGCACAGACTATACAACTATTCAACAGAACATTTACTAGCTTCTCCTATCAAAACACAACTTGGCATCAGGCACTACAGTACATCCCTCTTCAATTCCGTATTCTTCTCTCTCCCTTTATTCCGATCAACATGCTTAGTCTAGACCTTCTTCGTTTGCCTAATGTTCTACTCTCTATCGTAGTCTTCAGCATTTCAATGTCAATCAAAACGATCTGCATCCATCTTTCCATCATCTTTTTCCTTTCTCCGAACAATCTTCTCTCCTCCTCCACCAAACTGAGCACATCCTCGTCCGTTTTCCTTTCAGCCCACTTCATCTTTGCCATCCTTCTCCACACCCACATTTCAAAAACCTTCAATATATGCCCATAAATCTGCTTCAATGACAAATTTTCCGCTGCGTACATAACTACGCTCCATATCAAAGTATTAACTAGCCATTTCTTTAACATCCTTACTCAACGTCCCTGTAATCAATTCTCTCCTCCTCGTGAAAGCTTCTTTGCCTAACACAAGTCTTCTTCTTATACCCCTACTACTTTGATATCGGTCCAAATCAGTGCGGTAACTATATTATTCTATTAATAATGCTGTAAAATACATTTTATGGTGCTCTTAGAGAACATTTTATGTTTTCGTTTGTTTATAAAACTCTTTGGATCGAGTATGGTAGAATTATATGAAAGGTTTTCCATTCTTTCAGTGGCTAAAACTCGTAAATCGGTTAACTTAAGGTGTCTCACTGCCGTGTACCAACTTAAATATTTACTGGAGTTGGGTTCAAAATGATTTAATTAAAAGGCGTTTATTTTGACGTTATTGTTTAAAGACCCTATTCCGCTGTAGCCGTTTGATATGTACATATTGAAACCTACCTACTCCAAACTTACCTATATTAAGATGAAATACTGTCTCCATTAATTTAAAGTTTTTTATCAGCCACACATTTTAACCCTTTATATGAGAACTAAGGCGGAATGTTTGACCAAACCCGTAAGTTTCGGTCGAGGCCGTTTCAATTAAAAGGGCAAAGATATGGGGCACTCTATTAGAAGGAAATAGGTACTAGCTAGGCTCTTTGCCATTCTTCATTTCCGGAAACCGGTATAATCGCCAGCGTAATTGAAAATTAAATATCAGCGGAATCGGTTTAGAGAAAGAATATGATTTTCATGGCAAACCCATATTCTCTAGCCAATTTGCAGGCTACCTTGCCAATCTTGATGATTAACAGGTTAGCGTGCCATGGCGTCCAGAATATTTACCTTTCCCTTCGCGGTAGATATTGAAAACAAATTGAACGAACCCATTCGAACTTTCGCTGTGGCTAAGGTTTCACCTCGAAGCCTTATTTATTGGTTTTAGCGTGTTTTTGTGCGCCCTATGGGTTTCTTGTTTATTATCTTCTGTTGTTTACGTTTTCCTTAGAGAAATTTTTCCGTTTGCCGTAGTTACATCATGGAGAGTCTCTCGTCAATTTACACGTGACAGAGATATGACGCTAGAGAGCAGTGTGCCCTTTCTGGTTTATATCCAGCGATAGAAGAGCACTTTCGTGACTACACAACACGGGATAAAAAATTTAATGAATCGGATGAAATTCAATCGACCGATTATCAATTACCTCGGCGTTCAGTCTCTCGTGGGCAAATGGAACTCCCGTTCAGAAATAATAATTGCGACTCGGACATTGCTGCTGGTAACTTACGCAAACCTATTCCTCTTATTTCTCCTTTATCAGTTAATTACTTCTTGAAGATACGGATCACCGTGGAATGTTATCGGGGATCTATCACCTTTTGCGCGCCGTGAGTTCGCAGAGTCACGATTCACGGTTCGTGCGAGGGGTGGGTTGGATGGATCGACGGACGATCCAGAAGGCCGCGGTTGAATCCATACTCTCCTCGTTAAATTTGAGAAAATTAATCTTCAGGGCATTGATGTCGTTGAATCTGAAGTGGACGGACCCCCACGTCAACAAGTTTTCCTCGCACTCACGGAGAAAGTGAGTTAATCCCCCCCATTCTTCTCCCACCTCGATCCCCAAACAAATTTTCCCGCACAGCGGCAATCTTGAGACGTAATTGAATTTATTCAGCCTCGTTCCTACCCCCTAAACTTATTTCACCCAGCCTTTTCATGCCCTTATTATTTTACGGCAGCCGTTCTCCCCGCGAGGCTTATGAAGGTGGCAGACCTGCGTAGGTGTGGATATATATATTTTTTCCCGCAAATGTTCACGTCTTTTTTTTAACGTCTCAGGAGGATAGCCTAAGGGGAATTCGGAATATATTTATGAAGGCATTCGGCTCGCTTTTCACTTCTTTTTTTGTTCAAGCAGAGGTAGGTAAATTGAATGGCATTCATCGAATTCTCCATTCGTTTCTCTCTCTCTTAGTTTCTGGGGCACTGCATGTTAGCACACGTTCCACACCCGCGCAATTCCTTCTCCCGAAGACCTTTTCTTTCGCCCACGCCTCATGCGCCGCCGCGCAGAGTGAATGCATGCATGACGGCGATCGATGACCGGCTGCTGACGAAGGGAGCTAATTGAGCACTCGCGGTGTGCAGGCCATCGTGAAAGGACGATTGCCATTTTGCCAAAATTTTTCTGAAAGAGATGAATTTTACTTAACAAATACACGCGAAAGTTTCATCGCGAAGGATGACTCTGGTCTCGCGCCGTAGGGAATTGTTCACTTCGTATCGATGGCGACCAAATTTACCGAATTAATATTAATCTTTCTATATAAGTATGTATGCCAAGGCATAATTAATCTGTTTGTGCGTGTTTTACCAACTTGTCTAATGTCTCTCTTGTGTATATGAATACCTTTGCTCAATTGAGATGCATATTTGTTTATCCTATTATCCTTTAAGAGCACTCGTACACTTTATATTCGTCCTCTTCAGGGTGAAAAGTACTCAAGCGGAAATATATAAAAAATATAATGTAAATGGACCAGTCGACATAAACACAGAAACTGAAACACTTAAAAGAGGGACTCACTGGGTCTCGAATTTTCGGTGGTACAACCACCTTTCTCAAGAGGAGTTAGGAACAGAACTCTCATGCTCATGCATTCAAAGATATATATATCTTTGAAATCCACGCTCTTCGGCGACGCACAAACACACAAATACAAAATATTCGACACAAAGAAACACAAAGAAAGGACACTCAAAGTACGTATTAACGTTTCGACGGCTTGACCGTCGTCATCAGAATCTGACGTCGGCGGAGCCGTCGAAACGTCAATACATACTGTGAGTGTCCTTTCTTTGTGTTTCTGTGTGTCGAATATTTTGTATCTGTGTGTGTGTGTGCATATATATATATATATATATATATATATATATATATATATATATATATATATATATATATATATATATATATATATATATTCAAACTTGAAAATCCCGCCATACGGCGCACAAATATTCATTCAAACAGAAATAGGTATAAGGAAAGGGGATAGGAAAACACATAAAAGGCGAAGACAGGACATGTGGGGAAGGCGGTTTTTGAGCAGATCACGAAAGTAAAAATATTTCCCTATCCGGGATTTGAACCACGGACCTTTCCCTATTAGCTCAACTGGTAGAGCATCCACCCGGAAAGTGGAAGGTCCGTGGTTCAAATCCCGGATAGGGAAATATTTTTACTTTCGTGATCTGCTCAAAAACCGCCTTCCCCACATGTCCTGTCTTCGCCTTTTATGTGTTTTCCTATCCCCTTTCCTTATACCTATTTCTGTTTGAATGAATATATATATATAAACCATAAACATAGGTATATATATAAAGCATAAACAAAGGTATATATATATATAAACCATAAACACAGTAATCAACGCGAAGGTCGGTTTTTAGTAGGTGATGGTAGAGCTCACCCATGTACCAAGCCCGACGGCGTGTGAAAATTCACACATCAGGGTAGGGGGGCCAGTTCCTTTCCCTGTGCCGGTTATGGTTTCCCAGGAAGACCTGGTACCCGAAAAATCAACTAGCTTGGGTGGAGCTGCAGGTGCCCAAAGTGCCTTGCCCGGGAATCGAACCCGGGACCCTCCGGTCAGTAGTCCAACGCTCTACCCCATATATATATATATATATATATATATATATATATATATATATATATATATATATATATATATAGTGTATGTCGTGGTGGAAGGGCTTGTGTGTTCCGATGACCCCTAGAGCTGTGCTGGCGGGAGTAATAATAATTACTCCTGGAAGGGTCACCCATGCCAGAAAGGTCGAAGGTTAGGAGCCAGACGAAAGGTAGTCCACGCAGCGTCTGTTCCTCAGTGAGGCGGCTGCAATGGCGTCTGACCATTAAGTGGGGCGGCCATTAAGTGATGGTGTCACGTTAAAAACACTATTGAGGAAGGCAACGGGAAACCACCTCAATTATGATTCCCAAGAATATAATGATGGGCACTATAGATAATATGAGTCCTGGCAACTACGGGACTCGGCCCAAGAGGCCGTGTGTCGTGCCCGGCAGCGGGAGAGGCAAGGCTTCCGCGGTCCTATTATTACCATATATATATATATATATGTCTTCCACGAAAGGAACACAATATGCCATTTATATAATTTGGTTAAAATCCCTATTCCAACCAGAAACGGCAAAAACAAAAAGTCTTTTCCACTTCTTTTGTGATGACCCTTTTGGATGTTCTTCTCAACTATTTTGAACACCTGGCAATGTTTTCAATGCACATCATTAATTTACATTAAAGTTTTATTGATTGTATATTTATTAAACTGAGCAGAAAATGAAACGAGAAACAATTATTATTAGCCCAATGATTTGAAAAACCAATAATGAACTCAGTCATCAAATGTTCTCACCTTTTAACTCTCGCTCCGCGAATGCTTCCCTGGTTTTATATTTACTGTAAACTTGTTGAACCGTAACTCCTTTTGTTTAGCTACAAATAAAGATAATTAATCAGTAGATATCATTTCCATCGCCCAAAAAATATCCTTCGGTTGATGATTTAGGTCATCGATCCGTCTATTGATAATATCTCACTATCTGTTGAGTATGTAAACCAAATGGAGACTTTTTTTCGTTCTATTCTGTGATAATTTCGTCTAACACTCAAGTGTGAGGCAGTTAAGTTTTTACTGCCTTAACGCAAAATAATAGGTAATACTCGTAAATTGTGTTACTTTCAATCATTTAAATCCTAGAAATAAGTGTTTATTTGAGCTTCAAAATCTTACTAGTTCATCTCACATAGTCCAAGACTGCGAATGTTCGAGTTTGACGCTGGTCCATGCACACATTTTTCGACATTTTGAATTTTTTTGCCTGGATACTCGTACATCTCGATCCATCAAGGTAAAGTACTTGATAAAAATAATGGGAATATTTTATTTTACTTTATTTTAGAGGAAGACTTTGAAAAACAAAGATGCTAATATCAATGATCAGGTAATCAGTTTGTTATTGATTTGGTACAAAAAAACAATGTACTCGAGATGATAAAAATTGTTTCAAACACATTATTGATGGAATCATTACTTCGAATGATATTTACTTATTTAGTTGGCAAAAATTTGTGCTTTGGAAGCTTGAAGGGAGTCGAATTGATTACACGCCAGTGGTGTGACTTTGTTATGTAAATGGATGGGGCGAATTCTAACCAGAATTTCACTCCAATCAAGCGATTTGCCTGAAGCAATAGTCAGTCATTAGCAGTCTGTTGTTTCTTACTACTAAGTGGTAGTAGGATTTTGGTCTTTGAAAGGTTTACAACACGAATTACGTTTCAGGCGAAATATAGTGTTCGTTTTGTGCGGTATATGGTCAAATTTTTACGGGAGGGGAAGTTGAGAGGTGTACGGAATTCATCAGCTGTATTTTCATGCATTGAAGTGGCTGAATATCCATGGTAGATTGGCAATAATTAGTTGTAGCAGGCAGTATATAGAATCGGAAAGACCTTCGGAAATTTAAAATCTACTTAATCATCAAGTTCTACTTTTTTTCAAACATTGAGCTTTAATGAGCGGTTGAGAGGATTTTATACAACGGCCAGAATATTATTCGGTATAATTCAGATTGACATCAAGGCTTTGATTCAAAAACGATCATCCCAACCCCTTTTCCTTACACCCGCCCTCCCTTCATGCCTCTGAAATCCACCTCTTTCAGCACCAAGTGTTCATCTCACACCCCTGCCTCATCTCTTAAGATCTTCGAATCAAAAGAAAATTACGTTCAGTCCCCGTATTTCTCACCCCCTCGCCGCCGGGGTATTGGCGGCCGTCACCTGATGACCGGCGGTTCTACTTGGGACTCTCGTGTTGCAAGGTTTCATTGGTGTACGTACCCTCCCCATGTTACACAAGGGAAGTGAGAGACACTCTTGAGTGAAAGTATCCAGACGAGTCGCCTTGTCCGAAACATCCCATCCTTGAGGGCAGGAGGGAGAAAGAGAAAGGGTAAGGACGGTTGAGAGATCATCTTTATTATTATTCTTTGGGTCCCGTGAGAAGTCCATTCGTCCCGGGAGAAAATAAAATTAGTTAGCCAATTGAAAGCGCCTAATCTTTCCCTTTCGTCGCGAATGATGTAATTCCGTCTGAAGTTCGTCTCTTTTTTTTATTGTCCCCACTCTCTGACAGTGTTCTATTCACTTCCGATGAATTACAAAACTTTCGCGCCCTGCTACAATGGGTAATCTATTTTATTATTTTGCGTCAATTTTTTGTAGGTACTGCTGATTCTTCCTGGAGATCATACCATTTCACGAATTTCCTCACCTATTGGACGGTGAAATCTTTACACAGATGAGTGTAATCATGTAGTTTTTAACTGAATGGACGTTACAATAAGATGTTGTCTAGGCTCATATAGACGTTACTCAATTTCATAATTCGATTTGGTTTGTAATTTCTATACAATTCGCGGTTAAGACCCAGTTGCTTCATTTCTACACCGCCCGAAATGAAGTATGCATCATTAGGTGACATGGTTTTGTAATAATTGTGATTCAATTAAATGTGTATGAAGTAATAGTTGTCGGGAAAGTGTTTTAGTTATATTTTAATACTTCTGTGAATTTATTTTCTCGAAGTTTTCAATCTGTTCTTAATATTTCCTTCGCTTTAACTCCTGGGAAAACCTTCATGGTCCTACTTTGGGTTTTCTCATAAGATATTTAATCCAATTAAAAATGTTCATTATTACATCCCATTTGGTATTATTAATTATGTAAATATTACGTCTAGTATGTTATGAATTTTAGATCAGGAAGTAATTATGTTAGCAAGGTCTCCCTTGTTTATATTCTTATTTTTACCCCACGAATTGAACGTTTGTTCATATGAATTACATTAACATATGTTGCTTCGCATTTTAAGCAAAACTTTAGGAACAAAAAATCAACGAAAAGGATCGGAGATTTGCCCAACTATTTTCTTAATGCCCTGCACTAATTATTTCAAACGGACCCTTTCTGGTTTAATTATATATTTATCCTACAGTAAATTTAATTCATATATAAACACACATTGTATATTTATTTCAAATAATATACATACTATTATTTTTATGAAAGTTTTGATATCCATGTCGTAGCTCAAAGAATAGATCGTTCGGCTACTGATTGTAAAAAAATATTAAGCAGATGTGAAGGGTTCAAATCTGTGTAACGCCTTTTGGTTCCTCTTACTAAAACCAAAGCTTTGTGAATTTCCGAATGTCAGATATCTCCAGGTGGCATAGAGAAAGGAGATGACACTGTACCTTTAAGTTGTCATAGGACTTAGTAAGAGGTGATCTCTGCATCGAAATCAACCTTCTAGTTAATAAATATGGATTTCTGTTGACAGTTGAATTTGAACATTATCCATTGCATTTAAAATGTTAGCACTGAAATATATATATATATATACAGTATATAAACAGTATGCTTCATTTTTAGGTTTGTACAGGAGTTATTTCTCTGAATCAATGTAAAATTCAGACCGAACGAAGGAAATCCATAGTAATCGCCGTCAATTTGCTTCTTGTTAGACTGAACTCGACCGTTTAATTTTTTCTCGACTATGTTTAGCCATATTTATCCATGTCTACCATGACTGCGGAAGGAATTTATACACCTATTAAAAAAATAATTATGCGGCTGTCTCTCTCCGTCATGCGACTAGATAATTTGTCAAAAATTGCGGAGTTATTTTACATCTTGGATCTGCTGTTTACATACTCTTATCTTATTCCATGGCAAGCGGCCCACTTCGATAAAAAAACGGGTCTGCGGGTCGTTTTTGAGGGATAGTAGAAGTGGAAAACTCAATACCGGTATAAAACCATCGCGGCAGCGCATCGTAATAGCATTTTCGCTCGAATAGATAAATTCACTCCCTGCGGCTCCGAGTCATGTTGGGGTAACCCTCTTGACGATCCTGTGATGAAACCAAAGCAGGCACGACTGTTGCTTTGTTTACAACGTAATTCAAAAGTCGAGTCGGAGGGAAAAGAAAGCAAATGTGGAGGTCCTTATGCGGTCCCGGAGAACTTTCACGTCCCATGCGAGGCTTATTAAACTCCTCGGATATAAAAAAAACAAAGGCGGTCATCAACATCATCTCGAGACCACCACGTGCACAAGCAAACGAGATCTGAAGCGTGCAATGAAAATGCACTTGTTTATTTATTAAGTGAATCACATTCTTTGGCCTTGAACCTTTTTTGATAGCTTGATTTAAAGATTATATTGGTATTTCAACTATTCTTTGTAATTTCAGCAGCAAAAGTAGTCACGTATGATAACTAACTTAATGTGAGAGACGTGTTTACAGTTTTTCAGGCCTTAAGATAATTATTACACAAAAGACGAAAGTTTGAAAACCTATCGGCCAATATAAATGCCGCCTGTTGTCCCTGGATTGTGTTCTACTGAGTATAAATAAATCCACATCACGCATTTTAATGAGTTTATGCAGGAAAAGGTAAAAGGGAAATATTAAGCAAGAAAATGTTGGTGATGGCGATTACATACCAGAGGAAAGTCAATTTCATTATTGGCTGCATGTGGATGTATGTTTTTCCTTCTGCTTGCCTCTCCTTATGATTATGACTACATTTTAACTCTGAAATTATATCTCGATCTAAGGCCTGTTGCTCAAAGCTACTATCCGATTTTCAGGTTCTCTGAAAACAGTCTTAAATGTAGCATAAAACTTTCAAATTCGCTTGATGCGTAATGTAAGCTAGTAACAAGTGCCGCACCATTTATTGCCACACCAGTGGACCCAGTAGGAGTAAATGACGAGAACTTGTGAATCAACTTGCAGGTTAGAGAAACAGGGACCTGGTATCATCCCAAATGTGGAAGCAGCAATTTAGTGAATTACCGATTGTAATAACGCCGCAAAGTTATCACTTAAATCCCTAAAAGTACTACCTGTTCACGAACGCAAAGGAATGAATGAGAATAATAAATTTTGGGTGATAATCTGGAACAAACTCTGATCAAAAAACTTTCTCCAGTGATGAGACTTCCCAAACTGAGGATCCCAAAAAGCCATTCACAATCTCTTTGAATCGAGAAATCACTAGATGATAAAAAAATTCCATTTGCATTACCAATGCACCAAGTGTCCAAGATATGAAGAATTTTATGGAATGAAGTGTTTAAAATTTATGTTTTGCTGAAAAACGCAAATAAGGCCGATTAATAATTTAATAATATATGCAATTAAGGTTCAATTTAGGTGTTTAAAAAGCCAAATAATAAGATTCAAGATGCTGAAGAACGCAAATAAGGTCTATTAATAATTTAATAATATGCATTTAAGGTTCAATTTATGAGTTTAAAAAATTAGCCAAATAATAAGATTCGCCGAGTGTCACTCAACCTTAAGAATTTTGCAGGAAATAGAGTTCAATGTTTAAAAGCTTCGCAGTTATAATTTTTAGTTTTATAACTATTTGACCGTAGGGTAGGTGTCGAAAGCGGTCGCCTCTCCACCTCCTTTATTCGCTCCCGCCCCCAAATCCTACCTTCCCATTAACACTCAACCATCCATAATGACGGAAGTGACCTCAATTGTCGGTGGCCTCGCCATATGCAAATCCACATACCTTGTTAATCTTGTCGAAATTCACAAACCTAATGGAAATATGATGTCAATACACAACCGCACTGGCGATAATTAATTTGCATCAGTTGCCCCCGAAAATGCAATGAATTTGTTCGAAGAGTCGGCAGTCAGTGCCGTCGAAGTAATATTTCATGGAAATGAAGGGACGGAAATGTACGGACGCACGAAATCACTCCGAGCAAGAGGAAATCTGAGCCATATTAGTTCGAATTAAGGGCGTTCCACCGAATGATATCGCCAATTGTTTCAGGTTTTTTCCGCTTCAGAAATCGCTCCCTGTCCTGTTTTTCCATATTGAAAATCCATCTCTGATTGTCCTGTTGCATGTGCCTTTTTCTTCGTCTGTTGACATTGGGATGGAGGCAGTGATATTTAAACCTCTTTTTCTCTCTCTCAAAAACGTCTCCCGCTCGCCAATAACCGCCCTGCCCCATTTCAATCTGGATTTTTTTTTATTTTCACGGCGAGTGCCTCTGGTGGGATGATGCAAAAGTGTTTCGCGGTTGCAAGAGAGCACTTCGCATTTCTCCCGGGCGAAACGGAATGAAGGGGGAGGGGGAAGAAAATACTGCTACGTATATGGGGGGAGGAGCAGCAGTCCAGCTGGGAACTCGGTTTCGACAGGTGGGTTGCCGCCAACAATTTAGCGATGATGAATGAGAGACTTTATAGGACGAAATCAAGTCCATCCTGTCGTCATGCCGATCACTTTTAAATGGACTATGCATTTATTTTTTCTCTATTAGTGCCCTCCGAAAGAGAAACTCCAAGCTTCCGACTCGCACTCAGACGTTCATGAAAAATTATGAAGATTCAAACTGAGATTTTCTATACATTAGAGCGTATGGAATGCTTTTCTATAGTTTTTTGCGACTTATAAGACCATTCTGGGTGAATCCTTATGGTTTAGTCGTGAAACTTATTAATTTTGATTTTATGTCGCCTTTTATCAATAAAAATTAGGTACTACTACCATTACGAAACCGGAACGAAAATTTCGCATCATCCCCGTAACATGTTGAATTTTGAAAAAGGTATCGGTAAATGAAGACCGTAATGGCAAGGGAGCACTTTTCTATATATTTCAAATATTTAGAACACCGGGAGATTTGAAGCTTGTTCAGAAAACAGAAATCCGAAACCTTAGAGTAATGGGCGCTAACCTGGAAAACGCTTGCTGAGAAAAAGTAGGGCAGCTATTATTTTTTTGGCAAGGCGCGTGAAGTTGGGTATTGAAAGCATATTACGTGAGTAATGTCTCAACTTAAAAATGAGGCAATTTTTCTCGTTTTCCACAGTAGTTTTTAAAATTCCTCTCCTCAACAACGTTGATTGCTAAATTTTAATCTGATCGAGAGCACGTCGCCTAATTAAAAATAACTGAGTTCAAAATTAAAACCTTCGAGGGTTTTCGGCTTCCATCATATTGTTCTTTGCTTTTGACGATGTACTTGTGACTACATATTGCCACAACGAAGCGTCATTAATGTCCATAGTGCTTTTATGAACTCCTTATTCACGTTCCGTTTTCTATCCACAAGGATTTCATGAACTTCAACATTTACAGAAAACGTTAATTTACCTATGGAATTAGCGGCTTATTTTGCTCCAACCGTTCACCTCAATAACTACTGTCTTACATAAATGCTAAGTTTCCTTTGTTTTTTATTAATTTTCAAATAACTTAAATATTTTCCACCTGTACACTGCATGCGTAATTATTTTTTTAATTGCTTATTAGCGTTCCTCCAAGGGGGGTTAAAGCGCATTCTCGACACCTTATGTAAAAGCAAATAATAACTCGCAAGGAAGAATATAAAATATAAATAACTATGCTTTTCCACAGAATTGTGACAGTTTATGTGGAAACTCGACGTTATTTGATTCTTCTTGTGCATTATATAGGAATTCCACAAAGTATCGACCTCAATATCTCTCCAAATAATACTCTGTAATGAGCCCATAGATCGGTTAGGTAACTGTGGAGGAAACTTCTGATAATAAATGAATTGGCGTACAAAATTTGAACCCAAGACCCTGATCACTAGACGAACACAATTCCCTAAAGGTTAAAAATCCACCGAGACGTCACACCTTTTTTTCGAACATCTCTAATTACCGGTTGCTACTGAAATTAGAGCGTTATAGGTTACCAAGAAGTTAACGGAACTTATATTCTTTTCGATTCCAGTAGTCGAAGCGCTGAATTATTTCCATCATAATCTTCTAAAGGTGGAGCCTTGTCGTTCCAGTTCTATATCTCTCTCCATTACTGTTCTTTTCAAATCCTTATATTTTGTGACTCCCATAGTACTTTTCATGTCATCTAAAAACTACTTTCTTTACCTTTTTCCTACTTTTTTCCCACTTTCCCCCTAGTTCTTTTCCCTCCATTATATTTTTCATCAGCATATTAAGCCGCAAACATACCCGCCAAATTTTATTTTCCCTTTTCTCCATCGCTTTCATTGTATTCTTTTCCACTTCAATTCATCTTGGTACTTCTATGCGGATTTTCCTGTCTATTCATATCGTTATTCTACTCCAAATCCACATTCCCATCGCTCCCAACCGGGATCTCTTAATCTTTCCCATTGTCCAAGTTTCACATCCGCATAGCAAAGTAGTACCAAATATGCGTTTTTACAAAAGATTTTCTTATTTCAAATGTCATGTGTTTGTTTCGAAAAAGATTTATTTTGACCTATTTTGTTAGACTAAACTTACATGACCTATCCCACGGCAATATGTTTTCCTCTGGCACCGGGTTTACATGGACCTTCGGGAAAATCAGTCCTTTCAAACCCTTCCCCTTTCCTTTCCCCCTGACGAGGGAGAGGGGTGATCATTTTGCCTTTTCTTTTCCCAACGAATCAAACGAAGATACGCGAGATCTCCGTTACGCACGCTTTCAAAACGTATTAAGCGTCGTTATAAATCAAACACGTGTACCTGGACCTTGCGTCATATACACTCGCCTATTTCATCTCAATTTCGTCCTTTCAAATTCCTCTCAAAGTCGTTCCAATTTTCATTTCTCTTGCTCGTTTTATTTTTTTGTCCCAGCTCCAGTCTCTTTCCCTCCCCTTCTCCTCCACTGTGAGCGCTCGATTTCATTTCAACTCCCGAAGGAGACCCGTTGGGTCGGTTTCCATGCCAACGCGCTTGAATCTCGCTTAGAAACAAACCTTCCCGAAGCGAATAGCGGTGTCTGGGAACTAACTATTAAGGAACGCACACGTACCGACGCGTTTAAACATTTTTCTCACGGACTAAAAAAATTAATCTCATTTGCAGATAAACACGTGTTTCAGCGTGCAACTCAGAGCTTAATTCTCACTTTTTTTCAAATTCCGCGGAATGATGACCGTTGTTTTCTATTTGGTGCACGTTTTAGACCGTTCGGTCTTAGGTTGAGTGAGTTGATAGGGATAAACGAGGTCTCAATTTTTTTCAGGCAAACTACTTACGTCAGAGAGTTGAAACTTTAAAATACTCTTCAATGTATTCTTCCTCTAGACGTACACACTTTTCACGACGCCGAAGCCATGTTTTCATGGCCTCCGAGAACGCTTCCGAAGGAGTCCCTTTTGCCCACTGGAAATGTACTGTTGGCCCATGGCTGAGGCTTCTTGGGTTCGCCATCGCACGATATTCGGCATTCCTTGAACTTTCGCATGCATAGCAACACTCAATTTTCACCTTTATAACGCCATCACCAATTTCTTCACTTCAATTTATTTCAATTTGTCAAATTTTTTCAATTTTTTTTTTCACTCAATTGGCGATGGATTTTGATGGATCTTAAACCATGCAAGTGGAACAAGAAAGGATGATTTCACTTTGTCCTTGTACATTAAACGACACCATTTTAAGAATTGTAAAAGCTTTTCTGGCTATCCCGGCAGCTATACAATCCTTGTGTATTGTAATCTACATCCACCCATGTTCTACATATATTTTAAGCTCAACCACACCATTCTTCTTCCAGTTCTGATAAACAATTGTCTGACCTCAGCATTGGAACGTACCTCTTGTATGGAAATAAAATTGATCTATCTTTGCTAAAAGTTGCATTAGAATTATATGATTAGGCCTAATTATTCTTTTTATGAAAGGTTATTTACATAATCGATCTTATTCATGGCATTCCCTATAACTTGACAACCGGTTTCTAATGATGTTTTGATTAGTTTAAGAAGAAATAAATATTAACTAATCATAAAAATTATTTTCCGATTGATCTTTAATTTATAATTGTCGAGACATATCCCTGAAACATGTACCTTTCGCTTAGTAGGACAATACACATCCATTCTTTGACCGTTCATAATCAACAGTTTGCTATAAATTAAAAGGGAGAAATGCAGCATCCAAGCAAAAATAGGTTTGACGTATTTTCGTCGTCGTTTTCCATTTGTGAAGAAAGTTAGAAATATTAGAAATATAAGCACTAATATCTTCCAGGCAAACTTGGAAAGTGTATATGCTTTTCATAAGAATAGTAATCTAACCTTACTCTCTTATATTTTAGCAAGGGGTATTTTAAAGAATATTTTTTGTTTAATATGCCCGATTCGTCATGAGAATTCCTGTTTAGAATTCTTAGTAAGGAGCATTTACGATAAAACTAGCGTCAAATGTGAAGTTCATATTGATCTAACTGAGTGAAACTTTATTTGAAGGTGCGTCTGCGAAATTTCCAGAATATCTGGGGTCGTTCGATTTGAAGGTAGTACCACCTTAGTTGATCTGATGAAATAATTAGAGAAGAAATCACGCTCCTTACAATCTTTAATTTTGGATGTTAATTGTTTGACTGGAAACATTCTAAATATATTCTATTTGAATTTGTACTGTGTAGATTGATGATGAACACAATATTGTATAAATAATATCATTTTTAGTTTTGTGCGCTTAGACAAATTAAGGATTCGGCTGTATGAGCGATTCGTCTTAAGCACTAATGTAAGAACGAGACCTTAATGCTATGGGTGGAAAGCGAGCGGCGAATTTTTTGCCATGTTAATACTAACGTGGCAATGGTCAACGGAATTCAGCCGCCGTGCTGGACGGTCTACCATCCTTTCGTGATGGTCGTTGTCTCTCATTTTGTATGCCCTATTCGTTTGTCCTGGAATTCACTTTTATTTATTTTTTTATTATAAAAGCCTTGCACTGGTTTAAAGAATCACATAAAAAAACTTGCACACGCGCAGAAAGAAACTAAGCAATTTTGCGCAGGAAACTAAAATGTTTCATTCAAAACATAGCTTTTGCAATGAATGTTGTCTGTTGAATACGAATTCATATGTATCTCATATTCGTTGGAGTGATGTATGTTTAATAGATTTGCTCTAAAGGAAATCCCGTAAAGCTTATACAAACTGTTTTGAGGATATGTGGCAACATACAAGTCAGGACCCGTTTCTCGCGATTCAAACGCCTTCATCATGATCAGTATTTCAATCCTAGGATAGGTTTACTGCAGCCCTCCATTCTACTCTATTTAATGCCAATTCCCTCAATCCTTAATACCTTTGTTTTACTTCCTTCTTGAATTGCCCTGTGTACATGTCTCTTGGGATTCCTCGTAGAATCTTCCCTTCTATTTTTCCTTCTATTATATTCCTAATCATTAAACGCCTTATGGGGCTGTTTTATTCTCTTAAAGAAAATATTGTTATTATGATAGCTTTTTAAAAGGAAATACATTAAATTTCCATGTGAATTTTTCCTCGAGCATAAATATTCGTATAATGATAGTTATTACCGTCATTAGCTTCTGTGTGGAAAAAATAATTTTTGTTTTCCTTTCTCCGGAATAAAAATACCCCACCTTAGAGTCATGCTATTTCCGGTTGTAATTTATTTCCCATTAAAATAAATGTTCTCTTATTTGTTGTAGTATAGTTAGTTGTAAGCAGGTCTACTGGCGAGTAGACTCGGGTGCGATTCCAAGCGACAGCTCTGGGCACCCGCATATTCATTAAGGCCTGTGATACTACTACAACCATCGCGCACCATATCACACCATGGCCGACGAAGGGAAAGGAATTACTTGTGTGAATCTCACACGCCGTTGGAATCAGTATTATTTGAATAGCTCTACCCTCACCAATCAAACTAATCTTCTGGTTAATTGCTGCGGTTTATTTTTGAGTGAGCGATTAATTAACTCAAAGGAATCGCCACGAATAGTGAAATTTAGAAAAGTGAATTGATTACACCTATTCCACACACCCTCCTGTCGGGTTGAAGGATAAGATATAGGGGTGAATAGATTGTTTTAATTGGTGAAACTGGAATGCGTACGCTGTCTAATCGAAGTTGAACCGACCGCACCCATAATCGAACTTCTCTCAGGAATTATTCTCATAAAATCACTTTACTGACTGCTCTATATCGACCGCTTTTGAATTGAAATTTTACGGATTTTTTTTATTTGAGTCTATTTTGCAAATTGGGTAATGGCGAAGACGCTGAAAGTAACACAACCTATAACTATGGTCATCTGTAATTAAGAGGTAAGTAAATTACTCCAACAACTTAAATCGTTTAGAGGAAACCGAAGCTATTGCATCCGTAGCTGGTGAAGCGAATAATAATTTTTTTACCTATCTCTATTGCGGAACGTTTTCTGCGATAGATGTGGAACGAATTGGCATCCGTTGATGTCGAATTTCTCCCGTAGAAACTAATCTTCTTCCTGAGCCAAATGCCATGAGCGGCGTAATTTGACGGCAGCGGACAAGGTTTCATTGGAAACGTATAAAAGGTTCCGGGTTGGATTTCCGCTACTTAATAACTTCAAAGTTTTCCGGAACGATCTTAATTTTCGCAAAATTCCCTTAGGTTTCAAACTGTTATTGTGTAGTTAATTTCATTCCAAGTACGCCATCCCTTTTCTTCCATTATTGAAGATACGCTTGGTAACGCGAGAAAGGCCTTTTTTTGTCGCGCGGAGAAAGTCTAATTGAAAATAGTCATAAAACACCGAGAGAGTAGGTGCACCGTGAAAGTGTCTCTTTCAATCGGTTTCGATCGAACTCTCTCCTTTCATTATTCCCCGTTACCCATATCGTTGCCGACATGCACAGATCCTTTCGAAATGTTCCATCTTGCCATTATAAAAGGAAGGGGAATATCCTTTTTTTTAAATTAAATAAGCTCTCCTCCGTAGGGTATCGAGCCATCACTTGCAGTAATGTTCTTCAATTCAATTGAAATCATGATCTTTTTTTCTGCCGAATAAATGGTGGCCCGATTTTCATTGTCGTCTTCAAACCTCACAATACTCTTTTGGACACAGTATTCAGGCGTTCCTTCATCATGGATGCCTATGTGAGGGTATCCAAATAGAGAGAGCACGTTAAATCATATAGTACACAGATATATGCAGACACGTGCGTGTGTGTGTATATATATATATGTAATTATTATAAGGTAATCAACCGGCTAAGGTAGATTTATGGATGGACACAACTATCAAATAAATATTTTGATACTCCAAACAAAACCCAATCCAGCAACCTACTCTACTTCAGGTCCCTCTTCATTTCTGTGTATTTCCTTCCTCCCTTCATCCTGTTCAACATCTTTATCCTGTTCCTGCCCTTTCCTCGTTTACCTAACATTCTCCCCTCTATTACCTTCTTCATCATTCCACTGCCGCTCAATACGCCTTTCATCCGTTTTTCCTGTCTCTATAGTATTTCTTCCAACATACCCCTCTCCTCACCCACCATCTCCAGTACTTCCTCATTTGTTTTCCTTTCGGTCTATTTCATCTTCTCCATCCTTCTCCACACCCACATCTCAAAAGCCTCTAATATACGTCTATCCTCCCGCTTCAGTGACCACGTTTCCGCACCGTACATAACTCCGCTCCATATTAAAGTTTTTACGAGTCTTTTCTTAACATCCATACTTAACGTGCTTGTCATCAGCTCCATCCTCCTTGTAAAAACCTCTCTTCCCAACTCAAATCTTCTCCGTACGTCCCTACTATTTTTACCATGTTGCTCCAAAACACTTCCAAGGTACGTAAACTGTTCTAGCTGTTCTAGTTTTTACCTTGGTATTTTAATTTTAACCTTAGCCTTTCTCTTTCTGGAAAATCAAATAACCTTTGTGTTATTTTTATTAGTTCTCATCCCATATCTATAGCACTGGATTTCCACTTCACACAGAAATGCTTGCAACCCATTGGCTGACTGACAAACTAAAGCTTGGTCATCAGCAAGCCTAACTCATTTTACCAATTCCCCTCCCACTGTAATTCCCTCCTCCAGTTCTTCCCTCCCATGCCTCTTTAATCATTTCCTCCACATATACGTAGAACAGCACCGGTTATAATGGGCAATTCTGCCTGAAACCTCTGCCAAACACTGCCTATCCGAACTCTCCGTTCCTCACTCGCACCTGAGCAGTCTGAGACATGTACAGGGAGCGGATTAGTCTCCTGTCCCTCCAATCAATTCCTATTTTCTGCAATATACGCATTAGTTTTTCCGAATTCAATCGATCAAACGCCTTTTCGAAATCTACAAAACAGGCAAACAAGTCCTCATTTTATTTGGTATTCCTCTCGATTAGTGATCTCATTACTCCCATGGCATCACGCTTGCCTCTCCTCTTCCTAAACCCAAACTGATTATCCCCATGTAATCACTACTACTACTCTCCATCCTTTTGCTCATGATCCTGAGAACCACTTTAGCCGCGTGGGATATAAATATATATATATATATATATATATATATATATATATATATTTATATATATATATATATATATATATATATATATATATATATATATATATATTTATTTATTAGGTAATCCACCGGTTAAGGTAGGTTTTTGGATGGACACAACTATCAAATAAACATTTTGTGACTCCCCACCTAGCAAACTAATCTCTATCAGGTCCCTCTTCATCTCGGTGTACTTCTTTCCTCCCTTCATCCCGTCCAACATCCCTATCCTGTTCCTACCCTTACCTCGCTTGCCCAACATTCTCCCCTCTATCACCCTCTTCAACATTCTACTACCGCTCAATACGCCTTTCATCCATTTTTCCTGCCTCCATAGGATTTCTCTCAACAAACCCCTCTCCTCCCCCACCATTTCTAGTACTTCCTCATTTGTTTTCCTTTCGGTCCATTCCACCTTCTCCATTCTTCTCCACACCCACATTTCAAAAGCCTCCAATCTACGTCCATCCTCCTGCTTCAGCGACCACGTTTCCGCGCCGTACATAGCTACGCTCCATATCAGAGTTTTTACGAGTCTTGTCTTAACATCCCTACTCAACGTCCCCGTCATCAACTCCCTCCTCCTTAAGAAAGCCTCCTTGCCTAGCGCAATTCTTCTCCTTACGTCCCTACCACTTTGACCGTATTGGTCCAAAACACTTCCGAGATATGTAAACTGTTCAACCTGCTCTATTTTTTCCCCGCCTATTTTAATATTTAGCTTAGCCTTAGCTAAGTATTAAAATAGGCGGGGAAAAAATAGAGCAGGTTGAACAGTTTACATATATATATATATATATATATATATATATATATATATATATATATAGGTCAGGACCTGAAGAAGGCCTCGGAGTAGGCCGAAAGCTTAAATCATCTACAGTGTGAGTGTCCTTTTACGTGTTATCTGTTTTATTCTGTGTTCTATTGTGCCGTCCAAAAGTTATATTGCTCTCGTGAGTACTTCCGCATCATCGATATATATATAACTTAGACAGTAACACACAGCACGAGAACACATAAAAAGAACACTCACAATAATATCTTGATAATTTCGACGGACTCGAGCTCCGTCTTCTTCGGAAGATAAGATATGACTCACTTCCGTGTACCTTCGAAGAAATCATCTATATATATATATATTTTCTGTTTGAATGAATATTTGTGCGCCGTATGGCGGGATTTTCAAGTTTGAATATATATATATATATATATATATATATATATATATATATATATACATACACACACACATAAGTATACACCCAAGGAATGTTTATCAATAAATGTATATCTCTTATTCTTTTTTGTAGCTCTAAATTTATGCATTGTATAGTGTGCATTGGATTGTGGATTTGCCTTTGAAGCTAGAACAAACCATTAGCATCAATTGTGTTAAATCGTACAATTATTTTCGACAGCCAATCTGGGTCTGTATTAAATGATGTATATCAATGAAAAAGGATAAGCTTGTAACATGGGCCAATACTTGTTCTAACATAAGTTTGAGCATGAGGTAATAGGTGTTATTACATTTTAACATCTTATTTACTCATATTTCAAACTTGTTTGTTCATTTAGTTCAGTGGTTAGAATGCTTGGCAACTCACCCATAGATCATAGGTCCGATTCTTATGCCAAGGAAGAATATTTTGTCATTTTTTACTGTTTACCAATACAAAATTATACTATGCGTTCTCATACATTTGGCTGAGCAAAATCTAAGTTGATTTTCTAGCACATTGAAATAATAGGACAAGTGAATTTGTATACATTTCAGTATAATTTGTTTTTTTTTTGATAGCTCAATGGGTAGAGCCTCGATCCGGCAAGTCGAAATATCGCTTTTCAACAAAAACACAGAGAAGCACGTACAAATGACCTCATACGTTTTCTAATTGTTCAACGCCCGAACCACCTTCCTCTGGAGAATTGCGTGTGAGTGTCATTTGTATGAATTTCTCTGTGTTTTTGTTGACTAGCGATTTCTCGCTCCTTCTGGGTTGAGTTCAAATACTGTTGGTCATTTTGTATCTTAGTAGCTGCAGAACTAGCCTTGTGTTGTTGATATTTGTAATTTAGGAATATTTTACGCAATTTCAGGTTCTCCGATTCCAAGGACGGATGCTAGCAATCTATCTATCGTAATCAACTGCAAGCAGTGAGTCATCGGAGATCAAAATTTGACAACGCACTCTCGCTGTTGAGCTCGACACCGCAGCCCGCAGCAGGTGAGTAAGTACATTTTCAGGCACTCTTTTAAGTTACCCTTGGCAGCGTCAGCCGATGTGTTTTATCTGAGTGGTGTAAAATTTTTTACGACATTTGTGAATGCTCTGAATTTGGCGAACGAATTTCAGTTCCCTAAGGCCGTTCGTTCTACAATGGGTTTTTGGTCTCAAGTCGTGAAACTGAAGTCTTTCGACTGATGAGAATCTTGAATACGACATTTCGTTGGCGCTGATTGTCATTAGTTGTACTGGTCTGGAGTTTATAGCTTCGAAAGATTATATGTAACCATATTTTGCTTATATATAATAGTCAGACATCATTCCCAGAGCTATGAGACCACACAAATCGCAAAACTTATCACGTGACGACTTAATGATTTAGGCTAGAGACTATTTTAGAGCAGCTGTTAGAGAGGATCTATAATGTTGCTAAGTATTTGATTACTCGCTCGTAATTATAATTGACAGGAAATGCAAATAGGTACTGATTTTAATAAAGGAGGAATTCATAGAGCCCAACCTGTTCCGGAAGACTCCGTGAATTTTCCTAGACTAAATTAGTGACGGTATGTAATTTTTCTGGTTATAGCTTGTGTAATTCTGGTACATCTGCATTTAAACAATACCCCATCAGGATTTGTGGAGGATGCATTAGTGCACCTGCCATCCATGCACAAATATGAGTTCATACATTCATATGAAAATATATTTTCTCATTTAAGAACCTAGGAACACGAAAGGGCGATTAGGGTGATCATCCCATTTCATGATTTTCGGATCAAGCAAATGTCCTCGCTCTTTGATCAGGCCGTGGAAAGCCTTCATGCCAAGGCTTTATAATATTTTGATAGATAACGAATTATGATATTAGGAACCAATTTTTAATTTGATATTGTTGAATTGTCAGTATTAAAATAGTTTAATTATTTTAACGCTTAACTTGGTCAATGATACGGACCGATATTTTAGGCATCAACTAAGAAATTCGAAATCGCGGTCATTTAAGATAAATAATTTTAGTGGAAAAGTATTATTGATTTATCCATCGTGTTTTCTCTAACCAAACCAAAAAAATGTGTTTCTCCTTTCGGATAAATAAGATCCGCTCTCTATGGTATTCAATTTAGCAAAGTTAAAAGAAATTTTGCTGTACTTTTAAAAGTTTAATCTGATTAAGAAAAATGTGGTAATTTCATCAAAGATCAATTTTCCAGAAAACTCCGCGCTCACATTTTAGTCAAAATTAAGTTATTACATCATCGTTTACATTTAAAAATTGTTTCCCAGTCACGCATAGCCAGCTTGCGTTTACGTGAGCATATGAGTCCTCGAGGGTATTCCTTGTCGTTAGTAATTCCAAGGACCCATTTTGTTATCACGCAGAGAGATGCTTGCCGATACGTGCCTCCAAACACCCCGGGTGACTGACTAATGATTCCGTGATTCTTGATTCCAAGGCATGACAGGGTTTCTCACGCACTCCTGAAAACATATGATCTCGGAAACATCCAGTGGCGATGTTTTTTCTCGGGGGTAATTTTGAAACAAGACTTTGTAACTTACAGTCGCCGCCATCTCAAACAGTTCGAATGAAAGAGCATGGAAAAAAGTTTCCTCGGAGTGACCGAACCAGCGGTAACAAAAGAGCCGCTCACAGTGGATCGGGGGTAACCGATTCAGTCATTAGCGACCTGGCGGCGGAGCGTGAGACAAATACCCGGTCTTAACTATGATGAGAATTCCAAATGAAGCGAAAGGCGTATCGCCGAGAAGAGTCCCAAGACGTTCGCTCAGACATCCCTCGGTGCATGTCCCCTCTCTCTTCCCCATCCATCTCTCTCTCTCTATTGGTGGCATCTTGCTACACGGAACATCTGCCGCAGCTCCATCTGCATGGGTGACGCAAAAATGCCTCGCTGCAAGTTGACGCGGTGGGTGAGAAATAGGGTCAGTTACCCCGCTCCAGCAGTGAGAGTTCCCAGTGTTGGTTGGGGGAGGGGGCTGTGCTGACGTCATTAGCCTGCTTTGGATTATGAAAACTGTAATTAGTAATTATCCGCATGCCATATCGGGATAATTTTCCTTCAAATTATGGGGGAGTCGTAAGGTGAACAGGAGTCGAGAATCCGATTTCGTTCAGTGAAAAATGCTCTAAGCTGCCCTCGCTGCGACAACCAGGTCATTAGCTTATAACGTTTTGCAGTGAAAATCAACCATATGAGTTTACCAGTAGATCAGTGTAATAGTATATGCGTTTTTTTAAGTTTTTCGATGAATTTTATAGCAATGTACCCAGCTTTTCCTTATAAAATCTTTATATGCTTAAGTTTACGTGTTTCAAGTTAGTTTTCTGTGTGAATAAGTTCGACACTAAAATATGTGGAATTTAGTTTTTTTTTTAACGATTACACGACTACCTTCGATGTGAAATTTGACCATTCGCATTAAAAGGGCCCGTTTTTCATTGCTATCCGGACGCCTGTGGTGGCCAGTGCGCCCCTAGGGATCCCGATTAGATCTTGGCGTGTCACCAGGTTTACCAGTTGTCGAACCACCAGAGTTGGAGCAACACCCATCCCCGAGGCAGGCCTCGCAACCGAGACCTTTGGGTTTGCAGGCGAGCACCCGACTGACCCGGCCCAGTTTCGCTTATGATTCCTCTGTACTCTCGAGGAATGGATAATCATTACAACATTCTTATTAACATATATACAGGAGACTCACAGAAGTGTCATAACAACCCACTTAATTACTGTTTCACGTCTTCTTTCTCCGACATGCCTAGAGGATGTTGACAAGCATCGGCTAATAATAATAATAATAAATCCCTAGTTTTACGTTGCATATTCTCAATTAGAGAATTTAGAGTGTGATATTTGTTTACATCCTTCTGCAAGATGTAATATTCTGCACGTTTTAGACATCAATATGATGTTTAGCACCTGTTGTTTCGGGAACTTTCGAAAGGAGAACAAAGGAGACCGTATGTGAAGGGTTTCTTAGTGTAGTTTTGAATATGAAAAAATATTTAAGAATGTTCGAAAGGAAAACAAAATAAGTGCGCGTTATATATAAGATAGAAGTTAAGTTTCCGAGATAAATTCGTGAAGCGCATCAATTATTTACCATTAGGCTCATACAAGAAAAGGGATAATAAAATTTTAAGGAAAATTAGTAGAATTATGGTGTTGCATTGGAAAATTAATATGCTCTAATTTGGAAAAAAAATATGATTATGCTAATGGAGAGTTCGTTTTTGCCGTTAATTAGCAATCGGTGATAGACCAAAATGTATCAATGTACTGTGTGCCTAAAACGGCAATCATTTATTAAGACTCTCTTTGGAGAAAGAAGGTCAAAAATCATCTTCCTGGCCATCGCGCAACCAGTCAAAGGATTTCACTAATTGGGTCATTCAGAAGTGTTAATCCAGAGTGCACGTTGTCTTAGCTTAGGCACTAGACAGGTGAAGACGAATTCATCACGGTCAAGAATGGTCGTTTAACTATTAATTCAAGGGTAATACTTTGCATATATTTAAAGTTAAAACGTTGACTGAAAAATATATACATTTATTTAAAATTTAGTTTACAGCGTCCCTAAGCTCATTGTATCTACATAAGGTAGTACCATTACATCAAGTTTTTAATCAGGGTTGCTTGTTGGAAGAATGTCCGGATTAGCTTAAAAAAACTAGGTTTCATTAGATGGATTTTAGGCAAGTGTAATGAAATATTAAGAGAGAATTTTTACTTCATTTAGTTCGGCCGAATTTAATTACGTGGCAACTATTTGGGATCCGTAGGGAAAACAATTAAGGAATTTGAATTTTTTAAAATTTGAAAGTCGCTAGATTTGTTTCGTAATAGAAATCTGTAGGCCTGACCTGTATCCAAGAGACATTAAGGTCGGAGCCCCTGGAGTCGCGAAGGGAGCAGGCAATACTAAAACTTTAAAAGCGGGTACAGAAGATTCCACTTCACTGGTGACATTTAGAGAATAATTATTTTCCCATATTACGTCTAAATTGGCATAGTGGATTATCAGAGTAAAATGCGAGAGATAGGATAATAGCTCTGACAGATCAGATACTCGTTCTTCCCTGGCATGGTGCATATTCTTGTACCGGTCATGGCAGAGTCGCTGGAAAAAATGTGTAGAGGTCCAAGGGCAGTACTTTGAAGAATTTTAAGTGTTTGTGCAAATTTGTTCGATAAATTACTTTTTAAAAAGTAATTGCATAACTCTTGGAACGCCCCCTGTATAATCAGACACATAATCCTACATTCTTTCATCCAATCCTACTTTCTTTATTCACAATTTACATATAGTATGATTCACAACCTAATTAGACCAAACCCATCATTGTATGATGTAGCTGGACATAAATATGCAGAAATGTACGTTCTTTTATATAGGTGCGTGTGATAAAACACTGATGTCCCAACACCCCTCTCTCCCCTGCGGTGGTTTGCGGGATATTTTGTAGAAGATGAGTAAATAAAAGAATCTCATAGGGAAAAACATTAAGGCAAATTGCCCGAAAAAACAAAGAAGGGCCATAGTTTAAATGCAATGGCAAGACACTTTCGCACAACTGATGGAGAGAATTACGATCAGAAATATATGAATGCTATTTGTGTATTATAGATATACGTATATGAATGTATACATATGTATTTTAAGGCATATTTGAAAAAAGGTATGAATGAATTGAGAAGCTTCGAGTGACATAGGTATAACTTATTACATTTTACAAATTATGATCATGGTAAAACTTTTGTTAGCATTATTACCGCTTGTACGGAAACGTCAGTGAGACTCTTTTTAACGTGTCTTGTCTTCTGGTCTGATAGGTTAGTACACTCACGCATGTCAATTAGTCAGCCTCAGTCTGCGAATCGATACGGTCACTAGGCACTACCTGGAACACAAGTGATACCCGATTTTCCGATATCTCGTTCATGAGTGTGACTAATTAGTGACTTATGATGCCAAAGGATTAGAGAGGTCTCCGCTGTTGATGGGCAACGACGCTGTCGCTTACGTCAATATTTTACAGAAGAAATTGATTATTATTTAATCTGTTTCATGCCTCCCCTCAATCAAAACTCAGGCTCATTTTCAATTAAAACTCACTCCGATTCACTCAGAGGCCACGTTTAAACTTAGATTAATTTTCAGTGAGCATTAACAACAAATCATAAAGTGAACTATTAAAATGAAACGATATTTAGTGTCAACACTAGGACAATCCCATTTATGCGTGTAAATAAGTATTTATCGATCATTACATAGTTCCTCCATTTAACCTACTCGGTAGCAACGTATATTTCTGTAAAACAGTAAGCAGATGTCACCGAAAAGATGGATTTAAATATTTTTTATTGAAATGGAAAGTATGTCATGAAAATTTCAAATTTTAACTTCTAAAGAGAAATGAAATGTTTTCATCGCTGAGTTGGTTGTTAGAGAGTGGTAGTCTTTTGGATGGAGCGCTGGGTTATTAACTGAAGGGCCTGGTTTCGATTGCCGGGCATGCCTCTGGATATCCTTTGCATCACCCCGACTTTGTTATTTTTCGGGTTACAGATCTGACTGGAAAGCCAAATGTGGTACAGGAAATAGAAGCCCCATTCCATGGTGCGTGAATTTCACACACAATAACGGGGTACGAAGTGAGCTGGGCTGTCAGGATGAAACCAACCTCTACTGTGGTTTCATTCGAAATAGTTAGCTAGCGGCATGCTGTAAACTCACCTACCAAACCATTCTTTGAGTCGATACAGTCTGTGATAACTGTGAAATGCAGTGGATTTTTTAAAAGTTGATGCTTCGATAGGCGTATTACCCATCCATATTCTCCGAAACGATCCATGGTTTTGGCCACTAGGAAATTCTTGACTGTTGGCTTTCGAACGACCTTAGATGAGAAAATACCATCGAAAAAGCGAAGGCAGATCAAACATTTGGTTAGCACATACGAGCCATTTGGCGTTCGCATCCACGTGATCCGAGGTAAAGAAAGAAAGGAGCGATATTACTCAACCATTTGTCGTCTTCACCCGAGCTAAACCCTGGATGAGGGTGTGCTTTCCGCTCTCTAAGAGGCTCTGAATTTTTTCACCTCGCTGGAATTGAAAAATCGCAACGTGGAAAAAAAGAGATGAGGGTGGAAGGGGGAGGAGGAGAATTCGCGGCAAGGTAACCGAAGGTTGGCAACGGTGTCGGCGCCTTGAACGTCGAATCACGTGATACGCACGCCTTGTTTTTCTTTTCGGACAGACCTTTCCCCCCCCGGTCACCCGATCCCCTCACACCATCTTCTGGATTGGTCGAACCAGTCGTCTTTGCCGCGCGACCTTGCCTCAGCTTGGCACCGCTTGCCCAGGAATACCGTTAAAAGAGAACTAAATTCTCATTTCGGTTTCATTCGTGCATACTCGTAGGTTGAGGCTCTGGGCGTCAGCTCTCGAATGTCGGTGGTTGTCTTGCTAATTGTTAGTCGAAGGAAGTTCGATCTTACTTGATATATAAATCAGGAGTGATGAGAAAAGATGTCACACCCATCGGTACGTAGTTGGTAAACAGATATAATGTAAATATTCAGTTTTAAGTACTCTGAGGTATTTGTTAATTTTGGACATGTGCTCTAAAACTTATTTCGGACCAGTTCTGGAACACCAAATTGTGAAAACTTGTGATTTCTGATTTTTTTCCTCTCATTAATTGATTTATTTAAATGAAGGCAGGTGGATACTCCTGCGTTAACAATGTTACAACGCTTATATTAATGCGCATGTGACAATGGGTTTCACGAGAGCAATATTAATTTTGATAGAGCACATTAAATGAAGTTCTCCTAATAAACAAATTAATACGGAAAATGTTATCAAAATAACATGTATTGACAATTTTAGTGAGTTACACATGTGACATTTTCATATAACCTTCCTAATTATTTTTTACATTGTATATGAAATATTTTCATGAAAATAATTTGATGCGTGCGTAGTACAAACGACTCATAGGAGTATCATCGAGGGTGATAAACACAATAGCATTTCTTCTGCTATGGGGACTTATATTCCAAGGACAGTTTACTAGATGCGTACCTCGGAACCAAAGGGTTTCTATAGCCTAAGGGCTTGTTTGGTCCAGCTAATTCACTTTTGAAATAATTTATTACGTACGCAATAAGCCAAAGAAAACCACAGTAACCAGCCTGAAGGTTGGTTTTAATGTTTTAATAATAGAGCTCACCTCGTACTTAGCTCTCTGCAGATTGCGGATTTCCCACAGCAGGATAAGGGGGATCAGTTCCATTCCCTAATAAAGTGAGTAGTTTTGTAGCTTTGGGGGAGGTAACCGACCGCTAAGGCCACTTGTGGTATTAGGTATGGGGGAATGGATGAAGGGTGGAATGAAAACCAGCGTCGGCATTAGCCTAACCTTAACGAAACGTTCCAAGGGGTCCAACAGTTAAACGTCCCATCCGACGGACGGGAAATACTCACTTCAAGTGCCCTCCACAAAGCACCTCAAGTAAGGATCGGGATACCACGTACGCAAAACAACAGCTGTTACAAACATTTAATTGGGAACTCTTGGAACATCCACCGTACAGTGCACCGACTTAGCCCCAAGGACTTTCGGATCCTTAAAAAATCATTTGTGTGGCCGTAGGCCATAAACGTTACTCACTGGCTGCGACAGTAAACAAAATACTCCTTTGCTGTCGGTTTCCATTCTCTCTCATGTTGTAGATCCAATTATCTACCACGCAGCTCTTCGTGTTTTTGGGTTCATAGGCATTGCCTACGTTAGTTAAGGAATTAATATTTGAGCCTGTTTAATTCCGATTCTTTGTAATAATTTTCCATCTCACAAAGATTGCGAGGATATGTATACTTGACTAAATGTTTATAACTACTTCCTTTAAAATTAATAGTCTTTAACAAAATTGTTTCCAGCTAAGGAAATTTCAGCATGCAAAACATCGACCAAAGAGATTATCGTTCCTGATTCAAATAATAATTTCAGTAGAAGAATTGAAAAATTTCTATGTTCCTAAACAACGTTGGCTAGTGCAGATTAATAATTTCAGTGGAGGAATTGAAAAATTCCTACTTTACTAAACGACGTTGGCTATTACAAATTATTTATACTGTACCTTTCGTTAGTTCGACCATGTTTTTACTGACAGCTATTTCAAGACACAAGAACTCAAACTTGTGACGAACTCAGGACAGAGAAAAAACAAAACTCATGGTTTTTCTCTGCTAAGGTCTCCCCAGATGGTCGATAAAATTTTTCTACCAGCCTTTCACTCCTGCCCACAAGATCTAAAAATTTAGTGAAAATTCGAGATAAGAGTTAGCCCTATTTTTTGTTTTATGCCACCAGTTACATTCTGTGCCCTTTTTACGTACGTCTCGTCCAATTTATTCATCATATCCATTCATATCCATATTCCATTTCAGGAAAAGAGTTTTTATTTATCTTTAAATTCTACATGTCAAAGTATTGATGAATAGTATATACGCATTTACATGATACTTTTATATCGTTTTGTATCATTCATTTAATGGCGTCAAGCCTTTTGGAAATTATATTTCACTACAGCTTTCAGTCTGAAACCTTATTTTGAGAACTACGGTATTGTCTCATTTTTATACCATAAAAATGGAATAATATTTATTTTTGTTGTTGACGCTCTCGAATGAGAAAATGATGAAACGATTTCCGTATTGTTTAATACGATTTTCAGACACGTTTTATATTTATAAAATGTATTAAATTTATAAATTCCAACAGCATTCAGTTCTCTTTGCCACACTTTGTAAAAAAATGCGACCATATCATGGATTTGGATACTGCTACGCTTAATGAGCGGAAACGGTAAATTAATATGTTTGATATACTCAAATTTGAAGTGGCTAAAGGATTGATGTAAACGTTATTATTCTACTGAAGCAAGATTTTTGCATAACCTTGTGAAAAATAATAATGCAATTAAAGTTAGACCGACACAATTCTTTAAAAAGAGTCACAATCGGTGACCTTGCGGTAAGAACTTGGTCACTTTGTTGTTGCTAAACAACACTCTTTTTAATCAAAAAAATCGTTACCGTGTGAGAGTAAAGTAAGAAACGCTGTAATATCCTGGGCACAGTATAACAGTTGAATACGTCGACAGAAAAATACAATGAAATATCTCGTAGAGAAAAGGGTGGAAATAGATGTGGATGCGAGATGAGAACAGCCGCATTGAGACGGAGAAAGGCCGAAGGGGTTGATTACGTGCCCTAAAGTGGGGGTGGGTTGGAATAGGAGAAGGGATGTGGGGAGGCGGGAGGGAAAGGGAGAAAGAGAGAGAGGTAAGAGTGTGTTTATAAAACGTCATAAAAGGCGTTCGTCCTTGGTCAGGCAAGGCCGCCTGTCGGAGATCACAGAGTGTCTCTCTTGTGAAGGAGAAGAAAATTGTGCGCACATGCGACGGGAGAGAGGGGTGAGACTGAACCCCTTCTTGAGACGGTGGAGTGGTGTCAGAAGATAGAGAGGAAGGGAGAGTGTACGGTAAAATACGTACGGTGTGATGATAAATACGCAGTCTCATTGATATGGCTATATTTTTAACAGTACTATTGCGGGTTTGGGTTGGTTTTTGATGGTTCCAGGCACCGCATAATGCTTCGACGCCTGAATTAGCGCGATACAAAATAAACCTCGTGCTACGTATTGCAATGCCATCAAAAATGCGTTTCCCCCCCCCCCCCCTCCTACCTCGCTTTCCCAACATTCTTCCCTTTCACAAAATACCTCCCTCTCATCGAATATATTTAAATTATTTCGGCGCTTAATATGAAAATATGCATACCTTACTTATTCAGTGATCATGATTTCTCACCAAATTGAGCCTTATTTCATTGAATTTTCTGTTATATCCTTCGGCATCCCGTTACCTCTAGTTATTTCCTGCATCCACTTGTCCTAAATTCTTTTAGAATTAGGTTTAACGAACAAAATTTATCATTTTTATACATTAAATAAGAGTTAATGTTTAAAAAAATTGATATAATTTTAATTTAACCCTTCTCCTCCCCTCTTGGAATTTCTCCCAATAGCTTTCCCTCTTCTTTACCTTGCCTAACACTTCTTTATATGTATAATTTTGCAGATCAAATGCTAGTGAAAGATGTAAAGAAAACTTATAGACGGTTTAAGGCCCAAAGGTGACCCATTCCTGAACAGAAAAATCTTCTACTGACGTAGCGCCCACTCCATAACGGTGATATTCGGCTAAACTTTACTTTAGGACGGCTGCAAATATTGCCAATTGCAAATCGATACCCGATTATCCTCGCCTTTTTGCAGCTAAAATTCCATTAATTTAAGGTATTTTGCTGTTGTTGTGGATTTATAAAGTCAATTATTAGCAATTTGAAGAAATTTCATTGAATAAAAATTCTTTTAAATTTTTTAGATTATCACCATACTGAATTCATTCGGTTGAACCTAAAATCCCAATTTATTTAATTGTTAAGGACTACATAGGAATCTTGGGAAGTTACCGTTGCTTTCCCGGCTTAGGCAACGGCATTCAATAAGGACATTACCTTATATTCTCAATAAAACATGACATTCACGAAATATTTCATAAAAGTGATCTAGGATTTATCTTATCTCTCTGTTTTATCGCAGTGTGTTCAATATCTGAAATTAAAATGCAATTTATTAAAAATAAATATACAATTTTATTCGAGTAATTCAAACATTTTTGGGTAATCTGGTCAATTGGTCTGATTACCTAAGCCTTTGCCTTACTTTTTGTTAGGCATAGGTAGAACGAATTGAGAAACATTTCTCTAAAAAAGAGATAAAGTACATATGTATGCACCTAAATTGATGCAAATATTATTCATCCAATCGAAAATTATGGAAATCATCCTTCCTGAATGTCCACCTTACGCTGTTAACAAGATGACCGGTCCGGGAAAGCCAAGCGTCTTGTAGCCTTGTCTATGGCCGATACACATTTTTGAGCCAATGTAGCAAACCATTTTGAAGATTATTTGAAAACTTGTGGACCAACTTTATCCAAGGACAACTGCTTTAAGCCATCTTCGAAAGTTTACAATGTTGCTTCAGTGGTATGCTTGAACAGGGACTCATCTCCGGCTCGTTGACATAAAATATTAGTAGTAGTTTTTAGGTAAGACGACCGACAGCTAAGGTCATTTGCGCCGTTAAGGATGGATGAAAAAGGAAGGGTGGAGAGACACCTGGCGTCGGCATTAGCCTACTCTTAACGAAAGGGGCATAGGGGTCCACAGTTTAACGTCCCATACGACGAACGCCGTACACACTCAAAGTGCTCTTCATCGGGGTACCTCCGACTAAATCTGCCGTCTCCAGGATTCGAACCCGGGGCCTCACGGTGGGAAGCCAGTAAGTTAGCCACCACACCATCCTAATCCCCATGAGTTTTTTTCTTCGGCAGCAGTTCCTTAAGCTGTTTGCATACATCTCTTTGAACTATACAAACATGGATTATTATGGCAATTATTATGAAATGCTATATGAAGTCATTACAGCATTAAGTACATAATAATTTCTTCCCCTCCAGCTTACAAGTCTGATTCTGGTTAATTTTCAATTTTACAATTGAAACAATTATTTAGAACGTGGAAAAAAATGGTACGTCGTTTTAAACTTTTAAATGTTATACGAAACGTTTTCGCCATTAAACAAAAATTTGGAAAGCTTATGTAAACAACAATATGCTCTTTCGAACACAGATTTGTGCTTTCCAGTAATGTAATACATTTAATATATCTAAATTGCAGCATTAGAAACAGTTGACCAATGGAATTTGTGGCTGAATATACACCGTACTTGAATACCTTTTTTGTAACTGCCTTTTATTTTTTCCTAATCGGTGATATATATTAGTAGGTAATGAACTTTAACTAAACTTATTGGCTTTTATCAAGATTGCACACCAACGGTCAGGAAAGATATGAAGTTGTTATCTATAAGTCCTTGAAGTATGGTGCACATTGCTTCAATTTATTTGGCTGTGAGGAGGAAGAAGAAAATACAATTAATTCCTTCAGTCAATAAGAGTTTTATCGATATATTATCCTAATCCATCTATTTAGCTCTCCAAAGAGCTATTCTATTATAATAATATCTCTATTAGCTCACCTGCTACTTATTCGGTCTGGAATCATTGGCGTGTAAAAATAGGGAGGAAATTCAAGCATCGATTTTGTGTGAATGATAAGTCGTTACTGATGTACAATAGTAATTAGGATCGTCTTGTAAAAAAGTGGTCGCCCCCGGGTGGGCTCGAACCACCAACCTTTCGGTTAACAGCCGAACGCGCTAGCCGATTGCGCCACGGAGGCCATATTTTGGAGGTGACTAATTTTTCAAATTCCTATCTATGACATATACCATTAAAAAGAACGGTAACTTCGTCACTTTCTTCTTCCCATTGAGGGGTTACTCCCTAACCTCCCCTTACAACTCTATTCGAAAAAATGCCCTAAATATCCACCCTGAATAGCACGTTTAGGGGAAAGGAAAATTTATATTTCCCTTTTCCCCAACTGAGCGAAGTTATTTACGATGTCCTTATTGTAATGCCATTTACGCCGGAAGGTATAGTTCCCATGGAAGAAATCGGCATATCAGTGCCATTCAGGAAATGGCATTACTATGAACCAGTTCCTAGATTAAGATATCTTGAATGTTTCAGCCCAACTGTGCAGAGCCTCCGTGGCGCAATCGGCTAGCGCGTTCGGCTGTTAACCGAAAGGTTGGTGGTTCGAGCCCACCCGGGGGCGATTTTTTTTAATTTGGCGGCTTAATGTATTTCCCATTCGAAGTGTGTCTAGCTGTACAAGTATGCGACTGAGTGTACCTGTTACTCGGAATGCCTTTACCGCTGAGGATTATTCCGTATTTTACGTCACAGGTGAAGCGGGACTAGAATTTAGAATGTGCTTCAAGTTTGACAGGATGTGACGCAGAAAATGCCGAATGTGCCGAAACGACGAAGAGTAGATTAATGTTGTTAAATGTTTTAATAATGCAATACAGTTCGGAGATTGGCCGTGGACCCACTGGTATACACCAGTAGCACCAATATCTGTCGGCATTGTTCGTCACTCAGCCTAGAAATACGAGTGTGTGACAGGGGAGTTGAAAGGCTGGTGCGGTTCAATATACGAGAATGTGGGAACTTGTTAATAACTTTATGGCATTCTCCTAAGTGAAGATATTTAAGGTGGATTCTTGTAATCCTTTAGGGACATCCGCCCGAAGTTTTACATCTATGCAATTAATAGTTACCATGTGGAATCATAGGTTTATCTTTCGAGAAATCACACTTAGGGAAGGAATTAATTAACGTATTCCTAAATGAAGAAGCAGTAATTATTACGAGGTCGAATAACGGCTTTCACGGCGTAATACCGTGGTATTTTCGCCCGGATTTTACGCATTTGTACGTTTAACTTGTCGGATCTCTGCATATTTTCTGCGAGTTCATCCAAATACAATCATATTACATCTAGTGGCTCCAATCCTGACATTCCAATACTTTCCCTTCTTCTATTACAGTGAAAATGCGTCTTTCGTGAAAATCTATCGATTGCCGCTCGGGCCAATTCCTTCATTTCCCCTTCCGACGTTTCCACGTGCTACATACGCATGTGACCATTGTCCTTAGGAATCCAGGAAAAACCCAAGTATTCCATTCCGTCAAACTTAACCGGTTTCTATACGAATTTCAACGGTTCAGGTGGCCGCTGCTTAGAAAGCCGTCATGGTTTTCTCCCGGTGTCTCCTGCTCTCGGGTATGTTCTCTCTGGTCTTCCGGAAATGCTCCTACTTTCAGCTTATTTTATAGCCTGTGTCTCCATTGAAGTTTTTGGCGTGTGATTGATTCTTATTACTTGGAAATTCGATCCAAGTATCCCCGAGATGGGCAATCAATTTTCGTGTTCTCCCAGTGGATCTGGTGGTTTCCGTTGATACTGCGCTCGGTCACGGCCGACTTGTCAAGTTGGTCCGCTAGGAGGTGTATACGGTGCTTCTTCATCTTGGTTTCAATCATACTTCCTATCTAGCCAACGTACGAATACACTCGTAGACTGCACCATGTTAGCATGTTGATATGCCAACTTGGAGATGTGCCCTGCAATCCTGGTGTTTTATGTCCAACTGGGTTTTTCGCCTTAATCACGTGATTCCGGTGGAGTTTGATGAATGAACACTTACCTGAGTTTCGGTGGAGACTGATAATTGGATTCAATATCAAATCTTCAAAGAATTCGAGAGATTTTTCCTAATTTTTTGGAGGCGGTTGGTAAGAATGCCTTGACTATCGGAGTAGTTTCTTTTTGGTGTGAAATTGTCCTTCATTGGTACAAGGACCTTTAAAGGCCAAACTCTATTTGGCATTTACTGCAGCCATCTCGAAGAAAAGTCTTCTTGGGGTGATTTAGTTCTTCTGGGAAGCTGTCCTTGTCTACAATAGGTCTGGCTCTGAGGATTAGTTAAGACAGCACAGTATTCTTTTGGTGGTGATGGTGGCTGGTACCGTTCAGGCATACAGAGTAGGTATCCCATACCCATTTTAGCCAAAGATGTCGTCCTTCCGATTGACTAAACATATCAAGGAAGGGGAGTTGTCCATTGATTTTCTTTTTTCTTGGGAATCGGATATTTGCATGTTGTCCATTCAAGTGTTAAAAAATCCGATGAGATCTTCCAATCCATTTTGACAGTCTAGGAAACCCGCAAGGTTTTCACCCAGTAGATTCGCCGGGAAAGCACGAGATAATACATCAAATATCTTTACTCTTCCTCCCACTACCACACGTCCTTCCTTCTTCTGGAATATCGTTGTTTGCTTTTCATTGACTACTATCTATTCAAGATTTTTACACATTCAATTTTTATCAAGTCAATGAGAAGTAACTCATTAGTGACCAGTTAGCATCTCTCAACAAACTATTCTTAAAACATTTCAGTGCAATTTAAAAAGCTCATAAGTTCGGCAAAATGCGGTCCCGAAGCGATATGAAACATATCATTTGATTAAAAGGACGACTGATTACAGACAAACTCTCAGTTTTGGTAAAAAATAATTATTTAAGCACAGCAGGTTTATTGGACTGCTGAATCTTAGTTTCTGATGTTGACAGATGTGCTGTCGTGTGGTGGACACTCTTCAAATACCTGCAATGGAACATCTTGACCTACATGCCGACGCGAGGGCCGGCTGCAATTCACTGGGAGATAACTGCTAAGCAGTAGGAATTCTCGAAAGATAAACCTGTCGACTTAAGCAAAGTATTCTTTGTGTCATCAACGAAAGACATTAAGATATATCAGAAAGGTCGATTGCATAATGCAGTTTAGGAAAATGGAATTTGTCTGAATGGGGAATCATTAAAGGACTTAACTTGTAAAAGGAGAGTTTTTGAAGCCTGTGAAGGATTAACTATTGACAGACGTGTTAAAACATAGTTATATTCTGAAGATACTGAGTCGCTCGTTCTAATTCATGGCCTCCGTGGCGCAATCGGCTAGCGCGTTCGGCTGTTAACCGAAAGGTTGGTGGTTCGAGCCCACCCGGGGGCGGAAATTTTTTATTTATTTCTGAAAATGGAATGATCCAGTTTAATTTTACGGAAAATTGAACTTCCCTTAAAATTCATTCGTGGCGTGAGAGTTGATATTATCGCTTTGTCAGAGATAATTTTATTCACCATAATATTTCATGTTGCGATCAAGCTCTCTATTCTGAAAATAAATTAATTTTGAAAATATCGCTGTTTGCGCCTCGATGGAGAAGATCCATATTTTCTATCGCTTTATGTCTTCGATCAATAAATAAATAGAGAGCTTTGGGTCACCATGACCTCTGTTCAAATGGTACACACCCGAATTGGGTTTGGTTCGTTGTTAGTATTTGCACCGTAATTTGGCTCCAATGTTATTATTATATGCCTCGATGCTTGATTGAGATGTCTCTAGCTGTGATGAACTTTTGGCTGAAAGAAATATAATAGTCTAAGCTGAGCTTGACATTTCCTAGGTCTCGTTCGCGTTGCTCAAGTTCTTTTACTTAAACATATATAAATTATACACCGCTAGCTTAGGTGATAGGAAAGTTTAATTATAGATGCCCATATTTTGCATTACAGCCAAATGTGAAAGGCGGAATCAGTCAAAACTGGCGTGAATGACCTTAAACCCAGTGTAAAATTATCATTATTCGGCACTCTGGTTGCATAGCCTGCAAAGAAGTAAGCGGTGAGTAAAATGGCTTATGTGGCTCAATATCCGTTGCCTCTGGTTGAACATTTTATGGCGAAGACCGTGCGACGTGATCTAGTCGGATTTTGAAACTAATGTTTTACAGTTTGCTATTTTCAAAACTCGATATTTTTTGCCACGTGATTTCGAAAGGTCTTACATTTATTTAATGATAGGTGCTCGATATACCTCACAGTGGTGGGGCTGGGAAACGTATCCTGGCTATTGACATAGTCTCTTCGGAAGAGACACAAGCTTATTTAGTATGGTGAAAGTGGGCCGTGGTTATTACTAGGTTTCGAATTCGCTTAAGGTATTCTGACGAAAATGTTGGAAACCGTTTCTAGAGTGCCCTAACCGTTACCTGGGAATGCTTGCTACACGTATACCACCGAGGATAGTAACCTTGTATCCTGCCCTTAAATCCTCGCTGAAAAAACAATTCTTCGTACGACCAAAGCCACGACGGACAACGTAGGTGGTATAGGATTGAACCACTAAATAATGTAAGTGGGAATACCAGTACATTTGTTGCGTGGATTGTGAGTGGTGTGTGTGCGAAGGAACGAGAGCTGGTGAATGCAGGAAGCAAGTCCAATGTACGTGCAACAGTGCGCAATGGGTGCGATGTATTTGAAATTGATGGAAATGGTTCGGCATTTAACATGGGAATATTACGGAGGTGTAAGAAGCATAAAAAGATAAGATAGCTTGGGAAAATTTTTTTAAAAAGGAGCAAGAGTCCTAAAACCAAAATAAAACTTTCTTAACTTCGCTTACACCGAAAGGGAACGGCGTGAGGGGTACGTACTGATACTTTCCCCTTGATGTTCGAAGTTACGAAACAAGTGAAGCATTAATGCAGCACCAGAGAATGGGTCCAAATTATGGGGGGAAAAGCCACAATCTAGCGTTTTCTTTTCCTTGGAACCTTTCACCATGGTGTCATTCCAATCGTAATTATAGTGTACAAAACTTGTCGGGAATAGGGGAACGTAATGAAGGAGCACCTCCGCGATGATTAAGTTGTACTATCCAAAATCCGGAATTCACGCAACACCAAGAGTGAATTCCGCAAGAGACGAAGGCTAAATTCGATCAAACATAGGTGAAAAGAATTGGTGACCCATGCTGGGCTTGAACTACAGGTACAGGAACCTGTATCAACCTTTGGGATCATCAGCGGAATGCGCTCGGCTATTGCACCGCGGAGGTCGTTTGTAGATGTTCGTAGATGCAGTTAATCTTTTTACAAGAAATCATAAATTGACATCGCTCTGTTATTGCAACAACATATTTTTGTAAAATTTCCACAAGAGGTCTCCATCCTAATTAAACCCCGAGCCTTCAACCTCGTAACCGTCAGAAGTTATCAATCCGCGGATTGGTCTGCTACGACTCTCTTACTTCTCGTCCTAATTGACATATTTATTTGCAACTCATCGTACTTTTAGATTTACCAGTATGTACTCGACGTATATTGGATCATCTTTATCTGTAGGTTTTCACACCCGATTATCGTTCTGTTGTTGTATTCACGAAACTGTCTTGTCTCAAAATGTGGTTAGTGTAATTGCCCAATTGAATTATGATTAGCGAGGTAGCTAAGATTTGAGTTCCCTCTCTGAGCATTCGGATTTAATTCCCTAAATGGAACGATTTTTCAGCCAATGGCCGCTAGGCTTCAACTATTGATTTGTTGAACATTTCATAGTAATTTCTTCTCCTTTCACGTTATTCCCTTTAAGCCCTTCTTATATTGTTTTTTATGTATTTTACTCATCGGCAGTGGCTGAATCGTTGCCGTGTGTAGCTATGCTTTTAATTTTCTCACGACAGATAATTTTGTTGTATTTTGTGTTGTGTCAGTGTACAATGATGGTTTCACTGCCATTGGAGTGAAATATATCACGTACGTCAACATGTGTTACGAAAAACTAGGGTGCATAAAATTAACGACTACAATTTATACACAATTGTATATATGGTCTTCAGAGTCTTTTATCCTCTAAGGAATGTTGGGCAATCCTTACATTCTAATACGGCAATTTTGAGTTGACAAAAATTTGTGCCGAGTTTATATTTTGCATCCCCGAGCTTCCATTTAACAACCGGATTAGAATGCAGATTCCAATATGGAGTTTTAATTCTGCTGCCGAATAGAAACAAATAATGCTTCTAATTCAGTATTACAGGTACTTTTATGATTAATGTACCCTCAAAAAAACATGGCGTGATAGTTGAAAACCAGATTAATATCACAGTGTTTAATAAAATACTGGAGACTTTTGCTTCCAATTATCTGATTAGTTGGCCGGTTGTATTGAGATTGTTCTAATGTACTAGTTCTGCGAGTGATGGTCTGATCCTTGGATGAAAAAGTTAAATCTAATGAATTTTTTCCCGCATTTATCATTCCTTAAACACATCGTCGGAGACTTTTTTTTAACAAAGAGAGATTTGATTGAAGATTAATTGAAGTTAATTTGATCAAATAATTACGTAGAATTGGAGGATTGGATACAATCAGTCATTCATTCAATAATTTGTGAAACTTTTTTATAAATAAAACAGTTTTTGGCGTAACATGGTGAAAAATCTTCACATTGACATTTGAAAATTAAAAAGCCAAGTTGTTTAATTTTCAGATGTCAAACTTTTATATGCCTAGTGTCCGAACACCCCCTGCTGAATAGCTCCAAATGTTTGATTTGTATTCAAGGTTCGACCCATGAATTGAGAGGGAACTCCTTACACTTCTTTATCAGAAGATGTCACGATATTTTTCCTTGAGTAAAATGTCTTCAAGCATTGTATTGAATGCAGTCAATCTATTATTTTTTTGCAAAATTCGGACTTAAAATAATTAAAGCTGTGTCAATTTGCAAACGGAGAATAGTTGCGCATGCTCGGTAGCGGCTATGGTACTCATTTTGGATTGGCAAATCGTCTGATCAAGTTATGAACATGTAAAATTAAAATTTGGTGGGTAAGTACAGATAAAAAAGATCGCCCCCGGGTGGGCTCGAACCACCAACCTTTCGGTTAACAGCCGAACGCGCTAGCCGATTGCGCCACGGAGGCCACAGATAACTGTGATTTCTTCGTAAACCCTATCATCTCCTGTACTGGTTCTGCATTGAACGCAATACTTTGTCTGCATGGCTCACTAACTCGTGATAATTCACAAATTCCACTGATTTAATGTCTACTTTCTTTTTCTATATCCATCATTTTTATTGCCATCTTTTCATTTATCTCCGATTATGCTTTGATAAACATCGGTGGTAGTGGACAATCCTATCTTATGCCCCTGTTTATCATTGCCCATCCTCTCCACCCGCCGCCACCACTTGCCTAACCTTGAGACCCAAACTGGTTTCGCATGCGCCACCTATTCCTCCAGTCCACCCCTATCCACATCACCACGTTAAAATAATGGTAATCAGGCTCAGTGTAGTCTTTAGAGCCCCTTTTCGAAATTAACGAATTGAGCAATAAGTCCCGGTTATACACTATATGCAGTACTGTTTGTGATCTAAGTACCGTTTTGGCATCACGCGTACGTCGCCTATTTCTTGACCAAAACTGATCTTTAACTAATACTAATGAGTACATAGAAATTCAACCTTTCACGTTTTCCTAGATCCTTGACTAGATCCTTCCTGGATTTCTCTATCCCTACAGCTTTGTTCGATTCCATTTCCTATAACACCTTTTCTATCTCGTAATCGAGTATGCTATTTTCATTTACATCAAATACTCTCTTTATATCAAGTTTGCTGGTCTACTTTGCCGCAGTGGAGTTATTTAAATCTTGTCTGAATGTTTTCTTGTTCGACTAATACTTTTCCCGTCAGATTTATACGAGTGTGAACGTATTTTCCGTTCTTATTTTATGAGGGTGCTTCCTGTGGTGCCCACCCTTTTCATCCTGTATTCTTAGTCTTTCCATGTTCTCACATTGTTCCTTCCACGATTTCTTTCGACCAACTAGTTTCTCGCCGTAGTTCACTACTTATCCCTTCTTTCTCCATCGAGATTCTGTGAAACGATATTTCGTTACCTTCTCTAATGTATCTTACTTATCATCTCTTTTGTAATCCATGGCTTCCTCAACCTTCTCATATTAACTGTCGTATTTTTATGTTTGCGATTCTTGTATTCATTATTTTTAGGAAATTCCTTACCCTTTCTTCAATACCCATTCCATTTTCCTCTTTGAAATTCGTCAGCTGCATTCTGATAGTCTCGATAGGATCTTATACATTTTACTTTACTTTTCTTCTTTCTATCCTTACGTGTCTTCTTAAATATGACGATGTACTTCATGAGCACTAAATCGTATGAATCCATATCTACTTCTTTGGAGGAAATTGTGGTAATCAATCACATTACATCACAATTTTCAGTTTTTTCCCTTGAATTAAATAATTTGCTGTAATACATGTGATAATGTATCTGGAACGTTTCTTATAATTTTTTCAAGTATTATCACGAGAGTAATTATAACTGAAATAGGTATTAAGATGTACTGACGAAAGGGTTTATTTTCAATTTGTAACAAAGGAACTCTTCAGTAGAGGTGTTTTCGTTGATTATGCTGGAATATCGTGAAATGGGTGAAATAAAATGCAATACGGATTTTTTGTTATAAACCTGCGAAAAGTGTCAGGCCACAGCTCTATCATTATTGTTTCCCTTCTGAAACTCATTTAAGCGTCTATTCGTCTCTAATTTCATTCGGACGAAAGAGCAGCCATGATTTCCGAAGACATTCTGCCAAAAACTGGGGATTAGTGTACTGCTGGATTAAATCGCCTCACTCCCTGGTATCGAATCTGAAAGCCACAACACTTTCGATAAAACGATTTGTATTGTTTTCACGTGGTATTTGTCGTGAGTAATCTAAGTATGAAATTTCTTTATTATTACAAGGCTGGTAGGACAGAATTCCATTCCCCGTGAACTATTATACGATATTTGTAATTAACCCCTGTTGACGTTATTTTCCACTAAATACTCGCTTCTCCAAAAGAAACCTTTCTCTTAAGCCGTATTTTCTATCATTCGCAATTCATCCCCAATCATTAAACCTCCATATTTAAAAGTCTTCTCCCTCTTACCCTCATTTTCTTTCCCTCTGTGATTTCTGTTTCTAACTGGAAAGAGCTGGAAAACCTATAAAAAGTATTGAAGTGAAGCAATTCCTTCAGCAGCCTCCCCGCTCGACGTGAGTCCTGTCATCACGCTGGCCCAACTTATCCTCCCAACTGTTTTTAAATTACTTAAAAATGAGTTCTACATTGTTCATGTTAAACTAGAAATTTGACATCTATCGAATTGAAGCAAATAAAATTTTTGAGTGGGAGAATTGGCTACGATAGCCTACACCTACTTGGTAAGAGGCTGTTGAAAATGATTGTGAATATCTATACTTTCCTCTGCCTAAGTGTCATTAGTCTATGCTTATCCCGACGCAAGTGAATAGCAAGTCACATGATTGTTATCATCAAGCACATACATATCAAAGAGCATTTATACCATTATATTATCGTATCCTACCGATAACCTTTCAGAAAAGGCTTTAATGAAAAGAGGTTACTCGCTAGCGATTTTTCGCTAAAGAAACATTTAAAGTTAATAACACGCACATTCAAACCGCTTTGGCGTACATCTTCAGTGAGACGTTTTTTAGACGTCTCAATTAGTTTTACCGTTCCGTTTGATCTTACAGCTTCATTTTTTCCGTTGTAGGTTAATTCCATTAACGTCCAGTAGCTGTGCATCGTTTGTCATTTTCCTAAAATGGGATATGCCTTTTACGGAGTTTGCTCGATGTTTCCGTACCTACGCAAGGTAATTGACGTTTCCATGGTAGATGTATTGAAATGTTTTTTCAGAGAGGGTCAAGCAAGTAATATTATACAGCTGTTTTTATGTTCCTAATCTTGTGGCAGTGTCGTAAGCTAGGCAGAGGAAAGAAAATGAATAAACGCAAGACTGAATAAAGAATGGAATGTTGAAGGTATTGAAGGAAATACGAAAATATATGGAGTGAAAAACTTGTTTTTTTTTATGATAGGCCTTACGGTATTTAAAAAGTATTTTCAGGTATTCAAAATTTCCCTATATTTATTTTTCTCTGGACTGTGGGCAGGTGTAAATGTGCGGTTGGGCTATAAATGCTCGGGTACTCTTCATAAATATATAACATAGATGGCTGCGCAGTACCTAGCACTGAGTTTGCACACCTGCTGCTAGAGTAAGAGGAGTTTTCAATAATTAAAATGGCTTCATTAAGGGTTCAAGAACAGCGTCTAACATCCGTGTTCTCCACTTACGTGGTTTAACACCCATCAAAATTCATCGTCAACTCGTGGGAAATTCAGGATTGGCATTATGGATGTGAAAAATGAGTCCTCATGGATGAGACATTACAAAGAATTCCGTCGTCAAAATTTACGTCGTGTGACAATGAATTTAAGAAACCTAGGCCACGGACCATCAGCAATTTACGAGGGGGCAAAAGGGAAATCTAAAGAAGCGTTTTAGGTGAACATGGAATCATGACGTAGACGTTGTAACCAAATATGAGTGTTTACATGTGATTCGTCTGAAAGCCATACTTAATTCTTTAATCCAGAGCTGTGTATTTCTATCACTGCCACGTTATCACAACGCAGTAAATGAATCCTATGACAAATACCTCCTCCTCCTACATAACTACTGTCTGATTCGTAATGATAGACCTGTGGACTTTGAGAGCGTGTTACTTTGGTAACCCTAGTTCTAGAGAAACATACTTTAATATAATGATAGCTTCATGTGTGCCCTAAGTACACGGTGCAAATTTATCGAGGAACCATGAACTCAACTAGCTTTTTACAAGATATCGTAAAAAACCGAAAAAGGAATGTAAAATGATGCGAAGCACGCGTTTTTTCCCTTTTCTGTGACCTTACTTGAAAAACTTTTACTTTCAGGCGTAGGAAAATTTCACCGCCAACAAGTGAAGCCATAAAATTGCTTCGATTTTGCATTTATATCGATTCACTGAAAATGCATCGACGCGTTTGCAAAATGTATATCATGATAACAATTCTCGAGCCCATCTGCACGATTTCGGAAATATCCGCATCCCTGTACCATATTTGGTCGAAGTATTTTATTTTTATCTGTCGCCTAAACTTTATCTGTTTACATATACAGGTATACATATATTTGGACTCCATTCAGGAATCCACTCTAACGAATAATAAGTTACTTGTAAGAAAATAATGATATTTTCTACTTTAGTGAATTTATTAAGGATTTTTTACGAACTATACTTGGTATCATAAGCGATTTGCCCCATCGTCACGATCAAGAAATGGCTGCTGGAGTCGAGACTCGAAGTTTACTTGGTGAACTTTGATGCAATACAGTTACTTTTCAGCAGTGGGTCTTTTGAAGGTTTAACATGTATCTGAAGTTATTTTATCCTTTAGGAATGTATTCTGTCCTTCGAGAGGTAATGAATTCATTTGAACTACTTAAAATGGAAAAAAATATACATATAAAAATAATATATATAAATATATATACTGTTGCCCGAATATATATATTATATATATAATATAAATGGACTAACTAGTCGACACAAACACAGAAACTGAAACACATAAAAGAGGGACTCACTGGTTCTCGAATTTTCGGTGGTGCAACCACCTTTCTCAAGAGGAATTAGGAACAGAACTGCCATTCCATATATATGTATATATATTTAAAAAATATATTAGGGCAATATTATATGCCTTAATATATATATATATATATATATATATATATATATATATATATATATATAGTATATAGTATATATATTAGGGCAACTGTTTCCTATTGAAAATTGGCTATTTAATTTTATGCCGAGTCTATCGGCTAAGGAGCTTATCCTTGGATAATAAGCCAAAGTAACACTGAGATGTTGCTAAATAGTGTAGCACTTTCGTTTTAATGACAATACTTTTTCATAAAAAAAACTCAACTGCCGTTAATTTCTGAATACCCGCGAGCATAAATCACTCAAAGGAAAAGCGAAAGGCCCAAGATTAGCACTTTTTGTCACGCAAAAGTAGACCTGCGCAAGAAAAAAATTCACCATCTTGCTCCCTGGGACCGTTCGAATATTTCCAGCAAGCGAAACGGACGTGAAAGGGATGCTTGCGAATATTCACGAACAAACATGTAGGTATCCCTTTTTCAGAGGTACCTGCTTCGTGAGAGTCCTCGTTTCCTGTGACGTACTTGCTGCGCGGACATTGAGAGAAAATAGGTAGAACAAGACACCGTTAAATTTTAGCACAGCAAAAACATGCTTCAGGGAAAATCTCAGCCGACTGCCTCTGTATTTAGGCACTGCGGTCGTCACGGACGACTGATTCACCCGCGCTAGTCCCTCGAAGATTTATTGCAGCCTCCGCGAATGGCGAAATTGCCTCGTGATCGAGTCTCTAGCAGTCTTCAATATTTATTGTCGCAAATCATAGAGCGACATGGAGTGAAATTATAGTACGCTACCATAATTTCCAATAGAGCAATAATACGCCTCTCAAAGATTTAAAAGGAATTATTTCTTCAACATTTATCTGCGTCATCTCACTAGGCACTCGTTTTGTTCTCATTTTTAATCTCTTTCCAGGGGTAGTAAGCACCTTGAAGTTCATTCGCGTTTTGATTTGCCTTAGCTGGCCACTCGCATCTAACCACATTGAAAAATGTTTGATATGGTCGTTCGGTCGGAGTATAGCGTCTAAAACTGTTAAGCATTTCCTCGTTTCGTACAAAGAAGTATTTATATCATTACTCTGGATGTGAATAATTTGAATGAATGATTGAAAATTGTGATGATACTAAGTGCATTTATTTTCACTTATGACTTGAGAAAACACCCCTTAAAAGTATTTCATCCTTTTAAGTGAACTTTTAGAGAATGGTTCGGTAGCTCAAGTTTTTTTAAGAGTAACATTTAATCTACTCAATCTACATCTACTCAATACCCCGCAAGCCCCCACAAGGGCGTGTGGGGGGTTGTTAGGGCACCGCCCGTATTTTAGAAAGAAAAAAACCGCATGCAGAAGCCACAAATTTATAGTCCACAAACCAAACATGGTAAACATTCATGCAAGAACCCTTTCACCCCACACACATGCAAACTCACAAACTACCAACAAACATACACATGCATCTACATTTAAACCTAATATCTTTGAATTTTCACATTTGCTCCGACTTGCAACTTAAATGTTTTTAATATTTTTAGAGGAACTTCGGTTTCTTACTATTATGATTTCTGATTGTTCTGGAAAAGAATTAGTATTTGAATCTATCTGTATTGGAATCTATCTCCCTTATTTTATCTTTGTGATCTGATCTACCTAAGTAGTGTGGGGCCATTATAATTCCTTTAGTGTCATCGTTAAACTCGTCGGTTCTGAATCTTTCTAAAAGTCTTAATTCTCTCTTGTTCTCTTCGTATTTCAAGGGACTCCCAGCCTAAATCCCCTAAGAGACCTGTTACACTTTGATCTCACTATAACAATTTTTAACAAATCTGGTGGATTTTCTCTGAACTTAATCCAATCCTTTTTACCAGATTTTCTCCCAAGGATCCCAAATACTTGCGGCATATTCCAAATGTGTTCTAACCTGATCAAAATAACACCTCCTTTTCCTTTCTCGTTACATTTTCCCAACCAACATTTGCGCTACTTCGCCAAATCTCTGTGTAATATTCAGTTTTTTATTGATAAACTCGATGGTTTCAGGCTTCACTTTGTGGAAATCCATTCTAATAAATCAAAAGAGAGATGGTACTTTTTTCCACACTTTATTATTTAAAGTCGACCGGTTTCGTCGCATAGGCGACATCATCAGACCTGATGATGTCGCCTATGCGACGAAACCGGTCGACTTTAAATAATAAAGTGTGGAAAAAAGTACCATCTCTCTTTTGATTTATCAGTTTTTTATTGCTACTCTAAACCTTTTCCAGGTATTCTTTAGCCAGAAAGGATAATACAAAATGAAAATATCGCGTGCTGATATTTAGTTTAGTCTTAGAGTTTTAACAAATAATAGGCCACGCATTTGCAAATCGAGAACTCCGACCTTGCATTATCGCAAGGGTAAATAATTTCAGTCATAGGTGCATTTTAATGCCATTACCAAAAACTTGTTTCAGAGCTTACAATTAATGGAATCCTGCGTTTTTTGAACCAGCTGTTTAGTTATCCAGTAGATACTTGAGAAATAATTTGACAAACACGTGAACAATCAAGCAGGTGTTTTGTTTTATTAGCTTTTTACAATTTATCCTATACGTTCAGCGAAACCTAGAGGAAGGATCTCGGTTTAGAAGAGAGCATCTCGGTGCACAATTTTTGGCTTCGTTTAAATTATTTTGTTAGCCGGTTGTAATAAGTTAACATCACAACAGTTTATAACTTACAATGGGTAGAAGGGAAGAAAATCAATAATAAGCAAGCATGATTGGGAATGTAAGAGAAGTTTGTTAGTAGATGTTATATTCGTTATGAAAATCCGAGAGAGGAGATATTGAAATACAATAGAATCGTGAAGAATTTTATAGAGGAGAGAATGTTGAACAAATGAGGTGGAGGAAAGGAAGTAGTAGATATTTCTGAGGGGATCATTTGAGGTGCAAGGTAGCTCTGGAGATAGATTTTATGTAGCGCAAAGAATTTTTCATCCTAAGAAGTGCTATTTTCCTAATTGACCACACCATTTTGAAATATCCTTCATGATTCTACAAACATACCTACAACCGATAAACTAGTACTATTTACAATAGTTGAGTGATGCCGACTCGACGAACTGGAAACCAGCATGATGCCTAAGTACGTATTGCGGGCGTCGCGTAATCTGATCACAAGGCTCATCACTGTGCTTTGCAAAAGCAGTGATGCCATAAAACTTTGTGGTTCAATGTGGAATCGTTGAGTGAAATACGCTCTTCGTGAAAAGTGTTCCCTGACCACGTTAAAAAAGGCATCATTACCAACGAGTGCAACAGTAAATGAGTGTGCTTTAAAGCAGTAAAAGCTTTTCAGAGTTGACTTAAATTGAAATACTTTAATGATCCTTGTGACAAAATTTATTGGTTTTGCAATTCGATAATGCAAATATGGTTCGAAAGTACTTCTGGGTGGAAAAAATAGATGAAAATAAGTACATCATTATGGAGCGAACAGCAAGTCATCGATCATCTGGTGCTCTCGAAGGATTTTTTGTCGGTTCCTCATAATTGCACGATAATCACACCCCGGTTTCTCATCATCACTCTCTTTCATTATGATGATAAATAATGCGCTAAAGTTTTAAAGAATTCATCTGTCTCTGTCGGCGTATTCGTCATTATTTACTTCGGTCAGCTCCCTCTTGATCTTCCAATCTTATCATTTCCTTCCTTGTTATTTCTACCTACGAGTATTTCAGGCATTCTTGTTTAATAGATACGTATGTATAATATATGGTGCGGGTTTCGATCCGTTTGCTCTGCCTCAGCGTTGAAACTTCGTAGCTAGGGCAACGTCACTTGAAATGGATTTTTCTTCCCATGTATAAGTCTTGGAAATATCGGTCGAGAAAAACCTGGCGTTTTCCTTCATTTCTGTCGATCAGCTACAAAATTTCTTTTAAGAGTGAAAGGGAGAATTGTTTTCTTTTTGGACGGCAATTGCTGACTTTTCTCCATATGGTTTTGGAAATAGTGTTGATTTTGAATAAATAAAAATTATTAAATATAGGGGTATGAGTGTATATAATAAATATGAGGGTATATATAATTAATATTGGGGTTGCCATCAGGGGTTAAATGGAAGAAGGGTCTCAATTTCGCCCAAATAAAAACGTTTATTTATCTATTTTTTTACAATAATCTCCTCAAAAATTGTAAACCTTATGCAACATTTCTAACTATGTGATCAATGTCTGCAGTTCTCAACAAATTATTATTGTAAAAAATGTTTTGCAGAACATTCTCGAATATCTCTCATTAAAGGATCCTTAAAGGGAGCATCATGCTTCAATACTACAAGTATTATGAGGCGTCGCGTCTTCAAAAAACTGTACATTACCTAAGAGAATATTAAACGCTGATGAATTTCTTAAAAGTATGAGTAATAAAAGCTTAGTTTGTGAGTAAAAATATTAATGAGACGTTCAAATGGAATAGCGGGCGAGCGATACCATGAAAATTCAAATGCAGGTAAAAATGAAAGTTGATAAGGCCACAGTTTTATATAATGGGTCTTTTTTTAATATTTTCAGCTACCAGCTGCTTTTAATGAATTACCTGATACCTTTCCCTTCATAAAATATTTATATTTTTAGTAGCGTTTAACATCATGTGATCATATTTTTCATAATAAAGATTCTCACTCGTCCCCATAAAAAGATCACATTTTTCTCTGGTTCCCCGTATACTTTTTTTCACTTTTTAAGAAAGATATTAGTTTATAAATTCTAAAGGTTTTGATTCTAAATTTATAAACAAATGATTATCCCAGGTCGGATGATTTATTTGGTATAACTGAGAGCTGAAATGCTAATCGTTGCAATGGTACTTCCATTTAAATTCGAACTTTTCGACCTTCGCATTACTCGACCAATAGCCATTCCCGTTAAGTATAAAATCTTCGCCGCACTCTTACAATACTATGCTCCAGACTCCCTTATTAAGTCTGTCTCTTTCTGTTTTAGTTCATCCAACGTTGCCGAAGAAACCGAGAGGCTACGTATATCCGAACGTTCGCGTTTATCGCTGGTATTTTCCACTTCCCTTCACCTTCATCCTCTTCCCCTCTCCGTCTTAGGCACTCTCGCTGAAAAAGCCTTTCCATTCATTATTTCTTCAATCCGATGGTCGGTTGACTGGAGGCCTCCAAATTTCACCATCCAATAATAAACCTCTTACGGCCCGTTACCTCCTCCGTCGGGAGTACATCTCCCCGTATTTGTGTAGCGAATTTGTATTTTCCCCTTGACCTTTCCCGTGGATCCTGCCCTTCTTTTTTTCCCTTCTATTATGTTCTTAGAAAATCCATCGGATCTCAAGGTGACCAATTTATCAGGCCCATCTTCTCAATTCCTTAGGCATTTTACCCTTCTGTACAACCTTACCGTCCTCGGCCATAAAATCTTCAACCACTTTCAAAGGAATCTTGAGCATCAGTTTTAAAAGTGACCTAATCTTCGTATATCAACAATGCCTTAATAGGCTGCTTTTTTATCATGTTGGTGAAACCTGAATTGATTTTGTTAAATTTTCCTAGTATTACCCATGGATACAATTCCAACATTCATATAGCATTATCAGTACAAACACGAACTCCAACATGGCATGTTTTAGGAACGGTTTATCTATCTGTGCATCTTGTAGAGGACGATTCATAATTACCTCCGGTGTTTCGAAGATTTACCATTTCAATAACTATAACAAATGCAGCCATAAATAGTATACGTACTAGTATATTAAGAAGTTTCCCAAGTGTTGTCCTACATTGCCTATGTCACGTAGGTTACGGGACAGACATGAATCCTGACTTTTTTATATTACATTTCCAAACTTTGAAAACCCCGGAAGTAATAATGAATCAACCTGTATAATTATGGATTTGTATATCCTACGCATATGCATTTTCTTGTAGTCGTGTATCCCTCTCTTATTGCACTAGCAGCCTCGTAATTATGAAAACCCTTGTATTTTGAACCATCCTAAGTTAGACGTTTTTGAACTTCTTCAATCTCATGTCGTGATGCTTTCGATAAGGTGAAATGTAGTGTTTTTCTCAACTCCTCGTAGTCCTATGCCTAATTGTATTGGCGGAAGAAAAAGACTTTTCGGAGTTCAACTCAAATATTTAGTTTAGTTTATGTTGTTGTTCCTTCTCTTATTCGAATTCTATGGACTCGATCGGTTATTCTTCTGATTTTTTTAATCCGTCCCAGTGTTTTCCAGCCTTGTGAAAATATTGTTCCGCTCGAGTTTTGAAAGACTTTCTCCTAGCCCACGAGTTCCACGTGCAGTGGTTTGTTGACGTGCTCGAAAGACAGTTTTTGAGACCCGAAATAAATCACTGCCCTAAGCGTCAGCCTACTTTGGCTATTCGTCGAATTGATGCTGGATTATTAAGCCGCGCTAAATGCCGACTAAAGAGGTTAAAAAAATGACCTATCTAGGAGATAATGAAACATGAGGTTGCAAAATCGAAAATCTCCCTAAGGCGATCGGGTGTGAGGGATTGGACGTTAAGAATCCGAGGATGATGAAAACGAGCTCCTTCGTGGATTGGAAATTACAGCTGGCTTCGCAATCAGGATCGCCTTGATGTTCAGGAAAGACGAAACTGCGTCAATAGGCACAGGCGCACTAATGGTTTATTTCACATTATTTTTGCCTTTAGACAAATACCAAAAATATCTCGTTGTTAATTTAATAATGAAGTGAGTATTCAGTTATCATATACTAATAATCGAACTAAAGAAATATTAGTACCTTTTTATGAAATCTCACGATTAACGAATCCTTTTTTTTCAGTTGTTAAAATAGAACGATAAAATTTGTCATTCTTTCTTGGAAGTTTATCTGTGGCAAATCTTATTTCTTCCGTGAAAAATCCGAACTCCAATGGCCTGGGATTTTCGACGTGTAATGGGGAATGTTGGGGTATCCACAATGAATATATTGTGGAATTTATCTGCCTCTTAATTAATAAAGTAATTAATGAAGTAATTAATGAAGTAATAATCACCCCGACAGTTTTCAAAAATATGTTTTTTGTCAACCTTAACCTCTTACAAATCCTAAACTGCCGTTGGCAATTGCACAATGATGGGCAAACCGAAACTCAAAATTACGAATCCTAAAGGACAGATTTTTGTTAATGGCTGGTGTTTCCTTTATGCGATTTTCTTTATTCTTTCTTCATCAGACTATATTCATTTTCTTTGATTTTATCTGTGATTCCGAATGGCACTTTGGTGAACATTTATTATAAATTGTGATTTTCGTCATAAACAAAGGCTGCAATAACTCTTTGGGGTGAGTAATTATAGCCCATTTAGACCACAGTAAAGAATTTCGAAGGGCAATATTGAAATCGTAATGATCACTAATATTAATCCCTTCGATCGCGTTCGTGTCCTGAACAGCCACGATGAAGATTGCCAGTAGATTTCCTTTGGATATCGAACATGTGATCCCAAACTCCGCTGTGTAAAGCTTTGAAGGTCATGTTCTTTATCGGGGAAATCAATAAAAGAACTCCTGAAGGTATCCATCGGCAGCCTGCTTCGTATTTATCATGTCCAGCCAACCCGATTGTCGTCCCTTGAATTTAAAGTGGAAATATAGTATTTTCAATGAATTTATTTTATTTATCGACTCAATTGGGCGAGATTGAGACTAATAGTGCCTTCTTCCACCTAACCCTTAAACACGACATTGAAGACAATTATTTACACGCAAGCCCTAGGCTGAGGAAAATCCACCTAGGCGGGAATCAAACCCGCGCCCTCTGGGTTGGCAGGCGATGACGTTACCCTACCGCCACCGGGACCGGCTGCCATCAATTAAAGTGGGGGAAAGGCACAAACTTATGCCGCATGCAGGTACCAAACCACTGAGGCTTAAGGTGTATAGAATTTAACCTACTACATGAAAACTCTGTCAGCGCTTAAGATCATTTTCGTGACTCCATAGACCACAGTGATGAAACTTCGAAGGCCATAATGATCAGCGTTGTGTTCCTTCTGAATGAATGTTCCGAAGGTTGCGCTTTTAAATTCAAGCGTTTTGAGTCTCCGACACGCCCATGCGCTTATTCCATTCTCCCATGCCACTAAACCATCCACGCAACCGCATCATCGATCAAAGACACCGAGGTACGCACAATACAATAACCCATGAAGAGGCGGCACTTTAATTGTGACGCGACTTACTCCATGGTAAGCTTTGACCCAGTAATGATTATCAGAATAAGTGATGTACTAAGCTTAATACGGTTCCAGCACTGACAGATTTCAGAGCTCGTTCTTCCCTTGGAAGCGGAGCCAAGTGAGTAGAGCTTTTGTCTACTGGGGCCATGTTCGATTCCCGGGGACTTCGGATAACAACTCACCAGTTTATCCGAAGTTGTATTTTTTGGTGACCATATCTTCCTGGAAAACCACTGGCGGCATATATTAACTATCTGTCCCCCTAAACCGTTGATGTGTGAATGTCACTCTCCATAGGGTTTGGCACTAGCTATTAATCCCACCTCTGGGTCAATAGCTGTGGTTATCTTCCCTCAGGTAAATCTAGAACTCGACGCAATTAAGGTTAATCACTCTGACAATTTTGAAATAACGTTTTTTTACAGCCATTTCCTCTTACAAAATCTTTTATGTGCGCCCTCGATTGCATAACAATATGACATACCATGTCACACGTTCTGTTGGAGTGTGATTTGCTTGAATACGAGCAAGAGACAGACGAATGAGATTTTCATTCGCAGGAACTCATAAAGGCAGTTTGCTCTTCCGTTTGATATACTTAAATCTTTTTGCCCTTGACAGTTAGCTAGACATCGTACCGATATTCGTTTTCTCCTTGCAGGAATGTTTCTCGATTCGGGGAGCTAAAGTCCCTCGAAGGAATCTCTGCAAAAACCCAATTTTAGGCAGCCGTCCCGTAGTCCGTTTTCTGGGTTAGTGAGTTCAAAGTTGAAGTTTTCTGTTTAGTCTCTATGCAGTGCTGAACAAGGCTGTATCAACACCCATCCTCACTCGAGCAACATAAAACATTCTCATTCCTGGTCTGAGGCCTGAAATATTTTTGATTAACCCAGGATGCCATTCGATAGTGAATTTTGAAGCTAATCACAGAATGATAAATATTTCTTATCAGACTATTTTTCGCTGTTCACGTTGCTTCTTTGAAAGTACATAATATTTCTCAGTTCACACTGTCTAATATTTTCTATCTCAAAAGATATTGAAAAAGAATTGAAACCTCCTAGATGTGGATTAGGAAAGGAATTTCGAGTTTTAATGTTTGGATTATATAAGAAATGAGGTGGCACTGATCAGGGTGAAGAAATGAGATGGGAAGATTATCGAATGAAACATACTGAGTCAGTAAAATTTACTCTCAGAATTTTTACAGCTACCAATACATTTTATAAAGGGATTCATTGCAGTTACAAGATGATTACAGTTTCTTTGGATACTGTAATATTTTAAAAGTGGGCCTAGGTAACACTTTCATTGTTTTTACACTGATTTTATACATACATTTTCTATTTTAACAGTTTAAATATCTAAATAAGGAATGCCAGAGATGCTGCTTTATAACAAGTTACTTGCACAGATCAAAGCTGAGAGTATTATTTAATTGCATTTCACAGATTGTGGTATTTAAGGTTTTGGAGAAACTGGTTATGAAAATTTAATAGCCGATATCGTTAGTGCCCAAAATCAGGAATAATTGTTCTGGAACTGATTTCGAATAGGAGAAAATAAATTGGAATAAAAATATTATCCATTGATTAAATATAACGATAACTTGGGGAAAATAATGATTATTTTACAAGCACTGGTTACATTTTTCGAAACATCACGAATAGACGAACAAAATACCCAAAATAAATCATTACAGGTTACTCAGTTACTTCCCGTAACTGGTAAAGAATAGCGATCATCTATATGAACAATCGAAAAGAGAACTGGCTCGATAGCACGGTAAGAAGGAACTGCCTACTGAAGGGTGTGGTCCAAGCTGAAAGAAAGGGAGGAGAAGGGTGAAAATAATGGATAGTTTTAAGAATGGAGGGCAACGAGAAGGAATGAAGGGAAGGGCAGAGGGTAGGAATAGTTGGTTGAAAGACACGTAGGGACCTGCGTAAGCAGATTAGTCAGTAGATTAATAATTGTAATATTTTTGAAAATTAAATTTATAAAACGCCTCTCGAATTGAGTTTCTCAAAATCATTCATCAGGATTAAGTCAATAATATATACATTTTCTTTCAATTTTTCGAGTCGAACGACGTACGAGTCGATAGATTCAGTAGTCGAATGCCCTTCCAGCTACGCTATGTAAATATTAACTCATGGGAAAATTGAAATTTTTAACAGAACAGGGGAAGAAAATTTACATAAAAGAATTTCGTCGTATCTGATCTCACACCATACGTTTTTAATGAAATATAACGAAAACCCAACCATAATAATCATCCCGAAGGTTGGCTTGATTTGATAGGCAAGGATAGACCTCACCCAGCATAAGCACAACAGCGTGTGAAATTCACACGTTGGGGTTGTGGGACAGGTTCCCTTTCTTTGGGCCGCCTGTGGTTTCCCGGGAAGTTCAGGCACCTGTAAAATCACACAGCTTGCTGAAGCGGAGTTTCCTCGGAGGTTTGGCCAGGAATCGAGCCCGGGCCCTCTGAATAATAGCTCAGCGCTCTACTTACTAAGCTACCACATCCAGAAATGTGATGAAACAGGTGAAATAAAAAACTAATCTCAATGCAGTTGCACAATCATAGGAATCGACTTAGTTAACACTTTTAATTGTGCATGACTAAAAGTTGTGGGTGGGTTGACGCACCGCGGCTCGTATTCTCCCTAGTATCCAATTATTTTTAAATTCCAAGGATTTATGACAAATAATTGTTAAAATAATGAATTAACTTAAGGTTATTCCACTTTTCGCCACAATTCAGTAGAACAAATTAATTGCGCGAGTTTAATCCTGATTGACTCAATTGCCTAATCGGATATGCTTTCCTTCCATAGCCTAGATTCGAGTCCTTCCCGAGCCTGAAATATAACCATGGTTACCTGACCCGTGTACCATGTTCCATAACCCGTAGATTTGTGCCCGGGTCACGGCGACCTGTACTCCTTTCCCTCCTCCCGTTTGAGCGATCCGGGGCACGCGAAGGGCGTCGATAAAGAAGGCTGCTATGCACCACCGTGTTGCCTCACTGGCATTTTCCACCGGCTTCCGCTCACTGATCCCGGATTGCGTGGGTGACACCCCTTTTACGCTCGCACGTGTCGTGTTTTTAAGTATGATTGGCCGTCCTCCTGCTCAACATTTCTTGTCTTCGACCTTCGCGTGGATGCCCTTTCCTCGCACAGTGAGTGCAGATCGCGAACGGTTTGAAACGATTGGCAATGTGAAAGCATTTTTTAAATTTCTTTTCCTCCCCCTTCTTAGAGTGCAGGTAAAGAATTCAGGATTCCATGCATTTTGGACGGGCGTCAACTTCACCCTGGTTCACTCTAGCAGTGCAATTTAATATTATTTGCGCGTATACGATGTGTAGGTTTTCAACGGTGGTTGAATCCCTTGAGTTTATATCCTTTAACTCATTTTTGGCCATTTTAAGAGCATCATCTAGTAATAAGTATTGTTGCTCGTATTTTAAAGTCGTATTGCTAATACTGTTAATGGTTGTCTACCGTATAAGATTACAGCTACATTTATACAGCAGGAGTCTGTTTCATTTCCGAATATAATCGTGCGGAAAATGTAATATAATGTAAAAAAATGTAAGGTAGAGGAAAGTAAAGTTAAGAAAGAGCTGTTGCTTGCCTTTAGTTTGGTCACTTCTGTGACGTAAGTAATCGGGATGCCTGAAAGAAAACTTCAATTGAGAAATTAAAAATGTCGGAGAGAAAATCCGTTAGATTTGTTCAAAAGTGCTGCGGAATTGAAGAGATCATACTTGGCAGGTATATTGGATGAATTTGGCTGGGTTGACTCTTGATCCATGAAGAGAACAAACATTTTTAAAAAGGAACAGCACACCTCAGTTTCCTTGCGGAATTGTCATGGCAGCAAATTATATTGGTAGACGAGATCGCCGGGATAAAATAAGAGAGATAGAAACCGTCACCGAAAGTACTGTGAAGAAAGTATAAGTTCTTTCTCACAGGATAGGAATCATAAAAAAATCGAGGCCATGAATATTTATATTTTTAAAGACCAAAATATAATTATTTAATGAAAATCAACAATTTAGGAATTATGATGTATGTACCTGTATTGACGTGAGAGTACTAATGTTTATGTATGTATACATGCATATATACGAGCTAGTTTCTTTACTCACCCCGACACCCGCCCTTGCGGTGGCCGTTGGGTATTGAGCAGATGTTGATGTAAATTCTACATGTTGATGTTCTTTCCGCATGACCTCATTAGAATGCCTTCGAATAAAGTAGTGCTCTTTACAGTACTGTTTGCTCTGCCTGTTCTGTTTTTAAGTTTCCCCTTCCATCCTCTCTCGATGGTGGGACCCTCCCGCTACCTGCAGCGTTGGGTCACATTCCCTACCTGTGTCCTTCGGGAGGAGACCGCTGTATGTCCATGTGGTAGCGGAATTTCGCCTTCTTCCTTGTCAAATTCTAGCTTTCACGATATTTGATAGATTTCTTACTACATCCTAAAGTTCAATTATTTGTTAGATGATATTATATGTAATTGCATGCTTGTGGAATGAAAGGAGGTAGATATATATTTGCAAGCGTGTAAAATGAAGAATTTTCCATGAATGTATGAGCCACTGTGGGTATGGGTTTGCATGTACGTATGTGTTGGTTTTGAATATGGTTTTGTTCCCTTTTACGGGTGGTGACCTAACACCCTCCGCCACACGCCCTTGCGGCGGCTTGCGGGGTATTATGTGGATGTACATTTCTAAGCCTGAACTAACAAAAACAACGTGGTAGCCCGAACTTCAAGAAATTCTTCATATCCGCTGATGCTCTTCCTTTCGTCTTTCCACACAATGTTCTTATTATTTTCAACCATATAAGTACCTCACAAAATGTTTTCCTTTTGACGTAGTCTTCAATATTCCATCCCCAATCTAAATATCATCCTTTGGAGTTCTCCCAACGACACTCTCTCCCCCCATTCCATGCCTCATACTTCTTCGTTTGTTTTCTTTTTGTACTATTTTATATTTTTCATTCTTCTCCAAACCCACATCTCAAATGCCTCCACCTATCACCTTACCTAAATGACCAAGTTTCCGCACCGTAGAAGGACCTAACAGAAGAGAAAATAATAGTCAAGCAGGATAGAGGAAAGAAAAGAATAGGTATTTTTGCCCGAATGAAGGGATGTAGAAGGTACGAGGAATTGAAGTTAACAATATAGGGTGAACACGAGGAATTTCATGCAAAATGTAGCAAATAATAGTCCTTAGGGATCATCCAAAACTTGCCCTTAATACATAGATTACTTTTATCAAAGTATCAAGTGATTGGAATCGTTTCTAAGGTTAACTGGGTTATTTGTGACTTGTTGGAAATTTTTTATCTTCATGATGAAGGGAAGCTTTGTGATTTACTATAATTTTACAGCGAGACGATAAGTTATATTGGACTTTTAATACTCATAAGTATGGTACAGCTTTTAGTGTACACATACACATGGATATACTAGAGTGTGATGAAAGGCATAGTAATGCTACTCAATAAAATTGTAAAAAAACCTCCAATTCTTAATGGGCAGGAACAATTCTACTTAAAATGGGTAACATTAGGTTTAGGCGGCGCAAGCATCCGATTCAAGTGCCACCTGCACATTTCTGGAGAAAAGAGCAATAAAAAAATAAAGAGCATGGAGGCATTTATGGTGTTACTGTTCTTTCAAAAAATCATACCCTGGGGTTGGAAAATTAGCAGTAAAACTACAAGTCGCTCATATTATAAGGGGAAAACTTTTAGCTTCATAGATCATGCTGAAATACTTCAAATCTGTTTCCTGGAACCTACTCCTCCGACTATTTATACGAGTTATGGTAGACATGGTAAATGAGTTGATCTGAGATTAATTGCTGGAGCTTCTGTGGTGAATCCTTCTGATTTAAAATTTTTCGGTAGCTTCAATCTGACGTAAAATTTCCTTTTGTCAATGATTCCCAGCCTAGGTGTGCAACCATCTTTAAAACATTTCATTTCTACATGATAATTTTCTTTAACAATTCATGCTGGCCCAAATATCAACGTCTTGATTTCAAGGGTGGAGCTATTCTCGGTCGCGCGCTCTTTAAGAGTCCCAGCAGAAGAAGTTTAGCAAGGTTCCCTAACCTTTAAATCAACGAAGTCCAACTCTATATGTATTCACAAAGAATTTCGAAACATGATTTTATCTGCGATATTAATTATCCCAAGACGCATCCTGTAAGAGTTTTGCCCGGCTGAACGGTTTTGGTGAACTACATACTTCTTGCCTCACAATTCACTCCAACTTGATATTTAAACAGGTTTCCTGGAGATAGGGAGAGAACAGAAGGAATTAGGTACTGCATATGTCCGACTTGGGTTTAAATCTCGTTAAATAGTCGGTTAGAAGGTGGTGGCGTTGCCCACGAAACTAAAATGCATGAAAAGTGTTTCGGTATCCATAGCTCAGAGGCTGAGTATCACTGGACTGTAGGTCCAGAAGTGTGTATCATTCCTGTAAATCCATACTTTTTGTGCTATAAATAGTGGATGAACTTATAGTCATGGTCATTGAGGGATAGTGAAAACATAGTGGATTTTTTTATATGCAGCTTAGTTTGGTACGTCTCCGAGCTTGGTCTTTGAGGCAAAATAATAAGCATAGAAGTCCGTGGGCTTGAATGAAAATGGAAAAGTAAAATTGATGAATAGAGAAACAAACCATTAAGTGCTAGGTGTGATAGGGAAAACAAAAGGTTCATGGGAGAAATACGAAGAAAGTAAGAAAAGTGGATGCAAGAGCTATTGAGATACAGTGTGATGTTGAAGACTATCGTGCAGGGAAGCGTGATGGATGAGCAAGGTTGAGTGAGGTTAACCTGAGTAATTTTGTAATAATTTTTAGGGTCCATTTAAAACGTATCTCATCAAAGACACGAGAGACTAGAGAAGAGATTTATTTTCGAATGAAATCTCACTTGAGGAATATCTTTAGTATGATGGTGTCCTTCCTAGGGAGGAATATGACTTGAGACATGGTGATAGAAATTATTTCACTCCATCGCTTTATTGTCTCTCCTTCAAACAATAAATTACAAAATTCGTGTTAATGTCATATGTATGGGGTGAGCTGTTTGTTTTATGGAGTTGTTTCAATAGGGTGGAATAAAAATAAGGAGTATAATATTTGTTAAAACTATAGTAATTACACTGTGTGACGTTCATGGCTTGATAAACATTCTACAGCCGAATTATTTACCATAGCAAGGATGTTCACAGGCAAATCGAAAAAGTTTTAGGATTCCGTCTTGAGTGTGCTGTTTCTTGAACTTTGAAACTACAAAAGACATGGTAGTGATGCTATCCAAGATTGCGTTTCAAAGCGTAAGAAAGCAGTAACCGAAGAACGTGGATCCTTTTCTCCGGTCGACTTTCATAGAGCGTCAATAAATTAAGATAAGGGACTATGTATTCGATGGTTTCTGGTTCAACTTTGTGGAAGTTCATGTTTATGGAATGAAGAACACAATGATTTTTTCACTGTTCTTTATTTTGGTACTACTAGTTTCAATACACCTGCAGTACCTGATGATGACGCCTAAGCGTTGAAACTAGTATTGCCAAAATAAAGAACAGTGAAAAAATACATTGTGTTCTTCATTCCATCATAAGCATCTATGTACTGCATCCTTGGGCATTACCCTTTTGGTGCATCGTTTTTTGCCAATACCAGGGTTCATTGCAACCGCACTGCGATACACACCCTTTGATGTCAGAACATAATGGAACGGAAAGAGCTTTTTAATAGCATTCTCAGGGCCACGGAAGGAATCTTTTACGATGGACTTTTGAATGACGATATGCACATTTAAATACCTAATGGTAATTAAGATTATTGGTTGTCATTAATTTCTATGGCCTTATTTATATTCCTTATGTTCAATTTGACTTTTTGTTCCTCGGAATGACTTCATATTTATGACTGTTGATGAAATTTGTAATATAGCATAGAGTAATTTGTGCTTTATCGAGCGTGACACCCGTAAAAAGGAGCACCTTCATTGTTCTCCGCATTCCCGTTATACCCGCGAATAGGAGTTGAATTAATCAAAAATTGGCATCGAAGCATTGATGAAGAAGTGTTATTCGTAACGAGGCAGAACAGAAAGAAGCACGGCTGGACGTGTCCACTCTCAGAAGTTCCCCTAAAAACCATTGCAAGTAAATCTTTGCAGTAATTGACATTCCGCCAGCGGCGGTCAAAGCCAGACGCTTTCCATGTAAAACAGTCTCTTTTCCCGGAGGCGGAATCGCCAAAGTGAAAGGATTTATAATAATAAGGGAGTGGGTGAAAGAATTCGGTTAAAGGGGTTGGGGCGGGGTGAATGTGGGGAGAGTGTGTGTGTGTTTTCCTGGCAGGGTAGGCTCTCTGACGGAGGCGATGACGGGCGCTTGCGGGAGAGAGAGGGAGGATATGGCTGGAAGGTAAGGAGTGGCATTAGGCTGGGCATGGGGGTGGGAGGTGGGCTGACAGCGGTGTCGTGCGTTTTATAGGCAAGAAAAGGGTCACATTTATCTTATCTTTATCTAGTTACCGACATGGCATTATCTATTATCTAGCGATAGGTTTGTGAAAAGTGAAAACAGGAATTTCTGGACGTGTTTTGCCCAATTCATAGGCTGCACAGGAACACGCTGCAGGCGACAATTTTGAAGCGCTATAAAAATTCAGAGTGGTACTATACCAATGATTCTGTACCATAAAGTTAAATGTCAGTTTTAATATAGGCGGAACCAAGGCGTTCAATTAAAATCGTAGCCTATAAATAATTAATTATTGTTAATTATAAATGAGTAAGCTGTTTTTACAATTCCTGTAAAATGAACGACTGGTCTTTCCAAAAGTCTTTCACATTTTATTTTTTTGCTGAAATTATTCACTACTAGGTTGCTTTGCAATGGTAAAAAATCAAATAAAAAGTACGATGATATTTTATTTATCACACATTGTCGGCAAGTATAAATGGAACAATATCTAAAATCCTTGTGATGACGACTTATGCTAATAATATTTTATGATAATCTGTGTCATTTCTAATTTTGTCATTCAATTTATTCAGGAGTTAATAATCTCACAATCGTTATAACAAAAACAGATTTTGGTGAATCAAATCGCCAATTGCAGTCTGCTGTTATAGCTTCCTAATCAGTTGATTTCCATCAGTAGAAATAGTGAAATGTCATTCCCAGGCCGAAGAAAAAAAATAAATATTCAATGTCTTATTGGTAAGTTGTAAGATGTCCTTTTTTAATTTGTGGAAATTTGGGAAAGGACTAAAATCCCTCTTTATAAATTGAACATTATATCATGCTCATGTCTACATAGGAATATACTGCTTGCAAGCCTTCATTCATTTACTTTAGGTGTTTTCTGTTTAAGCTTCCATCAGATTTAGGAAATGAGATGCGAAGACGGAATTCTTGGGATAGGAAAATTTAGCACACTGCATGGTTGTGCAAAGGCAGAGGAATCTGGGGGACTCATCCATTATGCTCCTCGACCTCATTCGCGAATTCACATCACGAAAAATTTTCACGGCTTCAGCAATCATATCGTATGCCAAATTTTTAGGGGATGTCGAAATTTTGATTAACCAGATTTTGATATCCCCGGTCCTTCTCTACCCAACAAAACCGTAAATCTAATCTTCTCTCCTCCCGATTTTCGGGCTATCTGACATTGGAGATTTGACTTCTTCGAAGGTGCACAGACATACCAAGTCTTACTCTTGGGCAACATGCTTGCCTGCTTGGTATTAGGTGGAGGGTTTAAATCCCCCTTATGGCGTGGATGTCTTGCAACTTTTTGGTGAAATTTGAGAGAATTCTCCTTTAAATCTCCTCAATCGTGACTTCAACATTAATATTGCAATCCCACTCTTGAATTCACACTGAACTGTCACTTCATTTACGAGAACTGAGTAATAAAGAGTGATCTTTAATAACACAACAAAAATCGCTGTTTTGGGATGAAAATATTTTGATTTGCTGGTTTAGTTCTAGCATTGAATTATTTTAACCGTTTGGCGGTCTGTAAAATGCGCATGCGTAGATTCTTTTGGATTATTATATTGCATACTCCTTATCGTATTATATTTATCATTTCGCATATTTTGCAACTACCGTAGATGTAATATATTTTTTTAAATTTTATGTAAATATATATTTTTCTGAATTTTACGTAATTTATAAATATGAATCGTGAGTAATATGAGAATAAATATGCTTTTTTGTCGACTTTTAACTTGTTTTTGGTATTTTTACCCAAAAATAATTAAATGTGCATTATATTTTTCTGCTTTGTATATTTTTTGCAAAAAGCCTTTCTTTGGAAGCGTTTTTGTTACGGCATCTGCAAATATTTCACCTATTCCCCATGCCTATTTTCATCAAGGCTGAAATCGTTTGACGCATTCGCGGAATACTTCCATTTGTAAGGTATCACTAAAATTTTCCCGTTGGTCCGCAATCCAATTATGGCCCCGATGGCAATAACTTGATTCTGAACGCGTGCAATTTGTTCGTAGTTCTTGCACCTCGTTATAGTTCAAATGCAGCAATGCATATGGACATTTTTATGAAGGGTGTACTCCTATATATGAAGTATGAGTGTGCAGAATCTGGACCGACTGGAATTAAAGATGACAGAATAGATATGCAAGATAAATACAAAGTGGCTGAAAAGAAGCGTAGGAGCCTTGAAGCAATCAATTATTCTTCTGTTCAATCCTTATAATAGCGAATTGAAATCCATATCTCAGTAGTCGGACGGCTTCCGCATGTGAGCTACGTTTAATCCCACCGTCAACTTTTAGTCAACGCCGCCATTAGTAAGCTTTTATTTCTATTTTACGCGATTTTCATCAATTCCTTGATTGTGCTATTTTGATAAAACTTCAATTCGAAAACGTCATATCTGTTTGTCGGCGCCAGTTGGAAAGTCAAATCTGTTGAAGTTGACTGCAATGTTTTATTGTATTTACATTTAAGTTGTGCCCAAGCTTTAGATAGCATCGGAGGTTTTTCGTATCTCTTCCACATTCAACGATTCTCACGGTTTATGTAATCAAGAACCGCACGTGCCGATAATCAGGTGAGATTTTAAAAAGTTAGAATTGTTGGTTATTACAAAACTCGGCTGAAAGATCAATCGGCTGATTCCCAAACATCAAACGAGAAACACAACTCCTTTGGCGATGTGATTGATCGGAGTTGTCCAAAGATAATTGTTGGACATGAAATCGATGTGATTTTAGGACTGCAAAAGTATTCAAGTATACTCATTCATCTTTTGATTGCTCTAGCTTGAATTTTTGAGAAGCATAAATACATAGTTATTACTTATATTACATTACCTATATTATAATACAGCAATGAAACATATTTAAATAAAAGTTGTGAGCTTAGTACTCATATTTGCAATTACTAAATTACTGTTAAAAATTATTGATTTGTTGGCTTTCTACTATTTTATGCGTCAGTCAATATTTGCGGTGACTTTTGAATTTTGCCGCTTCAATACAGAATGCAATAGAAAATACCCAACTAAAATATCATAACGAGCGAGAAGTTCTAACTACAATTTGGTTGAATTTACACTTATGATTTGATTTGGCTTAATTTCAAAATACACACTGGTCATAGTAAAGACTCAAATGACTTGAGGACAGAAGGAAATAAAATAGAATAACTTACCATAAGAAGTCAAAAAACAGTTGAACGACCATACTCGAACTCAAGGTTATCTCGTTTTATCCTTTCGAGCAGATTTGATTAGTATTTTGAATAAAAAAGCGGAAGAACAAACACAGTGTTTATGTGACAAATTACACAAACTTTTGTTAAGTATTGGTTACGATAATTATAAAAATATTTTCGGCTTAATTAAATAAGCATAGCGTATAACTGAGATAAGTGCGTCTAAAATATTCGTTGCAAGAGCATAAAAGTCACTTACGAATTTTAAGTCATACAGTAATTGTTAGTGAAACTGGTGTAAGTGTTCATTAATAATTCAGCTGGCAAATGGTATGCATTAGCTTTTTTCAATACTCATGCTATGAGTAATATAGTGGATGTTGACATGCAGTAATCATTAGTGGCAATATGGTGTTTTTCGTTTTGGGGCTATGTTGTCACTAGTATCGCTAGACTGACGAAATGATAATTATAGAAATAATGATTAAATAACTTTAAGGATAAACTTTTATTTTATCTGCTATGTTGGATAAAAATATATGCAATTTCTACGGAACTTTTTAATTACTTAATTGAGCCCATTCCTAACCGTTGACGATTTATTATTCGAAATAAATAACGCCAATCTAAAAATGAGCGAGTTAATTAGTCTCGGTAAACATTATATTTCCAGGCCGTGCCATTATATGTAGCAGGTAACTTAATAATAATTCATACGTGACAGCACTCACTCAAATACGTAGTTGAATCAATGAGCCATGGAAATTCCAACGAATTAAGGAACGCATAGTTCAAATCCGCGGAACTCGCTACGCGAGGCACTAATGAAGGTTTCGTAATAGCTTCATTGTTTGCTGAACGCAGTCGATAAGGGGTGGGGACACCTTTGCGGCGGGGGTAGGAAAAAGAATAGGGCTAATGCATGAGTGAATTTATAATAGCGGGAGGCTCGGATTAAAATGTGTACAGTGGGTACGTTCTGCCAAGTATTAGTGTATTTTTCGCCAAGTGGATCATGTCGGGCGCCTTCGAAGGGCCCAGAGTACGGTGCGAGGCGAATGGTCGTTTCTCCGCCAATCCGGTATCTCCATGCTGGAAGAGGATGCCTTGGTGGTTGGAAGGTTTTCAATGAAGATCGAGAGCGAATGTGCAGGAGGATTTAATTTCTTAGTTGTTGTTTGAAATGTTAAATCCCAATTTTATTCATTTATTTATTTTTTTAAAGTTTACTCACGGAGATACCTTGCTCACATAAACCGCAGGTCTCGTAGTAAGGCGTGCCGAGCGCAACCAATTCCATGAGCTCGACTTATAGGTGTGAAAGTAAGAAAATGGTTGGTTGGTTCGTGGCGAGGACACAGATGGATGGAATGGAAAGGGAGAAATCAGCGCGCCCTTTTGGAAGGAAATTCCGAGAATTCTTGTCAAGAGCGAGAAGTGACGAACATAATTTTGTAACATGCACGAAGAGAAAAGAGAGGCGAAGACGGCCTTGCAAGTGGCTGAGAAAATGGAAAGTGTTGGGGGGGTTTGGCGGGGGAGGAAGGAGTGTTGCAGGGGAGGGGAGAGAGAATGGGGTGGAACGGGCTAGACCCAGGGAGTGTCAGGGACCGCGGGGAGGGACGGCAGCAAACACGGTCACGGGAAAAACAACTGAAAGCTTGGATGCGATGGCAATTACGTGGCACGCACGCCCACAGCTCAAGCATCTGAAAACTCCCTCCCAACGACCTAGCAATCCCTTCAACGGTTTTCTACTTACCATTATGTTTGGCAGACTATTCCCCCGATAAAGAAGTATAATTCGGGATTCCATTTGGGGACGTCATTTTTGGCACCAAATGAATCTTCTGGTTGATTTCTGGAGTTATATCCGATCCGTGGTTCAATTTCGATTTGAAGAAACCTTTTCTGCCTTGGAATTGTGTTCTCCTTCCTCTCCCATTAGGACTTCGTTTGTCGTTTACATATACCTTTCCATTTCTTAATTTGTATGCCTTTCGATATCCTTATTAAATAAATTAACTTTTATCTATTTATATTTATCAATTTATTTGAAATATTTTTTACTTTATGCTTTTTAATTAAGTATGTGTATCCATTCTAAACATATCTTAGCCAACAAACTACTTGTAATATATATATATATATATATAGAATAAAGAATATAGACAATATGCCTATGGATCTTAAGGAAATTCTATTGCAAGGTAGGGTATGAGGGTGATTGAGGATATGTCAAGAGAGGCTTAGAATTGTAACAGTGATTATTTGTGTCTGTTAAAAACCTACAATAACTGGTAGACTGGCAGTTATAATAATATTCCGGTTGAAACTCTTGGTGCTGTAGTATCTTGATTCCGGGAATTACGCGGAACTAGCCAAGGAAGTACAAGGTTGTCTGGACATCCGCAGTGTACAACGTACCCGACCAAAAAATCAAGGACACTCAGATTTTTTTCCTGATCCAGACCGCAAGAAACGGGACATCGATTAAAAAGCTTATTGAAACGGTTTACGATGTAGACTGAGAGGAATTCCTGTTATTTTGTAGTCCTTTGCGGAGTCAAGTCGGAGATGAAGATTGGCCACTAGAAAACCAAAGTGATGGGATTATCAAGAAGTAGGAAAGTTATGCTAAAAAGGAAAATAGCCGGGAATTAACAAGAATACGTGAAGAATTTCACGTATTTGGGAAGTATTTTGGGTGAAAACGTGCTTAGTAGGGGGGCCATTAGAAGGAGAATAGTGGTGTTGTGAGAAGCATTTGCAAGTAGAAGGTAATAGATGAAATGTACCATGAGTAAAGAATATATTAGAAAAGAATTAACCATGAAACCTACTGCTGTGTGGGTGTAAAACCTGATCGTTAGGCAAGAGGATGAGTTTAAGATTTTGAGATGTATGTGTGAAGAGGAATTGACGCATTATTTTGGACTGAGAGAAAAATCAATGACCAACTAATTTTTTTAATACGGTGGGATAAGAAAGGACGTGGCGGGATGCACTCGGAATGAAGCAGGAAATGTTGGTGGAGGAAGTACGAGTATTTAGAATGAGTGGGATGCTGAAGGCCGTGGTCGAAGGGAGAATGTCAAGTGAGTAAGTTAGAGGAAGGAACAGAATAGGATTTTTAGACTGCATGAAGGCAGGCAGAAGGTGCGAAAAACTGAGGACGGAAATAATGGTGGGCTAACAAGATTTAGTTCACGCGTTGGATAATACATTACAGTTTATAGGGACGGTCCAAAAACCTAACTATAATATGCATATATTTAGTACATTTGATGGATTAAAAAGGTTTTGAATGGAACAATTTTAAAGTTTAAAAATCATTCACCGGGAGAATTATTTATATGTAAACACTTCGCAATTATTGCATTTTAATGCACGTCGGCGCATGGTTCCTTTAAAGTCACCGTCGCGGCATCTCCCGGATTTTTTTGGATCAAAAAAATGTTTCTCGACTCTTCCAAATCCAACGTGTATTGTGTATCTAGTATCAACGTGTATCCAATACTAATGTCTCCCGACAAACTGTTGCAATGAAATCAATGTTTCCCATACTATGGGATCGGCCCTTGATCGCACTCTGCGTACCAATGTCTTCTTTTCCCTGCACGAATTTTTGTTCATTCGGCTTTCAATGGCTATTTCAGTGCTTCAATCCCTGTGAGTTTGCGGCCCGCCTCGTCATTTCAATTGGTGACCTTAAGAAATCTTACAGTGATGGTCAAGCGGAGACCATCCTCAAAAATTGGTTTCTACCATTTCAGCTTGAAATTGCTTTCCTCTCCATAATAATATATTCTCTAATGCATTCTCTCAGTTAATACCAGCAATTATAGAATATTATCAAATAGATAACAGCACTGGAAGTACTGAAATAACTTGACATAACGATGGCGATTATTATAGACAAGATATCGGAGTGGTGTAAGGAATGGGAGTTATAACAATATCTAATAAAATATGTAGCACTAAAGATTTAGAAAAAAAAAGATAAACTAGTTGTAAATGGTGGCGTTGTGGAACGCAGCACAAATTAAATACTTCTCTGTTATACTAACATAAAACCTTGACTGAGGAACAAACATCAGAATAATATGTGGACCAGCATTAAAGAAGCTAAGTTTCACCAGAAGGGTTGTTGGAAAATGTATTGAAAAAGTTTAAGAGAGGTATTTATTTCATTTAGGCCATGCGCAGAATACGCGGAAATTATTCAGGATCAATGGGAGATAAACGTTAGTTTTGTGTAAAGCGTTTTATTTGTGCATAAGTGAATATTTATGTGCAAGAGGCCGCTTTCCTAACAACTCGCCCACAAACGTCTGTGAGGCGGTTTGCGATCATATTCTGTAGAAGTAGCGTATCAATTTCAATTGCAACAAGAATTGACATATTGCGATAATTGTTACCCATTTTTCATTTATATTAATTCCTATAAAAATAAATTAAATGCCTATGTTTTTAATTTTCATTCAATTATCTGGGAAAGGGAGACAAAATTATCCACATCATCGAGTGTGAGAATTATTCATTTGTGTCGATTATATAAATTCCAAGTTTATAGCTTATTTATTTTCAAAACAATGGTATGTTAAACGTTTTACCTTGTAATTTATTTCTTACAGCATTAGATTGGCATTTTCTTTCATGTTACCAGTGTTGTTAGCCATGAGATTTAATTTTCTGCGTCTCAAAATGTTGAGTCGGTCCTTATCAATGGACAGTTGATGACCTTTGCTTAGCCTTTGTTTTGCCATGGATTGCCCCCTATAGGTCATCGCCTCCCGATGCCCCCAAAAGCAAGAACGTCTTTTCACCCCGGCCTGAGTGTATTTTGGTCACCTTCCCCCGGTCTCGAAAAAATCGAGATCCCAGGTACGAAATGTGTCCAAGTCGGAGACATTTGCGTTGCCGTCCTTTCACACCTGTGAGCCGCACCCAGGGTTTGATGGCATTTCCTCGACCGTAAACAACTTCGCGTCTTCGATATTAATGCCACATTTTTTTCCACCGCTTTCCTCCGAAACCTCCAAATCCCAAGCCAAGTTCCTTTTCGCGCGGGTTTAACGTACGCTGCTGCAGCGCCAAGGCCAGACCTAGTCGGATGCTGCCAAGAGGCGTCCGTCGCCGTGTCATCCGACGGGGCTGCCCGGTCGTCACTGGAACGCCTCCAACATCCTCGCAATGAGATCGGGACGACTCCCTCCCACTTTCGCGCTTTCTTTGTATTTTGCGTTGCCGCTTTTTCCGCTCGACTCTACTCATGATCGCGAACTCAAATGTCCGAGACTCGCTCTGAAACATCCCCTTGGATAAAAATGGGAGTTTAATAATGAGTTCACCTGTATTCCATTCCCAGTTACTGCCCCATACAAATGTGTTCGTAACAAGATGGCGAACTAAATAATATCATTCGGTCCAGTGAAATGACTTTCCTATTTTTTTACCCTACCCTTGCACGTTCCCTACCCAGAAAGATATTAATATTATTATACATTTCATGACACGTATTCAGAATTTGAATGTTCTCTTATTTTCACTTTCAACTAGAAAAATGGTGAATAATAACTTATTTATGTGATCCAGATCACAACATTTAAACTCGCATATCTCCAGCCATATGTTTCCTCGACATTTATTTATGTGTTTTTGTGTGGAAAACATTTAGTAATTTTTTCCTTTCATCTTAGTGGGTTAACAGTAAGCTCATAAAAATGCTACTTAATAAATCTGTGAAATCTGTTGGTGTCATATTTTGAAATAAGCGTGTGCAAATGAAGTTTTGGAAGGAAAAGATTGAGAAAAATATGCCATATGGCCAGTTTTATTGAGGGTGTCAGCCCACTCATGTCAATCAATTGTTTTTATGCTGGTATATAATGATTTAATGTCACATTAACGGTCTCTTTGTATGTTTTTGTATTGTTTTAACGGATGTTTTTACTCATTTAGTGGGCTACATTTATAATTAACGGTTTTAAGTGTTATTTTGGGGCACAGTGGTGGATACTTACACGCAAGAGTATATTCAACTAAATACTATTCACAATTATTACTAATTACGAGCCTAATTAAGACTATTACCTTGTTTTAAAGATATGAGCCAGGTTTTACTTCTAGATCCGGGTCGAAGAAAAAGTTCTCTGCGTGCTAAGCTGCGGAGTATTCCATTTTTCTCAGGTCTTACCCATTGATTGGATCCTTCAGTAGCTTTCGGGTAATACTGCGACAGTGCGTAGTATTATTACTCTTATGTGTGCCCACGGTTCTACCCGAACGTTGAAACTCCGCAAGCCATCTAAGCGTTCTCAAGCTTATTCTCGTCAGTATTAGCATTCTAGAAAATTGACCCCTCTCGTTTCTATCAAAATCCACCTCCGTCTAAAATTGTGACTGAAAATTTAAACTCCATATTTCAATTTGGTGAGAAATTACCATGAATGAATTTTTCAAATTCATAGATCAAAATAAAATACGATTGCATTCATCATTTGTCTTGTCATTCAAATATCTCTGCATTAAGCAATAAGCATTTTTCTGTCGAAATTCATGAACTTGGTGAAGACCTCAAGAGCTGGTGCACCCTTCCAGCGTGTATATGTATTTCTTCTCTCAATCTGTCGGGTTCTTCGACAGGTTTACAGACTGTAGTCATGACCGAACGGGTCGTCCTTAGGAGTTTCAGACGCGGCCGACTTCGCGGGAAGGTATCCGCGTAGTACAACAATGATATGTGAATCTTTGGGTCGTATGGACGATAAATTAACATCCGACGGATCTCATGGTGAAAAATTCGTCATTTTTCTGGGAAATCTATAGCTGGAATCACGTAATGTCATTTCAAATGTGTGTTAAATGTACGCATAATTCACTGAATAATTAAACTTGGTATTTTTTCACAAAATCAAAGTTATACTAATAGTATAGTGGTAGTATACCATTAGGGTAGTTAAGTAGAATATAAAGCTAGTATACTGGTGGCATGATGATGTTTTGGACATAAAAATATTTGGATATGAAAAATACCAACTTTAATTATTTAGTGATTATGAATTTTCACAAAGGAGAGCCAGAAACCATCGAATTTATACGCATAGTTTTTCTGCGTCAGTAAAATGCAAGATTAAGAGTTCCGAAAGTTCAAAATTCGGCAGGAAATTCTTAAAACCAGTTAGGTTAGAGATGATCAAATTGATCAAGCATCATAATGCAACCATTTCAGAGTAAAAATCATTCGCCTTGACCGGGATTCGAACCCGGATCCCTCGATATCCGGCCGAGTGCTTTAACCAATTAAGCTACCGAGACGTCCTCTTACACTCTGAAATTTTGTGGGCTTTAAAGGAACAAGATGTTATGACGAAATACCGTACATACAATGTCACAGGCATGATTTTTACTCTCTGAAATGGTTGCATTATAATGCACACATAGCGGGTGACTCCGTTAAAGTTACTGTTACAGTTTCTTGAAATATGTTCAAGTATCAGTCAGCCATCTGCTTACAGCCATTGCTGTGCGCATTAGAAAAACAGTATGATTGGTATGGGATGCGAATTAATGTACGTGTATGCTAAAGGGAGATAATAAGGTTTTTGAGAAGGCGAAAGGCTAAGTTAATTTTTAAAGGTTTAATTAGTAGGGGAAAATATTATATCAGGTGGAACCGTTTACCCAACTTGTGTTCTGTTCCAGAATGGTCACAGTAATAGGGATACAAGGAAAAGAATTGCGTTAGGCAAATAAGCTTTCACAAGAAGAAGGGAATGGATGAGAGGGAGGTTTAACTAAGAAGGTATAGAAAAGATGAGTGAAAATTTTGGCACGGGTCACGGTCTTGTACCGCTCGGAAACTTGGTCGTTGAAGCAAGACGATAGGCGTAGATTTTTTAGAGTTTTTGTGATGTGGTTGTAGTAGTGGGTCAAATTTGCAGAGAGGAAAACAAACGAGGAAGTACTAAGCATGGTGGGAGGGAAGAGAGGATTGTTGGAAGAAATTCATGGGAGGAAGTATTTGCCGCGTTTTCTGTAGTATCGCACTATGCGATTGGAAAGAAACTTGCACGATAAATGCAGTCGAAGGAAACAGATCCCGGTTATGTATGAACTAACAGAAGATTCGACATTGAAAATAGCAGAGATATATAATTCTTTTCAGGGTTCTAATCCTACAGAAGATTGTGTACATTCTATTTTTTCATTTGTGAATGATTGAAGTTATTTATTTAAGGGAGTGAATGTTTATCTATTTAGAAACTGCACTTCGACCTTTAGTCGGACCTGAAACATTCATATAACAATTGCATACACCCAAACCCTAGGAAGCCCTAGGAAAAACTACCCAGGCGGGAATCGAACCCACGAACACTGGGTTGCCAGACGAGGACGACGTTAACCCGCCGCCACCGAGACCGGCAATGAATGTTAGGGGAGATAGGAAAATAATTTTTTATAAACCCTCTTATGGTATGTTGCCGTTCTCATAATTTCAGGTACATATATTGTAACATTATGCCAATTCAGCCTTGAATGCCTAGCCAATTATATGTTTAGAAATTAAATGGCATCCCTGAAAAAGGAGAAATGGGGAAGGACATGGTGCTGATTAATACGGAAGCTTCATTTTCCATTTGACCCTCTGGGAATTAGCCTGCCGGCTATCACTTTTAGTAAATTAGTGAGCTAAAATAATGCGTGAATTTTCTCGTATGTCGAAAGCTTAACTCTCACTTGAAAGTTTGACTCCGCTTTATTCTGATGAAATGGATGAGGAGTGGGCTAAGCATTTCTTCGTAAGGGTTCGTAAGAATTACATCCCTGAATAATAAAACATTTAGTAAAATAATTATACTTTATAAATATTTTATTTAGATATGCATATTTTTTATTCGTTGTCGGAAATGGATATTATGATCAGATACAATGTATGTCTTAAAAACCAAATGTAATTTTGAAAAATTTACAAATGTAACTGAGGATTTTAAGGTAATCCACCGGTTAAGGTAGGTTTTTGGATGGACATAACTAACAAATGATTATCTTGCCGTTCCCAACAAAACACAATCCATCACCTACCCAATATCAGGACCCTCTTCATCTCTGTGCACTTCTTTCCTCCCTTCATCCCGTCCAACATCCCTATCCTGTTCCTGCCCTTTCCTCGTTTGCCTAAAATTCTCCCCTCTATTACAGTCTTCGACATCCCACTGCCGATCAATACGCCCTTCATCCATTTTTCCTGCCCCCATAGGATTTCTCCCATCAAACCCCTCTCCTCGCCCATCATACCTAGTACTTCCTCATTTGTAACTGAGGATATCAGGAAAATTATTCACGGACTATTACTGCCAATATCGTTAGCGTTAGCACTTCTAAGTCTGGCCCAAGACAATTCTTCCTCTGGCAAAGTGGCCCAGAAAACTAAAACGTTGGACGTCTCTGCCGTAAGTCTCCATTTCTCCATGAATAAACCGTTTATCCATCCTTTTCCTGCTCCATCTCATTTTCCCCGCCCCTGACCATCACGCCGCCCGACCACGCCCACCCTCGTCGTCCTAGTCCTCCGTCCCATGGAAACACACCTCCGACGGTCGTCCTTGGCACCTCTGGCGCATGTGGCAACAGTTCCGTTACGGCCTCCTCCATTACCGACGTCTCCATCGCCTTTCCCCTCGCCCCGGCGGAAAAGCAATCCCTCCGCTCCCTTCGTCCCTTCCCATGTTTCCAGTTCCCTTTTATTTTTGGGTCTCCAAATACCTCTTTTTTTCTTTCTCCCCTGATCCCTCCAAGCATCTCTCTCGTTCGCGAGTGAGGGTGGAATGGTTGGTCTTGAGTGCTTGGGAGGGAGGAAGAGAAGGAGATGAGAGAAAAGGAGGGAGGAAAAAAAGCAGTTGGCCTTGCGCTGATGCTCCTGGTTTGATCGGGAAAGCCTTTTCCGAAATATTACTTTTATTTGTGCGGAGGACTGGGCGTGGGAGGAGTGTGGGTATAGGAGTGTTGCTCGAGCGGTTGCCGAAGTAGGTAGCATCTATTCACGTCTGAATCCTCGCGTCCGTCCTTGACCGCTGTGAGCTTGTTCGAGCGCGGGGGTTGTACAGCATGAATACAATATTAAACATGCCTGGACCTCAGCATCAGTGGTCCAGTGTCCGTGTATCCCTGGGCAATTAGAGAGTGTAATAGCCGTTAGCGTCACATTAAGGAATACTAACATTGCTTTGAGGCATTAGGATCATCCATTTAAGGCATTCAACCTATTAAAGGTAAGTTTTGGTCTGTCCCTAACCTCTATTAATGGCAATATGTCAGGAGAAATTCCTCTCGTTTACCCGGCAATTTTCCCTTTTCCATTTCTTCGTAACTTCTACCTGCCCTTCTGCTGTCTCTTCCTTCCTCTACCCCGCATAACCAACCTTCTCTCTTCTTTTTCGGCCTCCAACAGCCCATTACTTTCCAATAATTCCTCAGTCCACTTTTTCTCTCTCTTTCAAATATCCCCTAGCAACTTCTGCTCTTGAACTGTAAAAAAAAGTATTGCATCTGAACAAAACTAAATTTATTGGAACCCTCGTACAATTAAAGTTTTAAATGTTGCAATTCAATAATTTTAAAAAATTTATTTATTCTCCATATGGAATATTTCCAAGATTTAGAGCCCGGAACATTAAATGTAAGGAATATTATAGTTACTTCGCGCTGGATTTGTCGTCAGGCATTAGTTAAAAGCTTATTGCATGCAATATATTAATATTTTTGCAATAAAAAAATCGAAAAAAATCATCGTTAATCATTATCGTTTCGAGGGCATTAATGTATTTACCTGCATTCAGACCTTGGCCTTCTTGATGAAAAGTCATGAGGATATTGGTTTAATCTAATTTGGAGATTACTTATTACGCAAGGACAGCACGCCAACATTTTTAACGCAAAATTTCTCTTTTTGGCGTTAGGGGATGAGAATGGGAGATAGGGCGATTAAGCGTTTAAGCGTAAGATGTGTTGTTGGTTCGAATGGGGTATGAAATGAGATTTATCCAATTCCAATCAAGGGAAACTTCAAATCAAAAAGATGAGATTGAAGGAACTTGCGATGTTTCCTGGCAGAATGGAGGATAATGAGCCTTAAAGAATGTATATTCTTCTATATTTTAATGATTCACACAGTCGTTAGACTCAATTAATCGCAGGTTTTAAAAGGGGGCAGTTATTAAGCAGGACCTTCGATAAATCTTTGGAGCTCAGCTCTAAAGCACATCACTTTTGAGTAGCCAGCAAAAGAGCACCATTATCATTCCGAAAAATCAACAGTAAAATCTGATACAAATATTAATTCTGCTTAGAAAATATCTTATAATCATGGATTATAAAACTTCTTCTGCTAACCCAGAGTATCCTGTCATATTATATTTTCATATTATCTTACATCCTTTCACCATCCTAAAGTAAATGGTTAAGTATGTGGACTTAAAGAAGAATTTATTCCAGTGAAGTGTATGGCGTTCGTTTTGTCAAGCGAGGCTTAATTTGGCGGTATTTAGTATGTGTCCACGCAAAATCTACCTTAAAGGGTAGACGAAAAATAAAATTAAGTTGATTAACACTATTGACGTAATCTATCGAGTCGTCCCTGCCTTGGGGCCAGAAGGTTGGACTACCTTCGGAATATTTTCATCCAGAGGGTTTTGATACATTCTTATGTGTGGAAGTAATGAATGGAATTCATGAGTTTTCTCTGCTTGAATTAATGATATGCTGATTTCTCGTCCCTTCCAAATCGCAGAGTGCAACCGTTCAAGTAATTTTTAACGTATGAAGGAAAATGTTCATGGCGCCACCAACCACTTAGGTGTAGGGCTTGTTTTATATGAAGGAAGCCTGATATGCCCTGCGATTTACAGTTCGTCACCCAAGTTCGGCATCTTTAATGGATTTGGTAGTTCTTTGAGATTATCTTAATGAAATGTAAACATCTACGCCCCCTTGAGAAACCGCCGCTCTTTGCTCATGGCTGCTTATTCATCGAGTGCACTCACTTATTTCAAAGCTAGCTTGTATTTCTAGACATTAGCCCACCATTCCAATACTGGCTAACGAACTCGAAGGCAGTTAACACGGGTACAAATTTACTTGGCACGTCCTTAGAAAATATAGCGTATTGGACAGAACTATTGTACAATAGAGGATCGTTTCATTTTTCCTTGAGAATTGTCTGTTGAGGTTCTTTCATCTCATGCAACTGTGCTTACAAGGTAGATGAAAGCTTAAACTAATACGTTCTCCTGACTAATTAGATGTCTTCATAATGCAATCATTTCAGAGAGTAAAAATCATTCGCCTTGACCGGGATTCGAACCCGGATCCCTCGATATCCGGCCGAGTGCTTTAACCACTTAAGCTACCGAGACGTCCTCTTACACTCTGAAATTTTGGGGGCTTTAAAGGAACAAGATGTTATGACGAAATACCGTTCATACAATGTCACAAGCATTCGTAGTCGTGCGCGACGCGCCACAGTCCACGATGTTAATAAAGCCAATTTCAAACACTTAGGCTGTTCATACCTTAGACAAATTTCAAGAAACTGTAACAGTAACTTTAACGGAGTCACCCGCTATGTGTGCATTATAATGCAATCATTTCAGAGAGTAAAAATCATTCGCCTTGACCGAGATTCGAACCCGGATCCCTCGATATCCGGCCGATGAAGATGTCTTCAGTTTTTTTCTTTCCCATACTAGGATTTTAATCGTATGTTTACCTTCATGTTACAGCCAATGAAGCACTTTGTCAATTCTGATCAATTATTCTGAGGTAATGAGAATGACTCCACTTATTCTAATTTTTTCCTATGGTAGTGCTTATTTGTCTATAGATTCTCATTTCCGAAATATATAGTTTTTGTGTTCTTCCTGAATAAGTAATACATCGATCTCGTTCAAGGAAGTTTGCAGCCCAACATGAATATGTGATAAACGACGATACAATTTACGGATGGGAGTATATTTATTCATTCCTCATATAATTGAAGAAATTGTAAAACGATGAAAGACCGTGGTAGTTCACCTGGTAGCGCCCTGGGCAGATAACCAGAGATCCTGGGTTCGAGTACGGGTGACGTCTCTGAGCACAATTTGTTTCACCCAAGCTGTGTGATATTAAAGGTATCAGGTATTCCTGAGAAACCACGGGCGACAGTTCCAATGAAAATTGCCAATGCCCTCCGGCCTGCCCTAATGTGTGAATGCCGTTGTGCTTAGTTCGAAGCGATCTCTAATCCCACCCGACAAACCAATCTTCAGGTTGATTTCTGTTGTTATTAAGGACTGGGGAAATTCTCTTCCATTGCAATGGGATACATTTTTTTATTTAAGAATATCGAATAATATAAAGAATGAAGGAAACCAAAATTCGAATCTTCACACGTGATATTAGAAAAATTTTATTTGCTTAATGGTAATAGATATTTTTTTCATGCGGTAATTTTCCCCGTTGGTAAAGACAGGATATATTTAGAATCACAGTTTTGTGAAATTAGTTAAGCTAAATTCATCATAGAATGAATAAACTTGATAAAACCAAAGGGATGATACAACTTCCTGTCCAAAATCGAAAAATGTGAAAAATTACAGACTTAAGGAGCGATAATCATCAACCCCAAGTGAGCGATTACCAAATAAACCATGTATTTCATTTTCAACGACTGAAGATCGAATTCAAGGAAATTTTTTAGTCATAGATCTACTTTGTGTGGTAATATATCAACATTCTTGTTCACAAACTGTGGGATAATTAATTATTATGCAGTAATAAAACAACGTACCATATCGACAAGTCTGTCAGTCTCTCCTCAAATCAGTGCTGAACAGTTTATTTCAAATGCAGTTACTCATAAGTCCAGATTTATGAAACCAGCTTTGTAAAATCGAATGCCTCAATGTCAGATGAACAGGATAAATTCATAAATTTGTCTGTGACTGTCGGATTGAAGGATAAATTATCTCAAAGCTAGTGTTTGAACTGTATTAGCTCTCGCTGCGGCATATTTTTTGTCATCATAATACTCCGGTTAAGAGTAATCTATAGCAATAGACACTTATCCGTATGAAGTGTTGAACAATCAAACATAATATTCACTAATTTTGGAGATATCCATTGAAAGTACAGGCTTCGTTAATAGTTCAGTATTTCATTGAGGAACTGCCGCTCAATACGCCCTTCATCCATTTTTCCTGCCTCCATAGGATTTCTCCCTACAAACCCCTCTCCTCGCTCACCATCCCTAGTACTTCCTCATTTGTTTTCCTTTCGGCCCATTTCATCTTCTCCATCCTTCCCCACATCCACATTTCAAAAGACTCTGATCTAAGTTTATCCTCCTGCTTCAGTGACCACGTTTCCGCACCGGACAAAACTCCGCTCCTTATTATAATTTTGACGAGTCTTCTAAAAATCCTTACTCAACCCCTGTCATTAACTTCCTCCTCCTTGTGAAAGCCTCTTTTAGTAGCAATGGATTTTAGTTTCCCAATAATGTAATCCACAAATGTTACTCCATATAAAGAGTGAGGATTTGATGAAGAGTCGAACGTATTTTAAAATATTTTAGAAAACCATGATTTTTGAGGAGCAGAATAATTCTAAATCGTAGAAAAAGAATTAACCAATATCTTTGTGTCTAATTTTATTGCAAAAATTACTTGTTTTATTCGATAAATGTATGGTCAACACCAAATTATAGCCCATAATCTTATTCTATTGTACGAGTTATTTGTTTACGATTTATTTGTTCCGACTTATTATATTTGTTACGATTTATTTTATACTTTTATTCTATTCTCGTACCTAAACAATTCGATAAATTCCAATTATCGATCCAATAAGATCATTATTTTTTTACTTTTGTAACCTCTGAATGCACGCGTAGGATTGAATCACGAGCCTTTCTTCTAATGTGGTATGGATTAGTCATTCCCAAATCACACAGACTACCTATCGAAACCCGCAGCAGTGTTTCCTGAAATGTGATATGGTTGGTTACCAAACAAGCGCCCCTTGTCCTAGTATACATTTAGGCCAACGGAACTTTTGACGTATGATTACGCATTATAGGGAAGCAATAATGCAAAATTCTTCAAATTATTATGATATATTGATTACAGCCATTTTATCCTGTGATTTAGATTATTCATTCAAGTGTTGAAGAAATTTTTAGACGGAGACTTACCACCGCTACATATGTACCCTCCACCTAATGCGACGCTACATACATGCATAAACCAAACTTATAAAGTCCTTCTTCAATTGCGCATTCTTTTTGCCTCCTATCTTTCCGACAAATATATCTTTTCTTCCCATTAACTTTTTTCCCAGACATTCTCCCCTCTTTCAAAGTCTTCAACATTTCATAACCAATCAAAATATTTTTTATCCATTTTTATTGTCTTATTTGGAACTTTAATATGAGTGGTCAATGTTCTCCAAAGACGCTTTAAAGCCTTTCGACTGAATGAATTCGTACAATCGAGAAATGCTTGCTTCATCCTTTTCTGCGGAAAATTTCGATAGTGAGATGATATTCATCGCTGAAAGATGACTCACTCCGTTCCTGCAAGTTTTCAAAATACAATCAGGAAATCAAGCTCTTTACGTTCATGATTCAGCGTTTAGGATCTTTCTTGGCTCTGAGGCTGTTTAGAAACAAATGGTCTCTAATCTTGGCCAATCCTGTATTTTCCGCGGCAAGAAATGTTTTTGCACCCACGGGGTTGGAACGAAAATTTTAAAAGGCTTTCGAGTGCTGAAAAGACGCCGATGAGTGTGCATAATGTGCATACAGCCAATTTGACTCTATGCGGAAAGAGGTAGATAGAACATTTTTTCAGCAGAACTTAATAGTTACACATAAAAATAAATATCAGCAAAAAGATAGCGATGCAGAACAACCAACTTATAATGAGTGTTCAAATTAGTCATCCTAATTAATTACACAATTGCTTCAAACAATAATATGGGGGTATGTAACATAACCAAAAAAATTCTCTCCCTTCGTGCTTACAAAAAAGGCCTTACCCGGATTTATATATAATTGCACCTTCTTAGTTAACTCTTGGATTTAGTGAACTGATGTTATCGCATTTTCCCAAAGAAAATGGGGGAATATACTAAATGCCATGAAAAAAGGTGCGATTCATCGTATTACTTTACAATAAATTTTTAATTAAAGGGCTTTTCAAAATGTTTCAATTACATGATATCCGTAATTTGTTTATTTATTTATTTTCGACTTAATTGGGCGAGGTTGAGACTAAATAGTCCCTTCTTCCACCTAACCCCTACATTACATACATTATATTGAATACAATTACATACAGCCAAGCCCTGGATGGAGAAAAATCCACCCAGACGGGAATCGAACCCGTGACCTCTCAGTTGGTAGACGAGGACGTTACCCCGCCGCCACCGCGGCCGGCAATGCATTTGTTAATGTTTTCTTAGACATATCGATATATAAAGGGATTGAAATGGGAAAGGAGTTGCTTCTTCTGGCATAAATATTCCGACGCGTGATTCCACCGGATATGTTAGTGCCTACACGAAAGTATTTTATTGAGAAAAATGCGTGCGCATGAAATTGAATTCCGGAAAAAAACTGACTTTGCACTTCCTCCTGTCCTTGTACACAGATTCAGCGTCGGCGAATAAAAATATGCAGAGATAAATAAGGTGGACACGTCAACTTATTGTTATGGACATTAATTTACTCGATACTAGGTATGCAGCTTTAACAACAATAATTACTGACTGAGATACTATGCTTCAATCATTATGAGTCCAACGAGTACCACAAAACCAAAATGATGAGTTTAAAAATAAATTTATTGAAAATATAGAGTAAATAAATTATTTAATGGTGGTATTGTTAATCCACGGATTGAATGTTGAATTACTGATGGAAAGAGATTTTCAAAATTTCAATGTTTTATATTGATCAATATTCTTTTTTTAATTTTCCAATGATATGGATAGGAAGCTTTTCTTCACAAGCTATATTTTGATCCTTAATTAGTTTCGTTATTTTATTAGGCGAACATTGACGGCTCCGTGTTCAATCCAAGTTATATTGGCGAAGGGAAAGCTAATTTAAGTTTACGGTACGTAGGTGCGATATTCGGTAACAACAAGAGCCAATAATAAAATTCACGTAATTGCATGTGTTTTTTTAATTTGTGAGCGAGTTCAGTCTCCTTCGCAATGTCACCTAAGAACGGCTTTGTTTGTAGCCCACGCCTTATCTCCCACGGTGTCTGCGTCTTTCCGGAAAACACGCCTTTCGGTTATCAAGAGTAACCACTCAAGTTTTCTTCCAGCACGCTCCCGTCCCCACTAAAGCTGTCAAGCTGTTGACGAACGACCTTCCATTAAAAAAAAACGCTCCGACTTTCAATCCCATGTCACTCTCACTCTCGAATGTATAAAAATATGCCCGCGGCGTTTTCATATGTGGGGTGAAAGTCAATGTAAATTCTCTCCTCCGAACGAGTGCACGAGGACGCAAAAAAAATATCGAATTTTTAAAGTATCCAACTAGCTGACGTTTTGTGGAAACAAACGGTGCTCGATATCGTGTAATAATTGATTTTCCTCCATATTTGCAATGCTCCGCCAATTAACTCATCTTGAAATGGAGGCGGAGGCAGTTGCGGTGACTTGTGGAATGATTTATATAAATATATAAATATGTGTGTGTGTGTATTTATATGTGTGTATGTATGTAAGTGTGTGTATATATTATTAGGTAATCTACCGGTTAAGGTAGGTTTTCGGATGGACATAACTATCAAATAAATATTTTTGGACTCCTAAGAAAACCTACTCTACTTCAGGTCCCTCTTCATCTCTGTGTACTTCCTTCCTTCATCCCGTCCAACATCCCTATCCTGTTCCTGCCCTTTTCTCGTTTGCCCAACATCCTCCCCTCTATTACCTTCTTCAACATTCCACTACCGCTCAATACGCCTTTCATTCATTTTTGTGTATACATATTTATATGTAAGTGTGTGTATGGATGTATGTGTGTGTATGTATATTTTTATGTATAAAAAAACCATAAACACAGTAATCAACCCGAAGGTCGGTTTAGTAGGTGATGGTAGAGCTCACTCATGTACCAAGTCCGACGGCGGGTGAATATTCACACATCAGGGTAGGGGGGCCAGTTCCTTTCCCTGTGCCGGTTATGGTTTCCCAGGAATATCTGGCACCCGAAAAATCAATTAGCTTGGGTGGAGCTACAGGTGCCCAAAGTGCCAGGAATCGAACCCGTGACCTTCCGGTCAGTAGTCCAACGCTCTACCCACTAACCACCGCGACCCGCATTTTTATGTGTTTTTATATATATTTAGTCACTTTCTTGAAAATCCCACGAACGTGCACAATAATGTAAATGGAATAACTAGTCGACACAAGCACAGAAACTGAAACATAAAAGAGGGACTCACTGGTTCTCGAAACGTTTCGAGAAATATATATTATATGTAAATGTAAAAATATTTCCTTTTATACATATATATATATATATATATCTATAGTTTTTGATAGTTGTGTCCATCCAAAAACCTACCTTAACCGGTAGAATACCTAATAAAATATATATATATATATATATATATATATATATATATATATATATATATATATATATATATATATAATCCATTTTATTGGGGCGCGGAGTCATTCTTTACGTCTCGAAACCGTAGAGGTGGAATGGAACTCTGAGGAAATATGCCTAATTGAAGCACACTCCTTTTGACAACCGCGACCAGTCCAAGCGAAGAACGAGGTTGGTTCCGCTGGGGCGGATGAGATACGTGGAGAAATGAGTGGTAATGGCACCGCTCGATATTTTTTCTTAGGCGCGCTCTTAGTGGTTGAATGGACATTTTTCAGGCTCACCGTCAAGCGAGAAAACTTCCCCGAGCTTCCCCTGCTCTTGGGTCCCTCGTGAAATACTTTTGGCTTTAATAAAATTTAAACTGTATATTGCAAATTTGTCAGACCAAGTTCTGAATACCTGTTGCCCCCTGAGCATAACACTATTTACTAATGGATTAGAACTCCTTAAATGAGTGCTTTCAGTTTCAAATTTAACGCGATTATTCGACATCTTCGAAGGAAAAATTTTAATATAATTGTTTTTGTTCATCTGTAAAAATGGCTCGTACAAATGTTCTTTGGATATCTCCTTGGTCATTTATATTTCTATATTTATATGTATGGTAGGGACGTAAGGAGAAGAATTGCGCTAGGCAAGGAGGCTTTCCCAAGGAGGAGGGAGTTGATGACGGAGATGTTGAGTAGGGTTGTTAACACAAGACTCGTAAAAACTCTGATATGGAGCGTAGCTATGTACGGCGCGGAAACGTGGTCACTGAAGCAGGAGGATAGACGTAGATTGGAGGCTTTTGAAATGTGGGTGTGGAGAAGAATGGAGAAGGTGAAATGGACCGAAAGGAAAACAAATGAGGAAGTACTAGAGATGGTGGGTGAGGAGAGGGGTTTGTTGAGAGAAATCGTATGGAGGCAGGAAAAATGGATGAAAGGCGTATTGAGCGGTAGTGCAATGTTGAAGAAGGTAATGGAGGGGAGAATGTTGGGCAAGCGAGGTAAGGGCAGGAACAGGATAGGGATGTTGGACGGGATGAAGGGAGGAAAGAAGTACACCGAGATGAAGAGGGACCTGATATAGATTAGTTTGATAGGTGGAGAGTCACAAAATGTTTATTTGATAGTTGTGTCCATCCAAAAAAAAACCTACCTTAAACGGTAGATTACCTAATAATAATTTATATGTATATATATATATATATATATATATATATACACACACACACACATATATATATATATATTTATATATACGTACATACATACATATATATATGTATATATATTATATGTATATACATATATAAATGCAACAATTTCAGAGAGTAAAAATCATTCGCCTTGACCAGGATTCGAACCCGGATCCCTCGATATCAGGCCGAGTGCTTTATCCAATTAAGCTACCGAGACGTCCTCTTACACTCTGAAATTTTGGGGGCTTTAAAGGAACAAGATGTTGTGACGAAATACCGTACATACAATGTCACAGGCATTCGTAGTCGTGCGCGAGGTGCCACAGTCCACGAGGTTAAAGCCAATTTCAAACACTTAGGCTGTTCATACCCTTAGACAAATTTCAAAGATACTGCGGGAGATGCCGCAGCAGGTTCCCTAGCAGGCAGCAGGCAGGATCCCTATCGAGGGATCCGGGTTCGAATTCCGGACAAGGCGAATGATTTTTACTCTCTGAAATTGTTGCATTGTAATGCACACGTAGCGGATGACTCAGTTAAAAGTTACTGTTGCGGCATCTCCCGCAGTTTCTTTGAAATTTGTTTTAATATTTGTGAATGTTAAATGTATTACTATTTATGTGTCATTTCCAATTGTAATATAATCTTCATCATTTATGGAATACAAATAATTAAGACAATTAATACAATATAAAATTACAGACAATCAAAATCATATACCATTGTAATATGATCTTCATAATATAAAATAGTAATACAAATTAAAAATGTTTACATGAAATATTCATTCTGGTTCTGCTAAGCCAGTCAGTTCAGGTTTGACAGCAGGTGCCACGTAAACAAAAATGAGAGCTTAAAGTCTTGCAATTATAAAGTTACATTTATTGCGACACGTTTTGTTTCAAGCCCTAATCCGTTCTGTATAATAGCCAGTCTTTTATTCTCCCTCTCACAACATTTACTGGCTGCAATATTCTTAAATCTTAAGGTATTTCATCATAAATTAGACGCACAGTAGCCCTGAATTTTCTTCTACCTTGATTTGCATGAAATGTTTTGTTTTTCACTTCATATTGTTCCTTAATGGTAATTTCCTCGTATTTAAATCAAGAATTTGTCATAAAAATAGTTTCCTATTACGATGGCATATCTATACAGCCTGTCTTAATGCAGAACTCCTAATTTTTTAAAGATATTTCTTCCATCTCGTAGAATATTTGTATTTTTCGATCTAGCCACAGACATTGTCTCTAGGATTTTTTTGCTGTTTATTGTTTAGTATATTTATTTTTGTAGAACCAGTGGATCCCCAGACAGTTATACCATATCCCAAAATACTCTTAACCAGTGCAGAATGCACTATTTTGATGACATTCAAACTTTCACAACTACAAATGAAGTTAATGAACGAAGTTACTCTACTTTTATGGTCAAAACTGACATGTGAGTGTTATTGAACACTAATGCCTTGAGAATAATTTAATTCCTCAATATGTGGCGCTCAAAAATTTCCAAAATTTTCCTCCCTCATTGTACTATTAGATTTGTTTGTCATTTTCGAGCGTTTCCAGAAGATATGGAGTTTCGCTGAGAGCAAGGATTGATTTGGCCGGTTAGGAAGTGTACGTTTTCACTTAACATTCTCAGTCAAATTTAAAGTAATATGGCTAAAAAACAAAACATCTTTCGTCATTATCAACTTGCTCCATATTCTTCCGTTCATACTAGCAGGTGTACGCGTGAGCTGAAATATCTTATGTTCTTCGAAACTTGTGATAATGCTTAGCAGATATACTATTTATTCCATCAGATTTTTTCTAGTTTTATATTATTCGATATATTTCCTATAGCGTAACGTTGAGCTTCTTACCACAATTTTTTGATCTAAATTATGTTAAAGTTAGATCATTTATGTGGATTAAAAAAGATAATATTGGCCAATTAGTGTAGTGGACAATACCACTGTCCTATTTCAGCGTGTAAAATCGGCCGTAAGAGGTGCGTCGATTTTTATTAAGGATCATTATTAAAAGGAATCATCCCTGCATTACGTCTTACGAAGTTTGAACTGATGAAGAAGAATACGTGAAGTCGAATGTCACGCACGCGGTACATACCATAATTTCGCACGAGAAATGTGACATCCCAATTCAATAACATGCGAGTGGTAGATGAGAGTAATACTTGGGGCGGGTTATATTTTTAGCATTAGGGTACATGTAGGTTCGATACCGGACTCTAGGGTAATATACTTTTCTTCATTTGAGGGCTGCTATAGAAAATCTAAAAGCGAAACCACCTGAGCTAAGAACATTAAACAGCCTTAGCGATGTTTGGCGAAATTTTCTTCAAGCTTAGTGAGTCTCACGGAAGAATTTAGGAGATGTTTTGGTTCATCTGAGACGCATGGGGCTCCGCGGCATTACCACGTGTCCCGATGAACGGTTGTGGAAAGATCATGGCAAAGATCCTTCGCTGAAATATTTCAGGCTCGCCAGCTATGCAAGACGGAGAAGGGCAGTCGGTCGGTGATATTTTGCGGAGCGGTCTCAGAATTCGTCCTTGGCGGGATTTCTTCAGGGCGAAAATAAGAAAAACATGAGTCTGGAGTATTGGAGGGTGTGAGGGAGAGAGGTTGTGATGTGAGGAGAGAGAAAAAACATAATCTTATGATGCAGTTAGTTTTTGATGAAGAACTCTCCTTCCGAAATCAGGAGGGACCTCAGAGGATGCGTTTTCGATTTCCAGATGCTGTTCTTTATGAGTTAATATTTAACTGTCGATGAGAATTAAGTTCTTGGGTTACACCTAGCGACAGAATTTCCCCTTCCCATAAGTGTGCTCCGTGACACGTCTCACACGTTCTTGAAATCCGTAAGAGCGTCTTGGCAGGGTTATCAAGAGACAGAGAACGTGGAATATTGGAAGTCGGGAATGATTCTGCAAAATCTGCAATTGAGAGAACGTTTTTTACCTTGGGTGAAAGAAATGTGTTCGTTCTTGGAATTCCTCCGTTCATTTCTTTCTCTTTAGAATTGTATCGTTTATTTTTACATTAAAGTTAATGATTACCGTTACAAGTTTTGACATTTTCAGACTCTTAAGCATCACAAATTCCCATATCCTAACGAGGAAGGTAGGTTACCTTGGAAGAAGCAGAGAAGGTCATCTCAGTGTCGTTAGTAATTTACCGCAAATAACGCGAATCTGTTTTGAATTGTGTGTGGACTGAACAAATAAATTAAATATTTTTGAAACTCTTCATGGTAAACTAGTTTCGTAATTAAGGGACCACGAACACGAGCGATTCAAGGTGTTAATTAAAAAATTGGCTCTAAATATCGAAAATTCGTGTTAGTACCACTTGAGTCTTCGGTTATGAATATTATATCGTCGAGCTTTAAATGCAGGCCTCCAGAATTGCCAGTAAAATAGTCAAATGATACTTATAAAAATCTCCCTACCAATAAACTAATTATAACTGACGTGAAAAAAGCAATATGTCTTTCCACCAATTTTTTTAATCGGTACAACTAGTCTCAACGCATCGGCGTCATCCTCAGGTATAAATTTGATGGAAAGATATATTGGTATTTTTTTTACATCAGTGATAATGAACTTCCACAAAGTCAACCCTGAAAACATTGAGTACATATAAGTTTAATAACCTAATAGTTTCCTTCCACTTTTGTAAGTGCATACATTATGTATGTACTTGCGCAAAACAAGTGAAATTATCCTTGACGACTATGAGGAAAAATGTGAGCATTATTTTCGTTTGCGATCGAAAGATATCAACTTTTAAACTTACTCTATTATTGGAAATTAAACTTATAATATTGGAATTATTAAATTCGCGCTACATCTAAGCGTTTGTAGGTTTTATGACATTCGAGGATGTATGAATGAACGTGCATCCAAATGTTCAACTACTTATGGTTGCATCATCTAATTATTTATATCAGAATGTAGTTTGTAGCAAGGTTTCCTATTATTTCAGTTATCAAAATTGTGTTCACCTGCAATTTAGGTTTGCAATTTGTTGTTCATTTCATTGAGTGACAGCACTGAATTTTCGCCACTGACGTCGCGAATAGGAACAAATGAGCCCAATATGTTAAAAGCAAGCAGTTTTTTCGGATTAGAAGAATCTCGACAGAAGAGGGACAAGAATTTAAACGACTCCAGTTTAAAAAAAGCCCCAATTTGTAGTCATCAATGCCTGCCTTATTGTTCATATGATTGAATATGAGACTCCTGAAAATAAATTTAATCAAAATTTCTTCCTTTCTCATCAGAGATAGCGTTCACAGTAAGTTTTTTCTCGTAGCTGTTTTGCCGTGAACTTCAATCACTCTGTCGTAACTTCACCAAGACTCAAAACTCCTATCTGCGGATTAGTTTTTTAATCGCCTTAACTTTCGAAGACATTAGCCACCGCCCTTAGAGTTTGTTGCTAACCGCAACACTAATGATACAAGATGAGTGCCAGACATAACACCCGTCCAATCGCACGACGTGTGTTATGACCGTTCAGATCTCATTGAGATCCGCTTCGGCGATGACTGTAAATGGGAAACGATTATTTTAAAATTTAGTCTAAAAGCATCTCGCCAGTTCTAAAAAGAAATAGATTCAATCCTGCGGCGCGGTCTTTAAAATTTTGCATGCATCTGGGGCAGCTAATTAATCGAGAGGGAAAGCATTCAAATAACGGTCATTAGTTGATATATGAAGATTCTATACTTCTATTAGTCAAGTATCAGAAGGTTCTACCGCACGAAAGGAGAAGGCAGTGGGAATTGACAGAGAAATCATTGTGGTCGAGTTTCATGACTTAAAGGAACAATCGCAAGTTACTTTGGTGGGAGTGCTGACCGACATGTTATTGATTCATTAATTTTCACAACGCCGGAATTGCAATGTATATCATTTCCATTGGGATTAACAATACGAATCCAATTTGTGCCCCAACTTCGGTAATATAATTGCATGCATGTTCCCTTCAAGTTTTAAAATTAGCTGCTTTAAAATTTGTTGAACGGAATGCATCGAGTTTCTCCATGTTATCACATGTGTATAAAACAACTGTAAATTATTTTTATTTGAACTACCGTTTTTATTATTGGAACATTTTTATGCTTATATTGTGCAACAAACTTGAAGGAATTATGCGTCGAATGTCCAATTTCACACGGGATCGCTATCAACAAGAATTATTTCTGGAAAATATCGCAAAGTATGTGCAAGGAGGGTTGATAAGGAGAATGCAAGAGATCCAGAAAAGTTGAGGAGCAACAATGGAGTTGGAGTTATTTATAAGAATTTTTGGGAATACTTGCTTTTTCCGAAAGGAGCCTCGGGAGTAGGTTCCGCACAAGGGTATTAGGTTGAGGGGCAATATGGTGAAATTCTGCGATGGGAATGGAACTGAACTATTATTCTAGCATTTTTTACATTGATGGGACAAATTATTGTTGCCGGAGATTGAGTTTTCCATTTGTAATGATAGAGTATCACTGGGTGGAAGCATCGTTATCCTTTTGTAAGGGTAGTACAAGCTAATAATTAACATCATGCGTATGTACATCGTTTACTCTCCATTCTACGCATAAAAACTACAATGTGTGACTATAGTAAGATTGAGTACAATATTATATATTTTTTTATAATTTACATTTTATATACATATTATTATACATGTTATTACATATGCGGTTTTGTTTTTTATGCAATGTTTATGGGTAACTAGAACAATGTTTTCTTTCTCGTTTACTCTCCATTCCGCGTATAAAAACTACAATGTGTGACTATAGTAAGCTTGAATACAATATTCTATGTTTTATATATAATTTATAAAAATACATATGCGGTTTTGTTTTTAATACTATGGTAATGGGCAACTAGAACAATATTTTCCCAATAATTAATGCGACCCATACCGATAACTCCAAAGGGTGGCACCAGACGTATGCGTACCGTACAGGTGTGGCAGGTGTTCGTCATAATTCTTATGTGGATTTTAAAATTTTCCAGCGACCATACTTAAATAATTGAATGCCCTCGTTTTTAAAAATATGCGTCCAAGACCTAAAATAAAAGTCTCTTTTTCACTTACTAACCTACAGATCCCTATTGTGTTATTTTATACAAATGCCCTTTCAGGGACTTACCGCAGTTGCCCTATAGGTCAGCCACAGCCGCCAGCCTTAAATTGGTTGCCTTATATGCACCAGATGTGAGTGGGATGCACCAATGCGATTCCCAATTTCCAGTGAAATGAATGTTATGTGAAGCAAAGGGAGCAGTGGAATCCTGAATTCTCTGTATGGGCATTCTAAATTAATTTTACAGATTCGATTTTCTTTCGTTTTCATTAGAATTCTTTTTCGCCACGCTTTCGCGAACTTAAAACTGGCGCATTTTTTCAAGGTTCGAATGTAATCATGACGCCATGTGCGACCTAATTGTCTCTTGTGGTTAGCTGTGTGGATCGACATTATTCCTCGTATGTGATTCGGGATTCACGAGGTCATCTATAATCCGACAGATCATTAAACTTAAAAATATCAATTGCCTAAGGTAATTTTCCATTAAAATTATTTTTCCCACAATCTATTTTAATAACTGTACATGTATGTAAACGCGCCCACTCAGACACACTCCTACCCTATTAGTTAAATAGTGCTAATAAATCGATAGAATTCTAACGAACGTCTCCCCTCATTTTTCTTATGCTAATCATGGTCGATGACCGACTCTCCGCCTCAGATTAGATACGGTGGGTTAGAGGAGCTGGTTCTCCGGAACTAAGCAATAAAATGCTTGCCACTGCTGACTCATTAAATCTCTGGTATTCCAGATAACAGAGAAAACAAGAGATACGTTGCTGAATTACTAATTAAATTCTGCTTTTAACTTAGGCAAGCAACGCGAAACATTAAATTAGAACAGTCTATTCCTTGAGATCAAACATCTAATTTGTTGTTATTTAACATATTCAAATGGTATAAATATGTAGATTTTCAACCGTCTTTGATTGCCTCAGTTATTATTCATATTCATTCTGACAAGCATTAAAATTAGTTGGGCATGGAATACGGATGTTTAAGAGGCGTGCGGAGATCCGGTTTAGGGAATTCCAATCGCATGTGTACGTGTATAGTGTGCAATCAAACCATGTACGTGATGGTAAAGTTCAGGACTCAATTATTGATAGCACTGAATCTCTGCTACCATCAGTCTTGACGGAAAATTCCGAATGTTTGGATGTCGTGTGGAAAACGACTTTCAAGCCTGGGTAGAGACAGAATTGTTGAGAAAGCCGCACGTCAGTCAAATATCATTTGAGGTGTCTAACTAAGATAGAATGTGTGTACGAATAACTGTTTAAGAATCTAAATGTCGCATAAACAATTTTATTTAAGTTTAAATGATTCCATTGATTTAATGCATAAAATGGTCCTGACTTGATTCCGGGTGACGTCTGAAACCCCAGCTTCATACTAAATGTAGTTTTCCGGATATCAAGTATTCTTGAAAAAACCACAGACTGCATAGGGAAAGGAACTCGCCCCACTACCCTGATGTGTGAATTTCACACGCCGTTAATAGGAGGCGAGCTTTCTACCCTTGCCTAACAAACCAACCTTCTGGTTGATTATTGTGGTTTAGGTGGTATCGTTAGATCACTTAAAGAGGGCACTGAAATGCAACGGTCACAGTGAATAAGGGAAGCAACAGTGGAACGTTACGAAACGGGAAATAAATTACCATGGGCATCGATAATGCCGGGATAATCTGTTACCATTTGGAGAAATTAGAAATAACATAATTAAATTTAAAATTTTTTGTCTCATATTTATTTAAAAACTTTTTTACCTAATTTATTTAAAAATACGACCCAGGTTTCGACGTTCAACGTCAAACGTTCAACTTTGAAACCTGGGTCGTATTTTTAAATAGTGTGTGGAATTACTAAGTCAATAATTTCATTTAAATGATTAAATTTAATTTACGAATCCTCTATATTAAAACTTGGTAACCTTTATTGTCAATGAGCCCGCTCAATTAATGTTTAGCTATCGCACCATTTGACATCTGAATCTGATCAATAAATCTTGAATTTATGAAGATGTCGCAGAGTAGACCTTTTCTTACCGGAGAATTCATTCAACTTCTGATGAAAAAATCCTTCATTTTTCTTATAATGTCCCTGAAGCATCTCTTTTCGTATTTCTAAAGTTGGATACGGCAAGGATTAACGCTGGATAGGGCAATTTTTCGGAGCATTTCTGATATTATTTTGACAAATGTCACTCATTGTTTCAGGACGAGGTCACCTACGTCAGCGATCACCTCAGTAATTATCATCATTATTAAATTTTATATTTATAATTGTTCTAAAATTGCTCCCAACAGAAATATTCAGCATTTTCGTTTTCTTTTTTTTTAACAAGTCTTGATCGTTAAACCATTTTTGCAAGTCTGTTGCAAATGACTTACAGCAGTTTTGAAATCCTGATGAAATTCAATGAGTTAGCGTTAATTAATAATTAAAAAGTAACTTTGGCTCAAATGGATGAAAGGCGTATTGAGCGGTAGTGGGATGTTAAAGAAGGTAATAGAGGGGAGAATTTTAGGCAAACGAGGAAAGGGCAGGAACAGGATAGAGATAGTTGGACGGGATGAAGGCAGGAAGGAAGTACAAAGAGATGAAGAGGGACCTGATGCAGAGTAGGTTGCTGGATTGGGTTTTGTTGGGAGTTACAAAATATTTATTTGATGGTTGTGTCCATCCAAAAACCTACCTTAACCGGTATATTACCTAATAATTATAAATAAACTTTGGCCTCTGAAAATATTTTCCCCATTTTCATGTCTAATATACAGTATAGGTCCCAGTGCAGACCCCCAGATTGTCTGGGAATCGGAATGGTGCACAAAAAAGCCACGCAATATAAGAATCCACATAGTTACTCTGTATTTCTCCATAATGTCTCGTCGCACTTCTATGAATCTGATGCCCTTGTAATTAAGGGTTCTCATGCCAAGTACAAATTATGTCCAATTGGAGGATTGATTTTTCTTAGCTTCGTAACCTAAGAGGTTAATGTCAAGGAAAGCATGTTCATAGAGCATCTCGCAACGCCTGACACTGCACATCGTCTTCATGAATCATTATAAATTGCGTGTTTTCCAAACTCTACGCGGGTTTCCCCACGCCGGGCACACGGTTGCGACATGACCATTGAGGACTGTCTTCCCTATATCTAAATAAATTTACCAATCATTTATCTGTAAACACGTATCTCCGGAAATTTCATATTTCTTTGAGGTCATTCATGTGTACCATTGCTGATATCGCTGATTTTTGCTATTATCCATTTGAAAATACTTGGTAATTAAAAAACGATAGCAATATTAGTTTCGCCATAAATAGGCTCCTCATTCCTTTCTTCCGTTAGAAAGAGGTTTGAAATTTTCCTTTTGTATAATTAGAGTAGTTATTTTTAAATTTCGTGTAACCCTTATTAATTATTAGGCTTGTGAAAGTAATTCTGTGAAGTATTTCATTTGAGTGCCCTTGGGATTTTAACCGGTGTAGTTTCTCCTGGGAATTAGTCGCTTCAGGAAAGTAATTTAGCGGTACGTTCAATTTGTTTGTAGTTCCCTAAACGAGAATAACAAGAGAATTCCTCTCAAATTGATTCGCGTGGCGTCACTAATTTCAATTTTGAAATGAATGAAACATCGCATTGCTCGCATATGTTCACTGGGGCATTTTAATGTGCATTGTGATAGTTAAAATGCTTTGCTGAGTACGGGAATCACGTTCGACTACTTTTCCCTGTAACTTATCGTTAGTAGTACCCAATTATTAAGAGAACACTTCTGCTCTTTATAAATAAGTAAATAGAAATCATAGTGTTTTCTCCAAACTATGATTTATTCCCAATCAAATAATTTGGACTTACAAAATTTCTAACATCATCTCTCTGAGGATTTACTGATATCCGGTGCATTATTCGCTCGATTACGTAACTCTGGTGTAATAAAAACACCATATCTGGGGTTTCTTTCCGCGTCTGTCCGGGTTTTGATTCCAATTTCATGCCCGGAGCACGTGAAGAACTGATGCAGGGATATTCATAGAGGTCTTTTCTTGGGACAACTAAGTCCATCTGCATGCGACCTGAAAGTTGGCAAGATTTCTTCCAAGTTTTAGATTTCCAAGAAATGGATCCAGTTTCAAAACGACCTCGTGATTTAAAGGGGGGGTAGTGTTTGAACTGAAACGGAGAGAAGTCTGTCTTCTCGGCAACTTCAAATTGCACGGTGGCGGTTATTTTCAACTTAAAGAGAAGATACATGATATGTGAGAGATTGAAGCACCTAATGAACGTCCATTGCCGTTTTTCAGTCATTTTTTTTATTATATCTTCGGAAGTTTATATTTTTCTGTTTCTGTTGAAGACTGTAATGGAGGGAGAATGTTGTGTCCGTGTGGTAGGAGAAATAAGTTAGTTTGGCGGATTGAAGAGCTGTATAAAAAATGTGGAGTATTAAGTATGGCTAATGGTAGTAACGAGTGTTATGGTGTTTAGAGTCATTTTAGGTCAGACAGAAGTGCAGTAGTGATTAGGCTCAATGCTCATCAAAAACCTACTGCAATCTGTAGGTAACCATTAATAATGTATTTCTCACATCAACCTTTTGCATTTCTTTATGCATCTCTTTTGGTTATGCATCATGGCACACAAATGTTAAAGATACCCTTCTGAATGTGATCACATCTCTCGATTTGTGGATAATTTCTGTACGTCGAATATACACGGTTAGCATCTTGCTTAAAAGAAATAAGAGGGCACTATAAATGGCCAATTCTTCGGAACTTATTTTATTTTGTATACAATTTAATTCACTCAAATGATGTCTAGAACGTAAAACGCTGAATTTACAATCGTTCTTGGGGTTTGACACACAAAATAAATAGCTTGAAACTTAAAAAAAACTTCCACTTTTTTTATGATGCTTTATTTAATATTCGCTCATTACTGTTGCTTACTAAGTCCATCGTCGTGGAGAAACAGACTTTCAAATGGGAATTGAGGTCATGAAAGGGTTTCATAAATTTGTAAATTCGTGCCAAGAGTCACCCAGGAACTGTCGAACGGACTTCAGATCAAATATCCCCTGTATTCATAAAATCACTCGGATATCTGTGGAAGAAAAGAGGTGGTTACGAGTGTGTAATACAAATAATACGGGAACACAAGTATTTGAATTACTGAATACTATTACGTTTTTAATACGGGAACAAAATGAAATATGGACTTCTTGACAATAGTAACACGATCTGTAAAATTGCACCTTAAAGTTGAAATTTTCGACTTATTTTGTTCAGTTTGTGTTGTTGATGATCACACAATGGATATAAGAAACTTTGTTATCAAAATATTTGAATAAAATAAATGTAACCATACCAACTTAGAAAGAAGGAGAGAAACCAATTATTTAATTTATTTCGGAATTTCTGATAATTCTAAGAGCCTTGGTATGTGTTCTATCTATCTATACATTAGCCATCGTTCTGATATTTTCCTCACAATTTTTGCTCACACCACAAATCATTCTATCTCCATGAAAAAGGGAAACATTGAGGCAGCTGGATCAGGAATCATACTTCATGGAGTTTGTTCTGTTTCACTGATTTCTTTTACTGCCACAGCGGTAAGATAGCCTTGTTTTATCTCAGCACTTAAAGATAATTCAGAGTAGATGCCACACAGTAGTTTTGGTAAGTAGAAATATTACTCAACTATTTTGCATTTATCAAAAGGCTGTTGACTCCGTTCATCCCAGTGCAATGCAAATTTATAACATATATATACATATGAAAATAGCGTTTGGTTAAAATTATGGACTATCAATACACAAGTCCTGTCCAAGTGTAAAAGTGTAGGCAGTTTTCCCCGCATAACTAAAAATAAACTGATTTCTTTATTAATAAAGTAACCCAAGTCAATGGAATATATTTTTGTCCGAAGATTTACCGCTGCTTTATTCTTTATATTAAATATAAAAGGGGAAGATACGGTGTTACATGATTATTGTTATCAGATTTTCTTTTGTCCACTTTGATAACGACGCTGGGTTTCTCTCCCTTACCGAAGTACCTACTTTTTCCTAGTGGCGCAAATGTCCTTAACTGTCAGTCACTTACTCTAACAACTACTGCTACTTCAAATGCGAAAATATCATATCCACCGTTCGATTACTTGGCTACGTTTTGCAAAAGCCTACAATTACGTTCAACCGGCGATGTGCGATTTATTGTCTCCTTTAATCTTTAAGAACATATAAATGTAAGAAAATCTTTAGGAATATATTTTCTAAACTTCATCTGCATCTATACACATTAAAAAATCATGCCATCCACCTTAAACGCTTCCCGGAACGCCAATTTCCTCTGTGCAACATGACGCGCAGAAGAGTTCTGAGGTTCTTCGTGCCAGGAAAGAAGAAGCGAGACATATTCTTCTTACATGCTAAGTCGTGATCGCTCAAGGAATCGATAAATTCAAATAGGTCTTGAGGCAGTGAAATGGTTGAATAAATATTTCAAGGTCGATGGAGCTCATAAAGCTATCGTCCCTTTGGCATCGTCTCTGGCTGGCTATGCATGTGAGGCGTCGTAAACGTCACCATGCTTGGAGATTTGTGATGATGCCACTAACCAAAACGATATGAATGCTCGAAAGAATAGCGCTTTTGTGGTGGAATACTAAACGAAAATACCCAATTAATATAGTTTTTGTGAGAAGCACGAAGTAATGCGAGGGATTGTGATCTCTAGAAACTTTTACAACCATTCCAATAATTACTATTTTCGTACTCTAGCTAAACGTTTAACGCGAAGCGGCAGATATCTACCTTCAAAATATGTACATCAAGGGATTCATCAAGTCTCTATGGTTAGCGTTAGATTTTCTCCCATCATGAGCATGTCTCCTTATGCCTGGAGTTTTTCACTTTATTTCCAATGTACATCTACTCAATACCCCGCAAGCCGCCGCAAGGGCTTGTGACGGGGGGTAATTCAGTACCCGTAATATAATATAATAGTAACCACCCGTAATTTAGAAAGAAAAAAAATGCATTAAGAAACCACAAATTTATAGTCCACAAACCAAACATGGTAAACATTCATGCAAGAACCCTTTCACCCCACACTCACGCAAACCCACAAACTACCAACAAACATACACATGCACCTACATTTAAACCTAATATCTTTGAATTTTCACATTTGCTCCGACTTGCAACTTAAATGTTTTTAATGTATCTAAATGGACTTCGGATTCTTACTATTATGATTTCTGATTGTTCTGGGAACGAATGAGTATTTGAATCTATCTGTATTGGAATCTATCTCCCTTATTTATCTTTGTGGTCTGATCTACCTAAGTAGTGTGGGGACATTATTATTCCTTTTGTGTCATCGTTAAACTCGCTGTTTCTGAATCTTTCTAAAAGTCCAAGTATCCCTTGTTTTCTTCGTATTTCAAGGAGCTCCCATCCTAAATCCCCTAAGAGGCCTGTTAAACTTATGTGTTACACTTTCTGTGTTCTTATTTATATATTTCATGTTTATATTTTTAAAGAATCTGGAGGATTTTGTCTGGACTTAATCTAATTCTTTTTGCCAGATTTTCTCCCAAGTATTTCAAATACTTGCAGCATATTCCAAATGTGGTCTAACTAAAGCAAAATAACACCCCTCCTTAATTTTCTCATTGCATTTCACCACCACCCATTTAATGAAGCTCAGTTTCTTTTAGGCGGATCCGCATATTGTCTTGATATGTGCTCCCCATGAAAGGCCTGGTGTTAGAACTTCCCCCAAATATTTAACTTGATTAGTCATGAAAACACTTAAAATAATATAGCTAAAATACTAGAGTGTTTATCTAACTAGAGCAAAATAAATGTACACTTTTTTTAAAATATTTGCCCGTAATAATCTCTATTTGATTGTAATCAATAATACGGATGAATGTCTTTGGTGTTTTTTCTCAATTGCTGTCACACTGTTACACTTTAAATAGCAAATTGATTATTTAACCAGAAATTTCGTTGCCATACGTATTTAGATACACTTATGATGAATCCCTTTCCATATCACAATGCAACATTACATTAATATCCTGTGATTCCTTTCCAAAACCTCCGATTTCATGTTCACAAATTCTTTCACTACTTTAAAATCCATTGATACAATTTCGTGGCTCGTCTAAGTAATGTTTGAATTTCAAGCAATCAGTAGCAAATGCACACCATTCATGCACCAGTAGTGAATTTCTAAGCACTTTGAAAATAATATATTTATCGCTATTTTATATCGGAAATACTGAAGATGACATCGTTCATTATTTTCGTGCATGCCTCTTCTGAAGAAGTGTATCCATTACAATATTAAAACACATCGTGTCAGCTCTTATAGTTCGGTAAAATGAGAGAGAGATATATAATTGGTGGAAGGACCAAAGTGTAAAGCTATTTTTGCAAAATTACTTGTGAATATTTAGAAAAGAATCCTAAATAAATTTGGTTTAACGTCAAGAAATCGAGGGAAACAATCAATTGTGCATTCCCTAAGCGGAGAAAACGGCAACATTGCTGTAGCATAAAAAAGGCTATTATGCTAACGATTTTTTCATTGAGTCTACACCAAAAATATTAATTCACAAAATAGCACGAGTGACATAGGGTACATTGCCCCAGGAAGGAATAGAAAAATAGCTCTGTAGCATCAGAACAAATTAAGTCTTAGGTTCAGAAGAAATCCTCTAAGATACTGAAGGAACTTTCTAAAGACATTGCGTCTTCACTTTTTTTATGACTTGAAACTGTTTTTTAGTTGTCGATAGAATAAGGCTCAGTGCCTTAGTACTGGAAAATAGCTTACCTAAATCTCCTCTGAGAAGACACTCATTATCTTTTCACTCACATAAATTTCACTTCTACATTCCACCATTTATTTCCTTTCATTTTCCCGAAATACTGTTCCTTTTTCCATTCAGCATCCCTCATTATCTTCGTTCACTATCTCTGTCTTTCACCACCATTGCTCACCTTTCCATTTCCGATATCTTTGTCCCATTCCGCCTGCTTCAGTGATATTTTATCCTCCTGCTTGCACCCATATCTGAAATTCACTCATGAGAGGACGAAAATAGTCGTCCTTCCTCCATTCAGCACCCCTCATTTCCTACCTTCACCGTGTCTGCTTTTCTCAATTAGATCGGTCATGCTCTTATAATTGCGTGTACATTTATGTTTCCTGGCAAACCATGTGTTAGAGCGAAATAAGCACTTCACGCACCGTGCATGGCAGATAAGTAACCTAACCCTAGACAGGTATCGCTATTATTTTACCAATTTGGGGATCGCGGGGTGAAAAAACATCCCCAATTTTCAAGGGCCCGTATCTCGGGCTCAGTATGATTTTGAGGTTTCCATGAGGGCTCATTTTTGTCGTCTTTTGGTCAAAAATCATGGGAGCTAAATAGTTTTGGTTAAACGTTTGAAGGTTCCGGGAAAATCGACCAAGGAGGGGGTCGTAAACGTAATCCGTTTCTTTTTGCCGCGAGATTTAAACTGGTCTGTGGTGTTTTTTCGCCTAGCGTTCCCGCTCTAGGGTTAAACCTATGCACTTCTGTCACAATGGGGGGAATCAAGGAAAAACTATGTACTTCTCTTCAAACTCTTCAAATTCTAAAGTCTCCTAATTTTATTCTGTCATACTGTTTACAATAGAAAGTTGAAACTTCTGTTACTTCTCACCATAAGGCATTCGGACACATTTTTCACATAATTGACTCCATGTATCCGCGGGCGCCAAGAACGATTCTGTTCGTGTGCCTATTGCCCATCGGAAAAACCTCCTGGTCCTTGGCCGAGACTTCATGGTTTTGCTGTCGCACATACAGACGTACACTTTTCACATTCAACACCATCTCATGTCTAACACAGTTGACAATGAATTGCGATATATTTTAAGCCACGGCAAATGGGGAAAACGGATAATAATATCTTGTTTCTGTGCACCACGACGCCGGTTAAGGTATTTAAAACGCTTACTTTAACGGCAGCTATACGGTGTAGCCATAAAGAGTGTCTGTGTATTTTAGGCTTAACAAAACTTTTCTATCTACTCTCAGACCAGAAAAATGGAAGAGGGGAAAAGAAGAAAACATATGCAAAGAACCAGAACCCTTAGAACTTAGAGACTACTTGCAGGTCAAATGAAACCGAGGCCATTCCCTTTATGGCAGGAATTTAACAGGGCCTCAATGTTCTTGATATTTTTTTTAAATTTTCCCAGCTTCCTCGTTTTTCAGGAGATGTCATTTATCGATGAATCGATATTCGTGATTCATCGAGGTAAATTTCTGAGACAGAGGATTTTCTTAGTTTGATAGAAGTAGAAACGTGACCCGGGCAGAGTCTTTAAATATACACAATGGAATTAAAAAATAAAAAATCTACAAGACAACCCTCGCATGTCCCGTTCTTAAAATTAGTCTATGAACTGAATGAATAATTACAGTGGTCTCAGGAGTGAGACTCGCGAACCTTTGGTAGCATACTTGGAGATCCATGAGGCTTCGGGGAAAATATTAGTATTTACGTTTAATATTTCTTTTGCTTTCTAAATTCAGCCAAAGTGAGAAAATCCAAACTGTTCACTAACGTCATGGAATTAAAAATCATCAAAAAAATAAGCCCTTACGAACGTTATTGATATCTAATTATTAACTTGGAGATGTAGAAGAATAGAGGAAGAATTTATGCTAAGTATTTTACAGAAAACAAGAAACAGATTGAACTAACTATCATTTATATTTGTGCCCCTGTTCAGCCGTATAATGGCAGAAAAGCCTCAAACAGGTTAATTTAATTCTCGATAAAGTCTTTCTGCCTATTTTAAATGTAGATTTTGGACGTTTCCTAGCGACTATGTGTATGACGAATGAGTGCCATGGGAAATTCCTACTTCTTTCTTCATTTCTTCAAAACTTATGCCCGTCTTCATGCTGTCTAAAAAGACCACCCTCTCTCAGCCTTCTCGCGTCTTTCACGATCTTCAACACGCCACTAACTGTCAATATTTCCTCCATCCACATCCTTCCGTTTTCCCCCAGTAACTTCCTTTCTTCGCCCACCTCATTTAAAACCTCGGCGATTGTATTCCTCACTGTCCAATATTTCCTCCATCCACATCCTTCCGTTTTCCCCCAGTAACTTCCTTTCTTCGCCCACCTCATTTAAAACCTCGGCGATTGTATTCCTCACTGTCCAACTTATTTTCTCCACACCTACATCTGAAAAATCTTCAATCTGCGCTCATCCCCTTGTCTCGAAGATCCGCTCTCAAGTTCAGAAAGTAAAGAAGTACAGCTCCGATTTAAAAAAAAACTCATCACCCTCGGCGAAGAAATTCAAGAGACGTCGTCGGTTGTTGAATGTCTCTTGCGCGGAGGTGACGGATTGAATGGATGGCGCCCCATTTATCATGTTGAAAAATAGGAGCACGACTGGAATATTTTCAATAGCTTCAAGGGATAACTCGCTCTATGACAGTATTATGCTCCCAAGCTATTAGTGGGAACATGCGTTTAAGCTGGAAATTATATTCACTTTCTGGCTAAACTGATTTTGAGTTTTTTTTTTCAAATATAGAAATTTGGGAACTGTTTTTGGATTATAGGGTAGAGACATGGCCAGGATAAAAATATCGAGTTTTCTTATACGTAAGACCATAAGGATGATCTTTATAGTAGAGGAGTTCGGAAATCGCGAGGGTTTGTGGTTTCTCGCCGTTGGAATACGCTTCTATTGAATCCAAAGTGTCGTCTAAGCGAGTTTGCATGTCACTTTGGTCGGTTTATCGAAAGCTCCATTGAATGCAATGGCTTATTAGGTATATGTTATTGATTGGTCGAATGAAAGCAGAAAATCTTGGTTGGGGATTCATGGAAGTATTCCTTCGATCTATTTTTAAAATTCTTTTTACCATTCCCTCTGTTCAATACAAACCTGAACCTTTAATTTGCTACAAATTTTAAACCTTCATAAATATTTTTAGATAAAGTTTAATAGGACCTGAAAACCAGATATCTTACCTTAGTTATACAGGTTATACCTGTATGTATGTTACTACTTCCTTTCTTATCATTGTTTTATTTTCATGCCACACATTTCATGTTATTTTCTGAGTCAATCGTTTCGTTATTAATTTATTTAAGTTTTTTCTTATGAATGAAGTCCTTGTCACTTTCTCTAACATCAACCATTATTTTAGGCATTGTTTTTATAAAAATTTACACGGAATACATGTTTCCTGGGCTCCTGAAAATACGTTAAAATGTCAGTGAAAAATAAGAAATAAATTTCAATGCAACAATTTCAGAGTGTAAAATTAATTCGTCTTTTCATAGTTTTAGAAACATAGTGCCCATTTCACAGTTTATAAGTATTTGATGACCGAAGACAGATCCGAGAAACGAGAAAGCAAGGGCTCGAACTTTGATACTTTCATTAGGGTGTCATTTAATAGAGGGTGGTGTTGTTGGATTAACTTTTTTATTTCACAAATTAAAAATTTGATCTCTAAATTTTTGTGAATTTTTGAAACTCAATTCTCATATTTAATGCGGCATGGGAAATATCTTTTGAACTTTTGCCTCCATTAAAATTTTGTCCCGGATCGGTTGAATCTGGACGGTATTTTAAAATGCGAGGCACTTTCGTTTTAAACAAGGTAAACGAAAATTAATGAAACGTGAATGCCATTTTTGGAATAAATATGGCCATAGTCCAAGGTATGCATTTTACATCGCTTTTTAGTAAAACTTTACCAACTAAGAATTAAGTTAATGTAGAAACATTGTATGTTCCAAAAAACTATGTTGCCTGCTGAAAGGTGACTTGTAGATCTGAACAACGTGTTTTTGAAATGTACTGATATTTTCTCTTCTATAAATATCAAAATCTATTATAAACATTATTTCCAAATCAATTAACAGTATACAATAAAAATTGACCCATTCTTGTGCAATAGGGACTGACTCATATTTTGTGGACCCTCCTCGTTTGACCAATTCAACGTTCTTCAAATTTCTATTAATATTCAAAGGCGCAGAATCTTCGAAAGCTTATGTTTTCATAATCTATATCTATGGAACCCTGGAATGCAAAATCTAGATTTCGCAGAGTATCTATTTCTCGTAATTTGCTGATTGCCTAAGCGAATTTTGGAGATTTTTAGGTAACTTTAAAAAAACGTCTGGATCTCATCCGACGCACCTCAAGTAAAGACGTGAAGAACTAGCAAAAACTTTAATATGGAGCTCAATTTAGCATGGTTCGAAAATTCGGTGATTGAGGCAAGACGATAGGCGTGGTTGGAAAGGTTTTGAGATGCGTAGGATGTGGAACAAAATATAATTGATGGAAGAGAAAACAAACGAGGTACTTCTAAGCTTCATGGGTAAGAGCGACGACCGTTGGGAGAAATTCGAAGAATGCCAGACAAATTGGATACAGGAGATACTGAGAGGCAATGGGATTCTGAAGGGGAAGGATAGTGAACAGTAGTGAGATTGCTGAGAAAGGGAGATAGAGGGAACAGTAGACTTTTGAATGGAATTAAACGAGGAATTGAAATTATTCCTAGCTAAATAGCAATAAGTTATTGTCATATATAGTATGGGATTCAAGATTTTCTTGTGTCGTATTACTAAGGGCTTACAAGTGTTATGCTCCATGGAAAACCTACCTTCACCCGGTATGCTACCACTAATAATAATAATCCTGAATTCAATGGTCTCAGGTTCACGTTAAATTGAAGAATATTCATGAAAACCGAATGAGTAAACTGTATTTAGTTTCGGTAATTCTTTCGGTATTACCATTTTTGACGCATAGGCAACATTATCAGGTACAACTATTTTTGACATGGCCTAGAAATATATGTACGATTTCCTATGAGGTTTGGTACAGAGGAGAGAGTAGGAGGCCCCACCTCTCTCTCTCTCTCTCTCTCTATGAAATAGTTCGCGATCATAATTCGCGACCGAGCAGAAATGTTTGACTGATGACGTCACCCCTACGTCAAAACTGGTACTACCGAAATAAATTTACTGTGAAATACATGCATAGTTTGCTTATGCAAGGTATAATAATCCTTTAACTATGATACCCTGCCAATATTTTGACTATGGATATCCGTTTCGAGAAATTCCGTGTAGTAACAGCTCTATCATGAACCTTGGGCCGTAGGGCGGAGGCTCGGCTGGCCTTTAAAAGTGATCACTCCAGATTGGGGAACTTCTAGATCGCTTAAGTGTTCTTTCGTTTCCCTCGCGAGCACCTCACTCACCTTTGGCTTCCTGGGCCGCGGCTTCTTTTGATCGCGGTCAGTGATATTCCCCGACGCCCGTTATTTAGTGCTATCCGTTTCGTTCGGAAACTTTTGAGAAACACTTAAAGTGAGCTCCGGGAAGTCCCCACCCCTCTCCTCTCCCCTCCCTCTTACCTACCTCTGGGCATGCAATTTTTTTTCCTGTCTGACGGGGTTTTAAGTGTCCACAACGGGAGCGAGTCTTGAGTGAGCGATACACATATATCTGTAAATACAGCGTGGAAAAAAGACTTCCACGTTGATTTCCAAAAACGACCGACTGCCTACAGTCGAATCGCTTTTCGTCCAATAGCACGCGAACAAAAAGAATATTGTCCTTCTAACAAGAGAACACGCTTTTCTATATTATTTATCATCGCCTAATTTAAGACAGTAATAGGTTTCGTCAAATCGACGGAATTTATTGCCCTCGTTCTTTTTCTCGGACGTTTTATTTTTAAAGATTTATATTTAAGGAATTCCTAATCAGATTTTATTACTTCTTTTAGGAGGGAATAGCGTGGGGACAGTTAGAGAAAACCTGATGATACCGGTGGGCAAGGAAAACTTTCTAAAATTTAGCGAGGCATAATTATTCTAAATCATCTGAAATAAAATAAAACAACATTGTAAATAACTTTAGGCAACTTTCATTGGCAGAACCCCAGGGCTGTTGGCAGGTTCAATAATTTTCGGACACGTTATTTGTGGACAATTTGTTCAATGAGATTTACGCCGAGGAATTTATAATATGATTTCATTTTGCTTGGTTCATCGATGAAGAAATTCATCATAGCGAAAACTGATATGATATGTTATATATTTTATATTATTTATGACTCATATTTGAGGACTGAAAGTGTTGACTTTTAAATTTTTGATGCAATGTAGAGGGGGAATAAAAATGAGTACAATGCCCCAATTTCTTCAGAGACGATATGAAAACAGAATAATAAGCAGAATAATTTGCAAGAAAATCACGAGAAATTTTGTTGAAGATACCCAATGATTTATCTTTAGCTGTTCCATTTCACCTTTCCCCACATCTAAAATCGATGCCCATTTGTTCTAATTTGGGAGCTCTGGCAAATCTTTAAATTTTCATTTGTTTTATTCGTTTTTGTTTAGTAAATAATAGAATCTTATCAGAGTATCATAGCGAAAATCATGTCTTTATTCGACTTTTTTCATTCGATTCAATTGTATATTGGGAACCTAGGACAGAAGTTTGGAGGGACTGGATATACTTGATGCGAAACTAAGTACAATCGCCTCAGGGTGTGGTTTTAATGGTAACTTCGAGGAAATGATCCAAGTCCTTTTCACCCTTCATCGGCAAGTTGGACAGTAGTGTCAAAATTACAAAAATATGCTGTCCACGGTTGGAGTCGAGATTCGTGTTTGCTTTTACAATATCCGGACATAACACTTACGGATTTGACAGGCCAAAAATTAATGAAATCCACTCTTCGACCACATTTCCAGAATTCTTTCAGTGCCGTTATCCTGGCACCTCCTGCTAGACTTGCTTTTGACTGGTCTCGGGATGTTTTGTAGATATACGAGATGGAATGCTGCAGTTTACTAGTGTCACCACTCGTATGATCATGACTCGTATCTAGCGGGTTGCAATGAACTTTTTCACGACGTTTCAGAGCAGTTTTTGTAGGCACTTATGTTTTTCCGCATATTGAAATCTCAGTTATCTTTTCATGAACGCACTCAATGATCTTAGCGAATCAAAGTGCTGACGAGCGTAATAAGATATTCTTTGACAGATGCTGTTATGCCAGCATTATTTAGATCTATCAGTAAACATTTTATTTTGCTCTGCTCATCCTATCTTTACCAAGAATTAAACGTGGTAGTGAGCATTGCACTCTCTCTCTATCGCAGCAGAAGTGTTTTGAGGGGGTAAAAGTCCTTGGGGTAACAATTTCTCTTCCCTCATCCCGTTAAAGTTCTTATTTTCTCTAATTGACATGAAGTGCCCAAGGTTTGGTTCTTGATCATAAGAAAAACAAATCGAGAAATTTATGATATTTTATTCGTGCATATGAAGGCTCAAAGGAAAATTTCTAGGCGTTCAACCGCCTACCACTCTCCGTTTCCGGCACCAATGCGCCTCAAAAACGTTCAGCCTCGCCCTTCTTCTCTGCCCTGCCTTCAGTCAGCCATCACACCCGACGGCGGCCTTGAAATGGGCAGCCGACCGTGTCACCTTTGGTGATCGTTTATCAGTATTTATTTACTTACACCTATAAATTTGTGAGCGTGTTTGTGGGCGCCTGGCTTCTTATGAAAAAGTGGCGGGCCGGAGGAGGTTCCCCCTCCCGAGAGGACCCCGCCCTTCAAGTAACCCCACCCTGGTCACCAGCTATTCAAACCCGCAATCCCCTCCTCTCCTCTTACTTTTCAAGTATTTAAGTATCTCTTACCGAGAGAATGACTTCCTCGATCCCTTATAGCCTTCACCCCGCAAGTCTGCCGCCAAGGCATCATTCTCTCTCTCGGCTGAGGCCCGATTTAAAAAAAACATAACCAAATTGTGTCCGAATTTTGGGCGGCCAGGGCCAAGTGAATACATTTACTTCATGCTTTGTGAGCAGCAGCATGGGCGTGAGGCGATAGATGTTGAAACACCATAAATTTACTGTGCGAATTTATGGGTATTGATTTTTATTGAACGATCGTACCTTTTCATGAGAAAGGTTCGTTGGGTTACTCGGCTCGCCCTAGTACCGGATCGACAGGTGCACAGACAAAAGTGGTCCTCAAGTCCAGTAAATATGCAAAATTTGAGGGCAAAGAAATTTGCCTGGATTTAACATAGTGAATGGATAACAAAGGGATAACAACACGTCGCTCAGTTCTTGCGCTGAATGAGAATTACTTTGCACGTGGATATCACTTATTGCATATCCACTGACTAGAATGCTTTACCTTTGCACATATACATTGCAATATTAGAGGAGCTAGGCTGGGAATCACTGACAGGGTGAAGGTTACATTAAATATTAAATCTCTTGCATAAATTGGAAGGATATCTCTTTAGCAGTGATGCTGAAAATGTATTATTACCCCCATCGCACTACGGTAGGAGAGATTATGTCAATGAAAGTAGAGAAATTAAGTTTAGAACAGACATTTAAAGGATGTCATTTTTTCCATGAACGATAAGTGATCAGAATAACATTGTCCTATCGCAGTAGAGGTTATATTCAGGTCAAAATTAGTCCTGTGTGCATTCACTCCCTGCCACACACCCTGGTGGAGACTTGCAGGGCACTAAGATAAATTTTTAAACAAAAAATATGATGCCAATTTTTAGTGAACATGTTTTACGAAATCATTTTTGTAGAAAAATATCATTTTTCAGTGAAAATGAAAATGTAAAACTTCGAATAAGTGAGGTCAGAGTAAGTGAGTTTGCCACACACCCTTGCTGTGGCTTGCAGGGTACTAAAATAAAAATAAAAGTGCAAAAACGATGAGTCCGTGAGAGCCTTTGTCTTCTTGATTCAACTTTCTAGAAGTGTATGGGACATAGGCTACTAATTTTTTAAATAATCCTTATCTCCGAAGTTAGAAAACGTAAGTAGTTTTATTTTCGGGTAAAAATTAAACTGGTGTGTATTCACCCCCTGATACACACACCCTAGCGGTGGCTTGCAGGGTAAATATATAAAACAAGACCTATTGCTGTGTAAAAACTATTGCTCTTACTTTCCTGATGAGATAATATGTTTCCATGCGGACACATCACTGAAAATTCTATAATGAATTCTCAAGAAAAATATCAGCCTTAATTGGAAGGAAAACGTTTTCCAAAGAAATTAAAGACAGTAACAAATAGGATGGGCTGAAGAGAAGAAAAGTTACGGGTTTATCTGAATTTTATTGTCATATTTATAACTGAAATTACTGATAATTTGAAATTCATTTCGAGAGCAGATGAATTCTAAAAAAAAATTGGAAGGAAAACGTTTTCCAAAGAAATTAAAGACAGTAACAAATAGGATGGGCTGAAGAGAAGAAAAGTTACGGGTTTATCTGAATTTTATTGTCATATTTATAACTGAAATTACTGATAATTTGAAATTCATTTCGAGAGCAGATGAATTCTAAAAAGATATAGATTAAGGACCTGGTCATTATTATACGGGTGGTGGGGAAATTTAATGAGATAGTAAAAGAGGGGTGTTAGTTTGCTCACCTCAGTTGGAATGTGCCGCAAGTATTTGGGATCCTTGAGAGAAAATTTGGCAAAAAGAATTAGATAAAATGCAGAGAACTCCGCCAGATTCGTGAAAAATTGTTATAATAAGAAAACGAGTGTGACAGATCTTTTAGAGGAATTAGGCTGGGGGCCACTTGAGATGCGAAGAGAACAAGCCAGTCTGAGACTTTTAGAAATGTTCAGAACAAACGAGTTTAGCAGTGACACTAAAGGAATTATTATGACTCCATACCATTTGGGTAGACCAGATCACAAAGTATAAGGGGATAGATTCCAGCATAGATAGATACAAATGCTCATTCTTTCCCCGGACAATCCGTAATCGTATTAGTAAGAAGCCAATGTCAATCTGGAAATATTAAAGACGTTTAATTTACAATTCAGGACAAGATTGAACGTTGCGTAGACAAAATGTACAATCGTAGTTGCATGTGTTTGTTAATTGACAATATATCTATTTACATGTGTGTAAATTATAAAGGTTTTTGCATGAAAATATACCATTTTGTGTGTGTAGATCAGCATGAATTTCAGGGTTTTGCAATGGGTTTTATTATAAATTACGGATAGTGACCTTACACTCCACGACAACAACCCTTACGGCGGCTTGCTGGGTACTGTGTAGATACAGATTGAACTTCATACACTACACTGTCTCTTTAATCAATTTATAAAATATATAATAGCTAATTAAAAGCAGTAAAATATAAGGTTAGCAAAAATATGGTTAATTAGCTGTGCTGAAAAATCTCCGAGAGGTATGACATCGACGTAAGTTTCAAAAAAATGTGTGCCTATATAGACGACGGACAGAGAGTGAATGTGGGTGCCGTGTTTTATCGGAAGCTCGCGCGAAGAGGAATTACAGAAGAGGGGGTGAATTGTGGCGGAGATTTTTTTCTGGGAAATGCCACTCCACTGCCAATTAACTTTGCTTAGGTGACGAATTTATTTCCACTGATGCAATAATTACCAAATTCAAAGAACTGCGGGATTCTGCATATTTAATGTGCATTAAATATGCAGAAATTTCACGATGTCAAAATCATTCACCTTGACCGGTACTCGATTTCCGACCATCTGCTTCAACTGATTACATAGAGGAACTCGGGTTTGACTCTTCTCCATAGTGAATGGTTTTGGAAAATCATGCATAATTAGTGCCAAGTTATGTCAATAGTTAGCCGCACTCAACACAAAAATGCTACAACCATTTATTTTGAAATTAAATAAGTCCATCAATGAAATTTGAAATGCCTCGATCACCGATTGGGGTGTTTGCAAAATAATATTCGGCTACAGCCATTTCAGCGTCCCCAGATAATGTTAATGAAACGTCGCATGTTAAAAAACAGAGAATGCTCAGAGAAATCTCTGCCGATATATTTCGAAGACCATGGTCAGCTGTCAAAACAATGTAAGACCTATTTTTCCGAAATTTTATTTTAATTTCAAAGGAATTTCTGACCTCATTTTTGTTTACTTGTTCATAAGGGGGTTGTGGAAGCGAACAGACAGAGAAAACATGATGTCACCAGGGGGAAAGAGAATTTTTTTAAATTTAAACCAGACTGAAATATGTTTAATTTCCGAAGATGAAATAAAACATAATACTTGTCAAATTTGTTCAACAAATTGTATTAGCACGACCCGACTTCTGTATGAATGTGTAAATTTTAGGCGCGTGATTTGATGAAATTCGGATTGCAATATTGATTGCCTGTCAATTCCATGCGTCGCAGCGTGGTCTGTTGATGGCAGGTAATTTCCCCAGTGTACTCATTATTACGTGGCGTCCTATCAAAATTGGTTTGAATGCCCACTCCCTTACAGGATAATGCTACGAAACCGGGCTTAGCTTCGGGCATCGAGAGGGGACTCCCAAGAATCGCGCCTTTGTGTTTTGTAGTTTTTAGTACCCTTTCAAGCCACCGTGAGGGTGTGTAGCAGAGGATGAATACATACCAGGCTAATTTTGATCCGAATATATTTACCCCTACTGCAGTCGCACAATGTTATTCTGATCTCTTATCGTTCGGCGAAAAGATGACATATTAAATCTATCTGTTCTGCATTTAATCTCTCTAATGTTATTGATTTTGAGCTCACGTACCATGCTACGATGGGAGTAATAATGCATTTTTAACATCATTGCTGATGAGACATCCTTCCAATTTATGCAAGGGATTTAACATATAATTTATCCTGCGCTGCGTTAGTGATTCCCAGCCTAGCTACTTTAATATTTTGGATACGCTACTAAGTTTATCATAACAACGTTTTACACATCTAGCTCATCTACGCTGCTCGTTATCCAATTTGGCAATCAATACAACTTCATAAGAATCCCATATGCTATTAGCATATTCTAAATGAGGCCTAACCAATAACAGATAGCATTTCTCGTTGACCTTTTCATCACATTTATCCACTACTCTTCTAATAAATACTAATTTTTTGTTGCATTGTCCACATATTCCCAGTATGCGTTTCACCCAGGAGAGATGGTGAGTGAGGGTAACGCCTAAATATTTAATCGGGTCTACACATTCCATTCGGGTGTCCCCGATGCAGTAGTTGATCGGGAGGGAATTGCTCTTTTTCCGAAAATTCATCACTACGCACTTTTTTAAGTTTAATTTCATTTGCCTAGTGTCACATCAGCATTGCATATCATTTAGGTCATCTGATAAAGCTACTCTGTTCTTAGGGTTTCGGACATCACGCTATACCACTGCATCGTCGGCAAATAAACGTATCTTATTAGTGACTACGGTGTCAATGTCGTTAACGTAAATTAGGAATAAAAGAGATAAAATAACGCTTACCCCGGGAACACCTATAGTAACTTCTACTGCATTTGAGCTAACTCCATCTATGACTTCTCTTTCTACCCGACCATTCAAAAAGTCTTTAAACCAACCCCGGATATTTTTACTATGACATATGTTTCTAGCTAGTATTAAGTTGATACTCATTTAATTATCTATTTATTAGGATAAATTATGGCTATAATGTCAGTATTGCTCCTTCTCTCTGTTATAAAAATCTCCTCGTTTGTTACCTAGAACGTCATTAGCTCAAGCTTCTTGCTATTAGTTGTTGTCTCTTGTGTAATGGTCCGTTACAGTCTATAAGAATTTCCTTTTGATGAAAGCTAGGCAAAACCAGTACAAGTCGAGGGTCGCTCTATTTACGCTCGTACTTCCTTCAAGAATAGAACCTGTAGTCAATAGATGTAGCTACCGCCATGATCGCCCATAAGCCATCTAAATGCTGGTTCTTCCTCTTCCTCCCCAAATAGAGCAGGAATGTATTTTTTTAGTGCAAAATCTATTGGAAATTTTTATGTCATGATATAAATGTCATTAATCCTGGTCTCATCTTTACCAAAATAAATTATGAAGTTTCCTAGTAAAAACGCTTTGGTAGTGTCACTATTCCTGTTTATATATTAATGGCAATTAACGAAGTTTAAAAAGAATATCGCAAAGGATTTGCTTCTCCTTTTCGTTTAGGTGCATGAAAAATTCACGAACACGCCAAATCATTTAAAATTTGATTCCGAATCCTCCATTTAAACCTTTATTGTGGTATGCAGCAATTCGTGATAAGTGTTACTGTTCTTACAAACGAATCTATTAAGCAAGAAACGGATACGGATAATTTAGAGTTTGTTGCACTTTTATGTCAATTTTATTGCAATTCATGAGGCATTACATGAAAAAATTTAATTAAATGAAGATCTGACGGTATATTATATGCAAGTAAGTATTATATGCAAATATAAGTATATTAGATGAAGAGTTCGACGGTCATCCAGAAGTTCAGGTTCAGGAATGGTGTTCAAGCAAAGGAATCCTTTTGGCTCTAAAGGCGGCATGGCGAGGAGATTATTAATATATAATTATTAGTGACTTATTAGGCAATGTACCTTTTAACCCATGCCGGTTATCATGTCGAGCTGCTAATTAAACCAAATGAAAAATATAAAAGCAGTTTTTGAGTCCAGTCTCATAAAATGTCTTTCCACTCTTCAACATTCAATTCAGAAAGTACCGAATCAATCTCATTCCGTTTTCGTTTTAATGTCTTTCATTTTCACGTCGACATGGGAGTTTTATTATTTTAGTGACTCGTTTGACGATTTCTGGCTCGGGTCCATATGTAAAGGTCTCCCACGACGGATAATATTTCGTGCTTACCATTTAAACCTCCATATGATAATATAGCGGTAGTATAAGAGTAATATAAGAGGTACGCGTGATGCCATTGCAGTAATGAGATCACTAATCGAGAGGAATATAGAATACATTCAGGACGTTTTTGCCTGTTTTGTAGATTTCGAAAAAGCGTTTGATAGAGTGAATTGGGAAAAATTAATGCGTGTATTGCAGAAAATAGGAATGGATTGGAGGGACAGGAGACTGATCCGCAACCTGTGCATGTCTCAGACTGCTCAGGTGCGAGTGGGGAACGGAAAGTCCGGATGGGCAGTGTTAGGTAGAGGTGTAAGGCAGGGTTGCCCATTGTCACCGGTACTGTTCAACGTATATGTAGAGGAAATGATTAAAGAGGCATGGGAAGAACTGGAGGTAGGAATGAAAGTCGGAGGGGAATTCGTAAAATCGGTTAGGTTTGCTGATGACCAAGCATTAGTTGCTCAGTCAGCCAAGGGGTTGCAAGCATTGCTGAGTAAATTGGAGGTTCAGTGCGATAAATATGGGATGGGAATCAATATTAATAAAACAAAGGTTATGCGATTTTCCAGAAAGAAAAAGGCTAAGCTAAATATTAAAATAGGCGGGGAAAAAATAGAGCAGGTAGAACAGTTTACATATCTCGGAAGTGTTTTGGACCAATACGGTCAAAGTGGTAGGGACGTAAGGAGAAGAATTGCGCTAGGCAAGGAGGCTTTCTCAAGGGGAGTTGATGACGGGGACGTTGAGTAGAGATGTTAAGACAAGACTCGTAAAAACTCTGATATGAAGCGTAGCTATGTATGGTGCGGAAACGTGGTCACTGAAGCAGGAGGATAGACGTAGATTGGAGGCTTTTGAAATGTGGGTGTGGAGAAGAATGGAGAAGGTGAAATGGACCGAGAGGAAAACAAATGAGGAAGTACTAGAAATGGTGGGGGAGGAGAGGGGTTTGTTGAGAGAAATCCTATGGAGGCAGGAAAAATGGATGAAAGGCGTATTGAGCGGTAGTGGAATGTTGAAGAAGGTAATAGAGGGGAGAATGTTGGGCAAGCGAGAAAAGGGCAGGAACAGGATAGGGATGTTGGACGGGATGAAGGGAGGAAAGAAATACACAGAGATGAAGAGGGACCTGTTGTAGTTTAGGTTGCTGGATTGGGTTTTGTTTGGAGTTACAAAATATTTATTTGATAGTTGTGTCCATCCAAAAGCCTACCTTAACCGGTAGATTACCTAATAATAATAATAATGATAATATAGCACGTATCGAAGAGCTAGCAAACAAACTCACGTGTCCTGTACCCCTCTATATAAAAGCCTTGCATGCTCTCCTCTTGAATAAAGAGACTCCCAACAGAATCCCTCCAACACGTTTACTCTTTTTCTTTTGTAATAACTCTATAGTATTTTTTCTGAACCTTTTTCCAAATACTTTCCGCATATTCCACATATGGTCTGAATAGATTAATTTAATTCCTCTCTTTTATCATTTCATTACATTTCCCAACAACCCTTCTAATGAAACTTAGCTTATTTAAGACTGACTCGCATATTAATTCGATGTCTGAATCCCATTACATGTGCAATGGAAATATAACTCCCTATTATTATCTCTTCTGGGTTGCTTAATTATTCTTAATTAACGTCTTATTCTTCTTTTCTTTTTTCCCAGAGCATCAGTGCTACACATGTTCTTATGTATGATTCTAACCACCTTTCATTACGACACTACAGTATCTGGTTTAAAATAGTTTTAGCCGTTGTGAAAAGTTTGTAAAATATCCTTCGCGTCGTTTCGCAGTTGTTTTGTTGGGCAGTTCTGCATTTATAACCATCGTATTTTGTAATGGCAGAATTATATTTAATTTTCTATCAAATATATTGCGCATCTCATGCGCATTATTGAAAAATAATTACTACCTTAACATTAATCAGTACGAGGAATTAATATTCTCTTCCACCCCACCCTCGTTAAACACTGCAGGTTATCTTGTATAAATATTACCTACCTCCTCCTCTAAGGTTTAGAATACACTTTCACTCCTGTTACCTCCTTAATTGGTCCGTAATCTTTCAACTTTACCCCATCTCACTTTTGAGGACTGTCACCATACTTAACCTGCCGTACTTCCATCTTACTTATAGGATATGGATGAGATTCAAATATGTTCATCTCAATCTGAAAAAAAGGCACTTATCTATTTTCGAACTAATGTACGGTGAGAAGGTCTTGAGGGTCATGGCCCAAGCCCCTGTTCGCCTTCCTGGAGCGTTTTATACGTTGTGGTTTGCCTTCCTCAACCACGCCCTTTCACGAGGTGACTCCTATCCTTCCCAAGGCTGTTGGCTTGAATAGTCCTCTTTTTCTATCTCTTTCTCTATCCTCTTATATCGAATCTGGCCTTACTTTGTAATCCTCTCCAACCAAGTCACTTTCTCTCGTAGGCATTCCCTCAACAAACTCGAAAAGGCTTCCGTTACTGCGGTTCTCACCTAACTCCCCTTTTCACATAAGACGCCACCAACATTTTTTTCCATTAGCTTTTCTTTCACTCTGTTATTTAGAAATTCATAGAGGTATGGGCAAGGAATTCAGGAGTTGACTTGGATAGCGGAACCCTATGACTGTGATAGGATCAACCAACTTACGCTGCAAGATATCCACGCGTTTTCCCTACCGACGTTTAGCTATATAATTTCATTTAAGATGCACTTTAAATAGGATCTGATCAGCAAAATTCAATATTATTTATCTATTACTAACAGATAAGAAACTTAACCACTTTAATTTTGTATTTATTGAGCAACATGAGCCAAATTACTAAGTACTCGTAATTAAAATCTAATAAAGTATATTATAATTTTTCTAAGGTTCAAATTAAACATCAAATAGAGCATTAGTGATTCCAACTTCCTAAAGTTAGCCATATTAAAAGGTATAACTTCAGTAATTAATGACTTTTCGGAACATATTCAGAAGAAATACAAGGTAACGGATGAGGCTAGAGTGAACTTAGGTGGGGAAATTAATTTAATCATATCGGTAATGGATGATCAAACTTGAATTAACTAATCAGTCAAAGGATTACCTTCATAGCTTAGTGCATAACAGAATGTGTGATGGGTGTGGATTGAGAATCCGTTCTTAGAAAATGAAGAGAATGTGGGACTAAAGAAATAGGAAGGCTAAATTAAAATTTAAAGTTGGAGGGCAAAAATAGTTGAATCCCTTCACTTATTTAGGAAGTGTTTTGAATGAAGCTGGGGAAAGTAGACGAGAACAACAAAAGAATAACTCCGTTTGGTACAGAAAAAGCTTTCATATGAACTCCGATTTTGCTCGGAAACGTGGTCGTTGAGGCAAGGGATTATGAGTAGATTAGAGGCTTTTAAGATGATCGTCTGGAAAAAATGGGGGGAAAATATCAGGAAAGGAGAATAAAAGAAATAGAGTTAGAGAAAGAAATAGGTTCGGGAGAAATTTAAAGAAAGCTGAACTGGTGAATGCAGAAAGTACCGAGAAGCGTTGGAATGTTGAAGACTGTGATTGAGCGGAGAAAGGAAGCAAACGGAATTGAAATGTGCTTGCTGTAATCTACATCTACTCAATGCCCCGCAAGCCGCCGCAAGGGCGTGTGGCGGGGGGTGTTAGGGCACCACCCGTAAATTCTGTATTGTAATCTGTCTCCCTTATTTTATCTTTGTGGTCTGATCTACCTCAGTAGTGTGGGGCCATTATTATTCCTTTTGTGTCATCGTTAAACTCGCTAGTTTTGAATCTTTCTAAAAGTCTAAGTCTCACTTGTTCTCTTCGTATTTCAAGGGGCTCCCAGCCTAAATCCCCTTAGAGACCTGTTACATTTGTGTTCTTGTCATGTATATTTTTCACGAATTTGGCGGATTTTCTCTGGACTTTATCTAGTTCTTTTTGCCAGATTTTCTCCCAAGGATCCTAAATACTTGCGGCATATTTCAAATGTGGTATAACTAGAGCAAAATAACACCTCTCTTTAACTTTCTCATTACATTTCCCCACCACCCGTTTAATGAAGCCCAGTTTCTTTAAAACGGATCCGCATATTGTCCTGATACGTGTTCCACATGAAAGGCGTGGTGTTTCAACTACCCCCAAATATTTTACTTGTTTGGCCGTAGTTAGTACTGAACCCTCTATTTTGTAGTTTATGTCCTGTTCACCACTGCCTTTGTTCCAAAATTTCAAGACTGCGCATTTGTCTATATTAAGCATTTATCCCCATTTCTTGCACCATTCCGATATTGTGTCTAAGTCTCTAGAGAGTAGCTCGCGATCTAGTTGGCTCCTTATTTCCCTGTATACCACCGTGTCATCAGCAAATAACCTGTGATTATTACTAACGTGTGCACTTAAGTCATTAATGTATATTAAGAATAGAAGAGGCCCTATTACACTTTCCTGGGGGACGCCCGATGTTACATCTCTTTCCTTTGGGCACAACCCATCGATGACTACTATTTGTTTGCGATTTGACAAGAAGTCTCTAATCCAATTAAGTAATTGTCGGCTATTAGCTTGTATTTTTTTGAGAGAGACAAGAGTATTGGTTAATTTACCGTTTGGTAGTTTGTTTCATCCAAAACCTACATTAACCGATACATTACCGATAGCCTTGCAGTCATTAATTTTACCGAGACAGCTGGTCTTGTTACGACTCACAAAAGTCCTTGATCTGCGTACGCTGTAATGTTGTTTTCTTATGCATAAGTAATTGGTGATAATCTTTCTTTTGGCACCAGTGAAAATGGATTAAGGGATATTCGAAATTGATCATGTGGTGCACATTGTGCTTCTAGGACACTTTTATCCGTATCCCCTCAATTTCATTAGAAAAAGTGTGGTTTAATACGTGCAGTGATCGCCAAGAAACACAAAAATTTGGAGTGCTGACAAGAGTAGCGGCTTTGAGTGGGCTGATTATGAAGAATTAGATGCCGGACATTGGTTCCTCTTATGATCTTTCTTTTGTGTGGGTTGCTCGATAATGGCAGGAGAGTATATTTTCATTCCGTTTATTCAAAAACGTTTTGGAAATCTGAAAGTTGGCAATTAACGGCCATTTTTAAGTGCCCAAAGCGATAAATTTCTTGTCCAGAAACAGTCGAACTCCTATCGTACGAAATGTTTTGAATAATTTATGAACGTCGGAATCATACATTTATCTCCTGTTGTTATCGATTGGTGGTCTTTTGCGTTGTGGTTTTAATGGAGTTAAGCTACAATGGTTCAGATTCAGGGTGGTGCCTTAGAATGACACCCGCATAAAATTCATGCAATTTTCTGCTCACTAGGACTTTAAAATCAATTGGTGACAATGGAGAAGGAACAAATCCTATCTTGTTTAATTTGACGCGACTTCAGTCTCAGTTCCGGTTTCCCTTCCCCCTTTTCCCGCTTTTTTTTTTAACCCTTCCCCACCTTTTAGAAACAACCCTCGTATTGGTGACTACAGTATTAATATGATAATATGGAATAATAGTTTGTAATAGAAGTTATGTGTAAAAACATAGGACACATTTAAATAGTAGAATCTGTCTTAATTAAAATTGGCAATTTTCCACAAAATAAAATTTTTATTAATACGACCGGTTTCGATGCAACCACATCATCTTCTGGTCATCACCAGAAGATGATGTGGTTGAATCGAAACCGGTCGTATTAATAAAAATTTTATTTTGTGGAAAATTGCCAATTTTAATTAATCATGATATTCCACCATATCATGCCTGAAAAGTCTCTTTTTAGAATCTATGTCATCAAACTTAAGGCTTCGAGGTTTTCAAGAAAGAGGAAGGCTAAGCCAAACGTTACAATAGGAAATCCTAACGCAGCACAGGTGGAAAAGTTTACTAACTTGGAAGTGTTATAGATAAAAGTGGTCAAAGCAGTAGGGATATTAGCGGAAGAGTTGCATCAGGCAAAGAAGTTTTCACTAGAGGGGACTTGATGTCAAGGTCTGTTCATTAGGATGTTGATAAAACTGCGGTACGACGCGGAAACATGGAAGTAAAATGTTAGGCGTAGGTTTTGAGATTTTGATTTCGAGAAGGATTGAAAATCTCAAATTGGCGGATAGGAAAATTAAAGAATGAATACTAGGTATGGCGGGGGAGAAGAGAGGATTGTTGGAAGGAATCCGAAGGAGACATGAAAGTTGGATACAGAGAATTTTGATTGGCGAAGGTGTGTTGGGAACAGTGATGGAGCGGAGGACGCTGGGCAGGAGACGTAGGAGATTGAAAAGGATAGGCTTGCTGGATGGAATGAGATAAGATGTATGCGGGAGTATTGAAGGGTTAATTTTTGTCAGTTCATATCATATTATGTAAGGCATAGAAATAAAGTGGTGTTCATCAGTGTTCATCTAAAAGCTACGTATCTTAACTGGTAAATTACCAAGTAATAATCAAAACATTAATTATTTCATAAAAATTTCATAAAAATATACTTATAACATTATCATACATTCATTACGTATGGGGGAAGTGATACTCCAATGAGTAGGGCACTGGGCCACATGCCACAGTGTTCGACTATGACAGATGTACATGCCATGTGCTCGATTATGGGCACCCTCAACTTCACGCAACCTACGTGATTATTTGGGTTCTAAATCTACCTGGGAAACCATAGGTAGCGCAGGGAAAGGAACTGACTTCCCTGCCCTGATGAGTGAAATTCATACGCCGTTGGACTTAGTACTCGCATTAGGCGAGCTCAACCTTCATGTCGTTAACTGTGATTTGGATTACGCATGGAATTGCATCAAAAAATCTCTCTAATTTTTATTCACACAACACAATATATATTGTCTATAAAACTCAACTGTATAAGAAGTAGACATTAGAAAAGATATTTTAATGGAACTTACACGGAATTGATTGAATAATCTTGTGTGAATTTACCTCTTTCTTGAGAACACTTTTGTGTTGATATATTTAGAATTTAATTTAGTTCTAGAATCAATTTTTAATGATTGTTAATAATTTTGGTTTAATATCGTTTAATATTTTGCATTTATTGATTTAACACATTGCTATAACACAAATGCATATAAGTGCAGGACGTCTGGACCTTTATTATCTAAAGAAAGTACCCAGCTCAGACGCTTCATGGTAGGAATGTTTCATAAATACGGGAATAAGATGATACGCAGTTTTTCCATATTGTCATTTATTTGAAAGTAGGCACGTTAAGTAGGGGAAACAATCATCAGATATGATTCGAGAATGCGCAAATCATCACAATATCCTAATGATTTCCATCATTTCCATCATACATGTTGTATGGTGTGTAGGATAAAATAATTTTTACTTTTGTTGTTACTATTTCAATATCAGTAATTATCGGTCGAAAATCTTTAATAGCGAGGGCTTTTAGGGATCCTAACATATATTCTGTGAGCAAAAAAGTCCTTCTGTCTCGCGTGTCCCGGATCTATTGGTGGATGTTCCGCATTGGCCGACTCTTGTCTTGGGATGGGTCGTTAATCATTCTCCTCCGAGTGAGCAGCCCTAACTCTCGTCGTCAGGTGCGGACGTGGAAACCAATTATCCCTCCTCACAATCAGTCTCCACTATCTCTTTGGAATTTAAATGTTCGCGGCGACTTTGACCCGTCTAAAAACAGCAATCAGCCCATTTATAAATTATTTACTTACCTATTACCATTACTCTGTTCGTTGTAACCTGTTACACTGCAAATGTATCTGTTTCCTGTGTCTTTCATGCAAAGAAAACCAATTCGTTTGACTCTGCGAATAATAGAGAGAAATCTGCCGCGCGGTCGACATACGTAGCTTACTCTATAGAAATAGGTTTCGCCAGTGTTGTGCTCTTCCGACGGCCTGTTTGCTTTCAAATGCCTTGGCCAAACGTCACACACGTGCTCAGAATCACCACAAAAATCTTCCAGCTACTCGAATGATGATTCAAAAACCTCAGCGCGTGATGTCAGATGTGAGATTCGGTGTCCATAGTCTGTTGTGTGTTGATCAGGAATGTTCTCCACATGGAGAGGATGTCACATAGTATATAGTGATTAATTACAATCCCGACTAAAGTCTTACATTCTTTTGACAAGTTATAAGTCAGATTAAGAGCGTAGTTCTATTATTGCAACCGGAGGTAAGAACCTATAAATCTACGGAGTAGCAACTATCAACCACAACTGCTAATATTGTTCACAGTAGCGTAATAAATTGCAATGAGATAGAAATTATATGGAGTAACTTAGAGGATTAAGGCAAAATAAAAGTACACGTAGCAGTTTTTACTTTACAAATCCCATGACTCTAATTTAATCAAATGTCCTTTTTTTATTTATGCAATTAATCGTTCAAGGAAGGTTTTGTATGAATACAGACTAACCTCCGCTACATTTCTAAGTATCGCCTACAAACGCCATGGTTAACAATAAACTCTTCTACAAATCCCAATAAGCATTTCCTTCCTGCCATCATTGTATTCAATACAGGTATATCAAATTCCGAGATCGAAAAAAAACTATGAAACAAATCATTTTTTCTTACAAAAGGAATTTAATCAAAAAGTATAGGTTGATACTAAAAAAAAACAAGAAATACTTAGAAAAACATTTAAAAAAGTACTTCGGATAAAAAACGAATTACGCCACTATCTTTCCTCATTAAAAAATACGTCTTTGTCTGAAATTTGTTAAAGATGATTTGTTTGGGAACATTCGGGTTCGCTAAGTTCAATGTCTCACCCTATATCTAATAAAAATGCATGATAAGGGCGACAAATTGCGAAAATATAAATATTTTCAAGATCGTTTTTCGTGATTAGACCACCAATCAATTTTATAGCCGATTAAAGTTATAAAATCGATATCCTTACTCCTTTCGACACGTAAATAAATTTATGTACTGCTACTTAAAGATAAATTAAAATTTAAGCATGATTTGCCCTTACGTACTTTACCTGTATATCTAATATGTCTCCTCATTCCTCTTCTGTCTGAATGTCCCCCTTATATCACCGCCTTCAATGTTGCCCTGGCAAACAAAACGCCTTGCATCGAATTTTCATGCCTACTTTGAATTTATCCCCTCAACCCTCTCTCCTCCCTGAATTATTATCCATATTATTATTATAATCTACCCAAAGTTCAATGCTCAGGTAATCAACAACAATTCCAGTCATAACCGATTTTAACCTAACAAATCAATGAATTGGGGAATATAATGCATAGGCAAGACGGTTAGGAATGAAGATTCCTGTGACGCTCTTCCTAATATACTATATTCACCGGGCATTCATTAGCTCAAGAAGTCAATTTATCAACTGGAGTTGACCGCATATTCGATGTATTTAAAACCTAAATAGACGAAATAATTCACAATTGTGGAAATATTTCAGTGAACACAAAGCTATCTTTGTAGTAATATAAACCAGTTCGCAATAACGACGAAAGAAATTCTTTTGCTACATAATCCATTAAGAAAAGTTTTCTATGGTGTAAATATAAGTCAAAATCGGCAGGAATTGAAATAAATTACCAGAAATTGTTATAAAACCGACTTCTACAACGCAGAGGAGGATGTCTCGAAATTATTCTTAAAACCTTATGTGGCCGAGTAGAGAATTATATACTTCTCTATGCTCCCTCGTAATTAGAATGAAATAATAAAAACTGGGATGATGCCAGGGAGAATTTACCCCGAGTTCATTGCTTGGAATTATTTTAAAATTACATTAAGATTCGAAAGGGAACTTCAATGAGGAGCTCGAAAAAGAGCAAATAAGATTTGCTCTTTTATGCGCATATTATGCTAAGAATTTTTAAAGGAAAAATTCCATGTAAGCATTTAGATTAAAACCCAATACCATGAAGGACGTATGCAGGAGAAATATTATAAGTTGATAATAATGTTTATATCATAAACTTAAGAGCTATTGACCGACGTTATAGAATCACAGAGAGGAAAGAAAATGTATTTAGTAAGAGGATTAATCCTGCGGAATTCCACAGTGACGGTTAAAAAATTACGGAGCATCTTTTATTCAACAGAAAGAAACGGCCGAGGAACTCAGAAACGTCAAATCAAATGAAGTCCCATGTTCTGAATAAATTCATTCTAGATTATTGAAGATAACCTTGCTGAAGACATCGGCATTCATGTACGAGTGGAAGATGTGTTCATACTCGCGTGTCCTAATGTCTGGGTTCATTGCCTCGTAATTAGAAGCTGGGTCACACATCCCCGTCTACATAGATAGTAAACTTAAGGACCGTGGTACCTGGTAATAGACCATTATTTTCAACCACGACCAGTCCGTCCGGCAAAAGTTTAGTTCATGTCGATGTTAAAAGTTTGTTAAGTTGGTTATTTATATGCAGTTTTAAAATCCTAATGCAATCAATACGGTCTTCGAAAAAGTGAATCAGTGTAACACATGAACATATTTATTCAGGACATTCTACTCGTAATTCACGAGGAAGGAATGCTCGTGCACATAAAGCAAACAGACTTCATCTACATTTACATCTACTCAATACCCGCGAGCCGCCGCAAGGGCGTGTGGCGGGGGGTGTTAGGGCACCACCCGTAATTTAGAAAAAAAACCTCATGCAGAAACCACAAATGTATTGTCCACAAACCAAACACGGTAAACATTCATGCTAGAACCCTTTCACCCCAACCCTTACGCGCACGTGCAAACCTACAAACTACCAACAAACATACACATGCACAATCTTTGAATGTTTAATTTTGTTCCGACTTGTAACTTAAATGTTTTTAATATTTTTAAATGGACTTCGGTTTCTTACTATTATGATTTCTGATTGTTCTGGGGAAGAATGAGTATTTGAATCTATCCGTATTAGAATCTATCTCCCTAATTTTATCTTTGTGGTCTGATCTACTTCAGTAGTGTGGGGCCATTATTATTCCTTTTGTGTCATCGTTAAACTCGCTGGTTCTGAATCTTTCTAAAAGTTTAAGTATCGTTTGTTCTCTTCGTATTTCAAGAGGCTCCCAGCCTAAATCCCCCAAGAGACCTGTTACACTTGTGTTCTTATGTAAATATTTTTAACGAATCTGGATGATTTTCTCCGGACTTTACCTTATTCTTTTTGCCAGATTTTCTCCCAAGGATCCCAAATACTTGCGGCATATTCCAACTGTGGTCTAACTAGAGCAAAATAACACCTCTCTTTAACTTTCTCATTACATTTCCCCACCACCCGTTTAATGAAGCCAAGATGTCATGATAGCCTCCATAGGTCATAGCAAAAATTATGCAAAATTTTACATCTCATGTGCTGATAAAAAGTAATCCGTTGCATGGGAGAATTCTTTCAAATCTTATCCCGAACAAAAATTAGTTATTAGCAGCGTAGTTTCAAGAGCGGTATATATCACAAAGAATATGCTACTGCAACCCATCTAGCGTGCAACATTAGATATTTGATCATGGAATATTGATGAACAAAGACAAAACATCCAATTGCAATTCAGCCCGTATTCTTATTTGTTAAGGATGAGGATTGAAATTAAATCTTTGAAAAAATCCATACAGTAATGAACTATGTTGAGGAAAGCAAACGAGACAAATTATATTGTGTCCAATTCAAATGGGACGGATATAAGTCATTCAAGTCAAGTAGTAGTTAGTAGGGGCTAACTTCCAACTTTTCCTGGAACACATATCAGGAAAATATTGTATGTTGGTCGATTTTTAAGACACATTATTTTGATTAGACGGATTTTGGATAAATGTGGTGGTAAAGTGAAAAGTGGTGCCATTGTTATTGTGTTAGGCCAGATATGGATTTCGCGAAAAGTATTCCAGATCCTCGTTAAATGAGGATCTCAAATTGGATAAGTTTCTGTGGGAGACAGACTAGATTTTTAAAAGTTTTTCCGAGCGAAAAATAAACGCAACGGTAAAAAGAGATACGTTGATGGGAGTCCTTGTGGGCACGAAAATTCATTTTACGAACTCATACATTTGTCAGCATTTACGTAATAAAGTCTTATGTCCTAACACATGCCTCGAGTCCTCGTGACCGCTCGCGGCCAATGACGCAGATGTAGATTAAGGATAGTTACCTTGCACGAATGAGCAAATTCAAGATAACACGACCAGCTTTCGTTCCTTCGATTTGCAGACCACAAGCATCAATGTTCAGGTGTTAAGAATATTTTAAATTTGTTAAGTGTTAGGGAATATTTTCACTAGTTGAATCCTAATCCTAGATCTAATCCATTTCTTTCTTGAAAGGACATGCTGTTCGCCCTTTTTACTCACGATACGCGAACTTATGTTCGACTTGCCCAACGATTATCGGGATTAAGGATACTCCCTAGCACTTGCCCTTAAGTTTCAAAATTCCAAATTTTTGTTCTAAAGAAGAATTATTGCAATTTGTAGGAAATATATCTTATTTATCTTGCACTCGTGATGGGGATGAAAAGAGATGAAAAGGTTTTTGTGTGGCAATGTTTCTAGCATTGTGGCAGCATGGAAAAAATTCAATTTTGTCACGAGAAGAATAATTACAAGGAGTATTAATTTCGAGTGTGTGTTAAGGTAAAAGGGTCCATTAAGCCTTATTAAATCTGTTACAAATGTATCAATCATGCAAATCAACTCCTGGCGCCAAGGAAAATACTCAGAAGGCTTCATTCACAGTAATCTTTATGTGCATTTATTACCGAAGTTCTTGTTTCTCAACTTGGGTTCCATTCTTATGAGTGCACTCGGGCGGCATATTTCAATTTACGTCTTGGGGAGAGGGGGGAGTGGCCGTAATCTTAGAAATGTCGTAATTATGCAGTTTCAATAAGGTCGTGGTCTATCGAGGGTAACGATAACAACCGGATGGATCAATTCTTTGGCCGATTATAAATTATAAATCTTTTTGTCTCCATTATTTGCATCGCAAATGCAAACATGGCCATGAGTTTATTTTTTTATATTCCGTTTTGAGTAACCGGATTAAAAATCCTATACACCTTAACCGAAATGAATATAAGTAAAGGTCAGTTTTGCAAAATTCTGTCTCAGTATAAAAATAGTCACAAGGAAAACAATGACCATACAGAGTATAATGGAAGCAGGTGTGAATATCGTGCTCCGCTTGCCCCGGGTTCTTTTCGTGTCGAGCACGTGGCTACTGTGATTTGGGTTCAAAATATCTAGTACTGCAATTTACAAATACCATGCTGCAATGACAGTTACTTTGATTAACCGTTGAATAATTTATGGATGACAATAATTTTGATATAAAAATGCATAACGAATATTAAAACATTTATTTTCAACCATATTCCTTCTCATCGGCATCATTTTTCTATAAGGAATTTTCTAGGCCAGTCCGCGGAAGGAAAAATTAACAATTCTTGCATGTTGTGCTTGCTCAAATGAACGTGCATTTATGAGATTTTAACAACTTTTGTACCCAAATACATTTCAAGTACTTTCTTAACTAACCGCGTCCTTCTAACCATCCTGCTTACTTCTAACAACTCGCACAGATTGCAGAGATTACAAAGCTAACAGTTTCAGGCTTGACTTTGTGGAATTCCTTCATGGTGAGTGTAAAAGAAATGATGATGCGCAGCATCGAAACCATGGTCGTGTTGTATTAAAAGTGTGTGGAAGTGCCAAGTTTTTTTCTCTTTCTTTTACCCTCGCCCTGCAGAGATTACGTTTTCGTCCCTCCTATCTTGTCTGGTCCTGGGAAACCATTTCCCCCTATATGCGTGAAATTCACGCGCAGTTGGGCTTAGTACTAGGTGACCTCCATCCTCACCTATCAAACGGACCTTCTGTTTGATTACTGTGGCAACTCGTCCAGCACCTTACCACTCCCAGCCACGCGTCTCTGTAACGCGTCCGTCAAGCGCGACGTTGTAATTGTAGAACGTAATTCGTTCGACTCCTCTGCAGACGTCGCTTTCCTCATCGTCCTCGTCTACCTCCTTTTCTCGCTACGGCCCCCGCCCCACCCACCCTCTCCTCCGCCTGACTCTCTTTGCCTTCATTTCCCTCCCCCTCTCTTCTTTCGTTCCACACCCAAACCCACCCCCCTCCCTGTCCCCCTCCCCCGCATTCCAAAACCTCTCTCTCCACCGTCCTTTCTCTTTCCGAACCAAGTTTATAAAGACCTGCCTGCCCCCGACCCAACCCAACATCCAGCCTCCGACCCAGCACTCCCCACTGCGTCCAAGGCGTCCGCTCCACTACCCCCGCCCTCCTCATCCCGTCGTCCCCCCATCCTCCCTCTCCCACGGCTACAGCCCCACCCACCCGGGTGGTCGGCGTCGTGGCCCCACCCAGCCGAGCGCCCATGTGGCCAGGCGGGCGTGGTCCACATGGGGCGTATGATTTATGCGCGGCGTCCGCCTGACCGCTCCGCGCACCCGGATTCTCCTCTCCGTCCTGAGCGGGTGTTGAGATGGGAGGGGGTGGGTTATCTCTGTATATCCCTTCGGGAGGTGTGTGAGTGGGTGTTCTTTGGGTCGGTTCGGGGAGGGGTTGGGCGAAATATCATGGCGCCCGTGGTCCAGGGTGCTTCGTGAACGGCAAAGCGAAACGAGATGCGATTTTGCGACAGTTGCAAGGACATTTACATAATCCCCTTTTTAAGACGCCGCCAAAGCGGAGAAAATGAGCGGGAAGGTGTGCGCGGACGTTATTATTTTCTCTAACTACTAGTAAATTAGAAAGGAAGGGGGTGGTTAATGTGCTGGCTTCACACCGCGAGGCCCCGTCCACAAATCCAGGTGGCGGCAGAATTTCTCAGTGAATTGGGGCGCTTGCTGTGTGTAGATTGCTTGAGGTGGAGTAAACCGTCCATCGGATGGGACGCTAGATTTGGACCCCACGGCGCCTATTGTAAAGAGTAGGATAATTCCGGGTTTTTCATCACCCTTACCCCATTCCCTGAAAATCCCACCGCTACCAAATTACCCACCTAACCCTGATGGGGCAAATTACCTCATTTGTCGGTCTCCCCTCCTAATAAATAGTACTATAGATGAAAATCCGTGGGAAACAAAACGAACTTTCAAGGAAAATTTTCGGGAGATGACCTTCTTCTGAGTTTTCTGTGAGAGAGACAGCCTAGATTTGGCCCAGAAGAACTGGTTATCTCTCGAAAATTTGCCTCGCATTTTTCTTGTTTTTCAATACTTGTGTTCCTGTCAGATTCCTTTCTGCGTGTAACTTCAAGCCATATAGGCTCATTTCGCCTATATACATATATATTCCAGCATTACAATATTTTATAACGTTTACGAGAACAAAATACTCACTGAAATATACTCATGGGAATTTTTTTCTACTTGGAACCCGGACCCTTCCGTATCCCCATTAACCTTGCGTTTGTCCTTTATGTGTTGCTTCCTATATCTATGTCCGTTCGAACGTTTTTTTGCCGTTTAGTGGGATTCTGTTCTAAATTTATACATATATATATATATATATATATATATATAACTGGAAATATATGTATACATATATCACTTTTAGTCCCCATGTAACCTTGGTTGAAACTACTGTATCGGATAACTACTTGAATGTGACAACTATCCCACCACATCGCATGTCAAAAAATATATCTCGTGAAATGGAGGTATCGTTTTAAGTATCGTTTCTGCAATGGCGAGGAATTAATGACCGCAAATACACTCCATCGTCAGAAACTTAAACATATGTGAAAATCATCACTAATTTCTTGCTCTTTTTGTTTGCGAATTCAGCGGTGGTAATGTTAAAATCGCCTCTGGACGAAAATTGGTCTCTTTAATATTTAGAGAAACCTGCTCGTGAGTTTATTGTCCAGCAAGGTCAGAGTTACCTTCGTAAATCATAAAGCTATAGGTTAAGCACTGTCTAACCGGTTAAGATAAAGAACTGAACTGATCAACAATTAATACATTTCATAATCATTTTAGCGGTAACGACTATCTCGTGATGAAATGAAAGAAATTTATCCATCGATCTCAAGTGATTTCATCTGGTGTACTTAACTTTCGATGGCATGCATTATTTCAAGTAGTATATTAATTCATGAACAATGCAAAAGGAAACCTAGATCAATACAAAGTCATATCTGCATTACACTCTTTAGTAGCAAGATATGTAGAGTGTTCATATTTTTGCAGTTTAGATACGTTTTTCATCTTGCACGTACGTGAACGTTGCGGGTGCAGCACGAGAATTTTAATTTATCTGATCAAGAATTTGCATATTAATCGGTATCGTTATACTCGACGAAGGACGAAGCATTGACGAGCGGATAGCCGTTAAAAAACACTAATCGGAAGAATGCAGAGCTTTCTGCGATGTCTAATACCATTATCCATGGTCTCCAAGAGTCTTTTGTATTAAGTTTAAGTGCCTTAAAAACGGAATTCCAATAGAGAAACTATAAAAACGAGTTAATATTAAATTAATGCACACTCTAGTGTAACCAATAATTTCTATTTGAGGAGATAGGATTAAAATATTATTTTTCTTACATTCATTTAGAACTTGACGGTAGGTTAAGATTGCTAGGGCAGAGTTCACCTCGAACCAAGAAGGCCAATTGCCTCCCGAGTGACTCCTTTCCATCTCTTAAGGCGACCTAGAGACTAAAAATAGGCATTAAATGCTTTGCGTTTTCCCAAATCATCACTATGGTTTTAAACGTAGGGACCTCGGTCAATGCTGGAACGCTTCACCTACTAGGCCAGCATCCACTAGGTTTTTATTCCTTCTTTAACCATTCTCATTCATTTTAATAAAATCTTGATTCGGAATCTGTTTCGGCTAACTGGATTCCTGTTTCCCCTAATCATTCCCCTAATATTTATCACACTTCTATTTAACCTTTAAATTAAGTAATTATGTGTGATTTGCAGTTGGCGGCGCTGATATTGAACACGGTTGAAAATTGCATTTTAACTCATTAAGGTGTGGAATGGTTGCATAGTTTTCCTGCTGGCCTCATTTTCACTGATAAAGGATGATGTATCGCTCCCATCTTGACCCATACCACGTGCTTTTCTGGGATCTGTTACCCGAAAAATGAATTAGGAAGAAGTATTGGAAAGTGGAACTTTGAAACATCTGCGGAGTTTTATTAAAGTAACATTGTTTTTCGTTAAACAAAACGTTTGGGAAATAAAATAATGAGTTAGGAGAGGAGTGAGTAATTTCGTATGTCTCAGATTCCATCTTAAACGGTCCATTTTGAATACTTTTCCCGTGCATCCGCCTCAAAAAGATTTATTCATAAATGTCTTAAATTCCAGAAATATACATGTATATTTTAAAATAATATTTTGTATGCATACATAAGATTATAAAAGAAGTAGGAATGGTAATCGCTCGATCGCAGCGAAAAAATGAAAGAAACATGAAAAAGATGAATGCCATACAACGGTAGAAAATACTAACTGCTAATGATTTAATTTACCTTAGATGCACCGGAGTGTTTTGTCTCACCAAGTAGTCACAGATAATTATTTTGTGTGAATTAGCTCTCTGCCTAACTACTTCAACGACATAATGGGCATTTCATAATGGGAGCCCCACACCAGGTTGGCAATAACCCTCCAAACGAATGGTCAAGTCTGTGGGCACGGGGATGTACGTATTTAATACCCCTTCATAAATAAGGTGCAGTATAATTTTGAAAAATTATCCTCGTGAGAAACAGCGAGGTCTAGAGCAAACTAATGTGTTCGCAAGTCTGCCTTAAAAATGCGTCGATTAGGAATTCTTGAATAACGGGACTGGCAGTTATGGGTGATTAGGCTAAACCTTCTTCATAAATAATGGAATATATGCAATGAATACTGTATTCATTGCATATATTCCATATATTGAATATAGGCTTTGGGTAATTTATATTATACAAATTACCCAAAGCCGTACTCTTTGTTTTGTATGTATGTTGTATGATTCGTGTAACGCGTTTCCATATAAATCTTGGTTAAGAAAAATTGAGTCAGTGGATGAAAACCCAGTATTCAAAATGGATGAAGCGATATTGTATATTTCAAGTATTAAAACAAATAGGTAAGTAGTTCCGTCTAATCGAGGTGTTAAATATTAAATAACATTATATTATTTATGCATTTTTGAGTTTTCTTTACGTTGTTTTCATAATTTTACTGTTTATAGATTTCACTTGAAACTCGTGCATTGGATTCTGTAATAAAACGTTGAATTGTGAATACTTCGATGTTAGGCTTAACTGTGTGGCAATTAATGTTCGCGAAATGAGAGGTACTGAATTTTCAACAAAACTCATTAAAGGAGAACTAACAGTAAAGTATAGGTATAATGTTCAGGAATAGAATTTTTAGTGAAAAGAATGTGTAATCCCCCAAAGATGGAAGAATTCTCGATCAAGGCGGTGCGGAATGGAGGGGGATATTGTGGGCGAAGGGGGAAGTGTGTTACATGTAGTTAGGGGAGGTTCTAAGGTTGTTTCGTGAACTAATTAGGGAGTAAGAAAATACTCCCATTTCGGTGACAAGTCGGTGATTTTGTTAAGGAAAGAGATACCTCTGTGAGATCGGAGTGATTTTGAAACAAAGTACTATTTACCAAATGTCCATTTATTTGAATTTCTTCTCATCAGTTGAATATTCCCGGGAAGAAACCACTTCAGTCACACATCTCATAGTTGCTAGGCAAGTGATATTTTGTGACGTTACCATTGAGTGCTGCACTTATGTTCTCCTTTTGTTTGTAAGGATGTACCCTTTTGCTAAAAATGTGACATATATATATATATATATATATATATATATATTCATTCAAACAAAGAAATAGGTATAAGGAAAGGGGATAGGAAAACACATAAAAGGCGAACACAGGACATGTGGGGAAGGCGGTTTTTTGAGCAGATCACGATAGTAAAAATATTTCCTTAGCCGGGATTTGAACACCGGACCTTATTTCTATATATTTAGAAATAAAAATTATTATTTATATTTTTATAGACTTACCCACATATTCATTCAGAGGAAATAGGTATGAGGAGAAGGGATGGGATAGGAAAACATATAAAGGACAAATACAAGAATGGTGGGAAAGGTGGAATCGCTTAGATCAGAAGTGTGGAAAAGTTTCCTTGACCGGGCCTTGAACCACTTATCTTTCGTTTTTCCTTAATTCTTGATTGTTCTCTTTATTTACTGTTTTAAAACAAAACAAATTATTTACATATCATTCAGGGAACAATAACTTGGTTCAAAATAATTTTAATAATTAACTTTAAAAAATATTGATTTAGACACACTGAATATAAATAATTATGATATATATTATGAACAAATGTATATAAATATTGACACACTGAATATTGCATTGAGATTAATAATATGCTTTGTATTTTTCTCAATACAAAGTAATTGCCTACCCTCAAAGATGCAGGTACACGACCAACATCATGTGAAGCAGATAAGAGCTTGTCCTCTTATAAATTAATTTTTGGACACCGCCAAAACTTGAAATCAAAAGACAAAAAAATTACTGAGGTTTTCATTTGTTTCTCGAGAAGGTCGATATCGTTGAGTTTTAAGAACCAGAAATGATTTTTAATTTACCACAGTAATCATAAATCAATAGGGAGTTGATGACGGGGACGTTGAGTAGGGATGTTAAGACAAGACTCTGATATGGAGCGTAGCTATGTACGGCGCGGAAACGTGGTCGCTGAAGCAGGAGGATAGACGTAGATTTAAGGCTTTTGAAATGTGGGTGTGGAGAAGAATGGAGAAGGTGAAATGGACCGAAAGGAAAACAAATGAGGAAGTACTAGAAATGGTGGGGGAGGAGAGGGGTTTGTTGAGAGAAATCCTATGGAGGCAGGAAAAATGGATGAAAGGCATATTGAGCGGTAGTGGAATGTTGAAGAGGGTAATAGAGGGGAGAATGTTGGGCAAGCGAGGTAAGGGTAGGAACAGGATAGGGATGTTGGACGGGATGAAGGGAGGAAAGAAATACACCGAGATGAAGAGGGACCTGATATAGATTAGTTTGCTGGGTTGGGAGTCACAAAATGTTTATTTGATAGTTGTGTCCATCCAAAAAACTACCTTAACCGGTAGATTACCTAATAAATAAAAAATAATCATAAATGCACTGTTTATTATTTTATGAACAAATAATCCCATCGTTCCCACCATTTAGTGACATAATACAACATTCTATAAACAAATGTTTCATTTTTGTTATCTGCTAATGCATGTTTTTTAGATGCTGTATAGCTCTATCGCAAAACTGTTTCATTTTTCCCACATAAAATTCCCAAACCTCATAATTATAATTATGGATTTAATTCACTGACGATTTGGTCGTATTTTCGGTTCGCATTAATATTACTTCTGTTTATATCCCGATTTTTGACTGTCATTTGAGTGACTTTTAAGTTAATATAGCCAAATCCATGAAGGCAAAATTCATATATAATATTTCCTATCGGTGGGAATCCTTTTGAATTAAATTCCGAAGTTGGCTCGCTTTAATGAGCTCTCATCACGCCTGACGTGAACTCCCGCAGCCTGTCTTTGCGCGATGGTCTACCTTGGGCAAGTAACAACGTCTCTCGCGCAAACGCTTTAAAAGACTGCCACGTCCAGTTCGAAAAGGAGATTTCTGTCTGCGAATTCAACCATGATCGGAATCGCATTCAAGGTTATCCTTTTAATTAACTCTCCAGTCGTTAAAAACCCGCTTTACATTCGGATGGAACGTCATCAGTTCGGCCGGAACTAATTTTAATTCTCGCCTCAATTAAAATGAAATATCATTTCCGATAAGTAGCTATTTCTGCTGGAGGAACAAGACTGAAGTATTTGAGCCATTATGGGAGGAATCTATAAATATAGTATGGAAAGGAACCGGTCTGCATTGGGTTTGTCCTACCGATTTCCTCGGGATCTCACCTTGAAACATATTTTAAACGATAGAGCGATGTCATAGACATGGAGGTACAGTGGGAAAATATGCATAAACCTTTATTCCTAACGTCAGTATTCAAATGCACTTTAACGAAAATACGCGTTATCTTTTTTTTGGTTTAAACACTTCGCAAAACACAGCTGAAATTATTAATTGGTCAGTTTTCTAAAACTTTTCAAAGGAAAAAAGGGATCATTAAAGGTTATTTATTTTAAGGCAATCTACCGGTTAAGGCAGGTTTTTGGATAGACATTAAAGGATACAGAAAAATAAAATGTCCTCGAGATTATTTATCGTACTTACTACACCATTTTTTATGAAATCCTATGGTATATTGGTTAACCCGTTAACTTAGATATAGCATTTTTGTTTCATTTAATTGGAAAAATTCCCAAAAACCTGGAATTTGCTGAGGGCAGATTCAGAGCAATCGAGGATAAATTATTTTAGATAATCTAATTGGCTCACGCACATAATAAGGGGGGGGGAACTCCAAACGGCCGTAAACAACAGTCGCAACTCTCGTCAGACTAATTGCTGTGTTGGTTTTTCACGGGAACTACGAAAGAGAGACCAAAACACAACCTCTCAACCAAGAATACCCTCTGTGGTGGTTTACGGGAGATAAATCCATGCCAGGGACCACACACAGCCCCACAAACACACACACACTATCCTGTCTGGAATCCTTCACGAGGCTGTGGGACCCCGTTAAAGATTCTAGGTGGAAAAGTAATCCTTCACGAGGCTGTAGGGAAGACTCCGTTAAAGGTACCAGGATGTTCTACAAGTACACACTGTGTGCCTATCCACGAAGGACGAGCACAGACCATTCACACACACTAGCACTCGATAAACGCACGCACACACACTCAAAAGGGCCCAACTTCTGGGAGAATCTGAAAACAAAGAGCGCAGACGAAGATGTGCGTCGAACACGCGTGTTTCGGCCACAAGGTGGCCCTCTTCAGCGAACTGAAGGGAAAAAAGCACCTCCAACACTAGGTTGAAAGTCCTATGTCCTAAATCCTGCGCAGAGGATACCTTGATCTCGTAGGTGGTTCCTCCAGGACGAGGCTTACCCTTTGCACTCTGGACTGGCTGACCCCTGCGATTGCTCCAAATGTAAATTGGGCGCGTAATTTTTTATAGTGGGGATTGTGTTCGCACCGTCCCTCATCAGTATTTCCCCTGCATTTCCTGTGGATGACATTGTATTAGAAAAATATTTTTTTCCGTAAATTATAAGTGGTTCAAATCGAGTGAAGTGTGACTGTGGTCGTGTTCCAAATACATTGGAAGAACAATCGGGAGAAGAGTTTTTTGCCTCGGAAGAATAAAATACGGAGATAATTCCCTTACTCTGTCGCAAATTAAATCTACTAGTAGTAGTTTTAGAGGAGGGGAACGATAGGTGAGGTCATTTGCGCCATTAGGGATGGACAGGAAAGGATGAAGGGTTGAGAGGAACCCGGCGTCCGAATTAGCCTACTTTTAACGAAAGGCACCAAGGGGTCCGTAGCTTAACGTCCCATCCGACGGACAGCGTACTCAATCAAAGCATTTGAAGTTAGGGATAGGGATACTACTGAAAAATATTCGCCATCTCCGGAATTCGATCCCGGGCCTTCAGGGTGGGAAGCCAGTACGTTAGCCACCGCACCATCCCGATCCCCGTTAAGTTACTTCATAATGATATGGACCTATTAGCATTTCACCTTACCATAAGTTCTTTTAAAGACTGTTTCCTTTCTCCGGATCTTCATTTTTTTCTACCGCCTGCCATGCCGTTCACATTGTCAATTCTTTTCCCCCGCTATCACCTTCCTAGCTTCTATCAGTTCCTTAAATATCCTCACAACTTCTCGATATTCTCGATCTTCTCGATCCTTCCTTCAATTTCCCAAAGGAAATTACTCTTTCCCACTATCACATTTGACGCTTCATTTGTCATGCAATCAGTCCAGTCCTTCTCCACATCCACTTTTACAAGGCCATCATTCTATGCCAACCAATCATCTTTCCTCAAATATATCGGGACCGCACAGCTCTAATCTTCTTATTACTAATATTTCTTTACGCTTTTGGATGGATGGATGTACAGTTAAAGCTTGAGTGTCTTCAAATATGACTGCCTTTAAACTACACCTTGTCTACTTGTATTCCTACGACCCGCCTCTCTCATGTCTCCCTTTACTTTTGTTTTACCTCTCTAACTTATGCTTCGGACTTTGATGAGAAACAGTCATTCATTTGAGTGGGTGAAGAGGGCCATGTTCCCCTCTACCCCCAGAGAGGATCTCATGATAGGACACTTCTTTAACTCAGTTCCAATAAATTGTGTAAGATAATCAAACACCAAACAACCGAATAAATTTCATTTTCACTTAACTTTTGCATCTCAATTCCCTCTCCCGCTCAACATTGTGATAGGCTTCTGTTAAAAAATACGACTAGATATACAGGTATATCTATTGCATGATACTGAGGAGGCCACCGCTAGGTTTTGTGGCCGGAGAAATTCCACGCCAAGCGTGCTCGATCCTCTTTGCACACCATTTAATAGTAAATCACTATTTGGTAGTCTACAAGATGAAAGTATGAAAAATGTAACAAAGCAGTTAGATATGCAAATAGGTTTTTAAATTTCTAATTACTATTATAATCTAAGAACTCATACAAACAAGGTTCTTCTCTGTACGGGCGTTCCAAAAGTTCGTCTTTTAAGGTAATATACTCTTTTCCCCACTCATACACTTTGGCCAACACCCTCCATCTTCCAAGGTCACTCGTGGCAGTCTGATCAATGCAATTGTCAAATAATCCCCGAAATGTACTCCTTTATCCTCTTTCGAGCGTCTCATTGGTATCAACGAAGAAAATCTAATCACCCTGATCATTATCAACTATGTTCATTACTGCGGTGGCATCACGAGATCCCCTTAGCTTCTCAAATCCAAACTGCTCTTCGACTAAGTATTATTGGTCTCTTATCCATCCTGTGAGTTCTATATTTACCTGTTAAACGTGTGTTGCGTTACTCTTTTTCGAAATTAGGATTGCTATTAACTATATACATAAGACTCCTGGTCAAAGTCCTTATAAATGGAACGAAGGAGGACATAAAAACTTTTTCAACAATCTTTTTCTGAATGTACCGTATTAGAAAGTAGTTTTGCGGGAATGTATTAACTGTATCATTTGAGCTGTTCGTCCTCACTTCACCTCAGATCAAAGCTTTTTTATTTGCCTGCTTGGTATTCCCGGAACCAGAATATTATTTATTCACGTCGCTTTCTCTGTTATATCTGAACGTGCTGCCCTAATGCCTTTACCCTTAAGTTCTTCCATGCATTCTCTCCGTCTTTCTTTAACTTCCTTCGGTTCAATTAATGCATTCCTTGCCTTTTCTCGCATAGATGGGATTATCTTTCCTTTATTACTTCCTGGCAATTCTCCATTTTCCAATGCGTCCATTTTCCTCTCTCTATATATTTTTCTACATCATGGAACCACTTTTTACACCACTTTTTCTTTCGCCTTACCAGTTTCAAAATTTATTTAATTGTCCAATCGTTTAGTCCTAATGGCAGTGCGAAGATTTCATTTACGAATTGAACTGTCAGGTAAATAGAAACTATTCTGGTTCAGCCTTGATATGGAGCGTTATATAGTAGCCCCGAATTACATTGGTAGAAAGGAACACATCGAGAAGTTGAGGGAAAATGACAAAATCAGAGCATATATTATTACCTAAATGACCCTTGGGACTCATGGTCCTTACCGTACATTAGAGACTGATACTTACCGAAAGCGTATGTCATATTATTATCATTTGGTAGTCAACCGTGTTAGGTAGGTTTTGGATGGATGAATTGTTGTCATATTAGGCAATGAAAAATTACGGGCGTCAAAGGAGTCGAGAAAAGATTTGAAAGATGATTGAGAGAAAATAATCAGTTGAGAGGAGAAGACCATTACTTGAGACAGCATAGATATAAATAACAAATTGCCTTGCTCTAGATAAATTTCTAGTACATTAATAAAGATGAACTTAATACGAGCTACTTGACGGAAAAAATATGTATCGAGACCTTCGAAAAAAATTGTTATCGGTGTAATTGGTGATTCCTATTCAACTATTAGTTTAATAATTATTTTAACTAACATTTTACTATCAATAATTAATAACTTTTTACGTGGGATGTTTCATTTGTAGCAAGCAATGTTTCCGATTTCATTAGTTCCGAATTGTGCGAAGTAAAATTGATTCCTTGCATCGGTCTATTTGCCAGTAAGCTTCCCTTTGTTTCTTTCTGTAGTCTCTCCTGCGGGAATGGAATCATTCCTGCTGTGTCAACGTTATACTGGATTTAATTTTGTATTTAAGTACCATAGCAGTTTTTTGTGTAACCTTTGTTTCCGGTGCTCTCCATCTAAGATACCCAATTTGTTCGACGTTTTCACTGAACTGCGAACTTCATTTTGGGTCTCCGGATGACATGATGTAAGTGAAGCATGATGCTTTTTAGAGGAGGGATAGTTAGGCGAGGTTAAGAAAAATAGTAATTATTATCAAGATTAATTTTCCAGTTAGATTTTGACAGATCCAGTGACTAATCTCTGCCACTTTACTAAACCTTAGTAACACATTAGTTGATGAAATTCTAAAACCTACATTATTACTCGTATAAGCCATTCTTTAAACACGAAATTTAATTTCTAATTCCCTTCATACACACTCCCGTCCCTTTTCTCTTTCCACCTATATCTGGTCTACCCTACATTCTGCCCTCTATCACAGTCTTCAACAGCCGATTGCCACTCAATATCCATGGTGACTGCCTTCTTTTTGAATTGCTCTCAACAACTTTCTCTCTCCATGAAAGTACCTAAAAATTCTTCGTTTGTTTTTCTTCCCGTTCACTTCACCTTTTCCATCCTCCTTCACACCTCGAAAACCTCAAGTTTACGCTTATCCTCTTGCTTCAACGACCAAATTATCGCAACGCACAATACCAGATGCGTGTTATCATATTAATAATAATCATAATAATATTATATCATATTAAAGCTTTCGCTAATATACGATATTTTTTAAATATTGGAAAATAGAACCTGTCAATAAAACGCTCCTCTTTGTAAACTATTCTTTCCTTAAGGCAATTCTTTATTTAATGCCATTGCTTTGCCATCCACTTTTCCACTGAAGCACTTCCTAAATTGATGAACTAATGTTTAATGTTAATGACATTATTATTAAAAGTTATCGATCGTGTCAAATGTGCCGGAACAAAATTTGATCACGGCGAATATCAATGTTGATGCAAAAAAGAACATGATTCGATCGAAAATGTGGACGTGGACCGCACTAAACGAGCTAATGATTTCATGCTGCGGCGTAGCTAAGCCGTATGCGTTCGCTGATATATTTGTGTCGACATGGTCTTCAAAATGCGTGCATACCTATATGCGAACTGTTGATGCATAGATTTTTACATGTGTAAACATTTGGTTCCAGTTGTAAAACCTAATGATTTTTATACATTGGTTCCTCTTGCAAACAAAATGTGTTTCTCTGGTAAATGTAATGAGTTGTAGCCCACAGGGTCTTTCAGGTAAACCTTGGGTCTTGGACTTCGTTTAGTAACTCATTTCATCCCCTTCTTGTCTTCTCAAGGTGCACGCTCGTCGAAACATTGCGGCAATTCTATCCCTTGGAGCGTTTAACTTTACGATAAGCGCTCCTGGCCGGCGATTCAATCCAACCATTAAAATTCAGTCATTTAGCTCTTCAGAATCATGTACGAGTATATCCGTCTTTATTTATGCATTTGGAGCCCTACAGCAATGGCCCTTTGAATAGATTTGGTACATCATGCTGGAAAAAATCGTCGAGAAATCATAATGTTTAAAAAGAGTGTGTGTATGTTTTAACGAGCTTATCTCATTCGCAACAGTATGTCTCTTTTCCCAGCCAAGCGAATCCGCATTCCAGTCCTTAAATGTAAAAATGAGTAACTTATACAAAATGTCGTCTGCACAAAATTTTGTAATATTTTGTCCATGAAATGTAGTGACCAACATTTAATGGTGGTCCCACCAGAAGTCGCTTACCAATGCTTTCTTATCGGCCGATTGCTTGTGTTATACTCGGTGTCTACATTCATTTCCTTTTTACTGCACCTTATCTTATTGACAGTGAAAAAACACGCCTTCAAATTTATCTCGAGACGCCGGAACCCTTATTCTGTTGGAATGGTTTTTTTCAATTGAAAATAATGACGTCAACTCTTATATAACCCCCCCCCCCCTAAGTGTAATAATTATCAGCGAGTAACAGTCTGAAAATCGGAAGAATGTCATGTCCAGTTACAGATGCAATAAATCATACGAACGTAAGTCTAAGACTTCAATACCCATTGAACTTTATGGACATAAATGCCATTTCTGTGTCATAGTTTTTCACTTTGCGTTTCTCTGAATTCTGTAATCTCGAAGGAAGTTATTTTAGTTGAAATTCCAAACTATATAGTTTCCAGATTATACTCGTATATGAGACAGATAAACCCACAGACCCTGTAGAAACATTTGCTAGATAACTGGATGAGTTTCCGAAAAATTGCGTATTAGAATCCATTTCTTGAAAACTGTGAAACCATGACCGAGGTGAGATCCGAGCTTTTTTTACCTTTGGATCAACCGGAATTAGGTCGCCTTCTAATGGTATTCGAAGCAATAATGAACCCTATTTTATTAGAAGATATGTGTACACCAGGTGGAAACAGAGAGACGTTATAGTCTGGACCTTATGGAGTTAATAAATTGTGTCTCACTAGCAAAGTTAAGAGGCCATCACAAAAGTGAAATTTCTGCCATTAATGAAATGTGTTAGTGTGATCACCTGTCTTTTCTTTTACCGATACTTGATAAAAAAGACACCTCACAACTATCCTCCAATTACCTTATTAGGATCCTAGGGAAACATAAATGGCGTAATTATTGCCGTCAACGAGTAAATTGACAGATTTGGAAGATTTCTAAAAGACTAATTTGGATTTCAGTGAACTTTTCCATTGGCATCAGAAATTTTACCTCTCTAAATAGTCTCAGCATCTCGATTTAATCTTCTCAACTTGGTAATCCTACTTTTTGCAACCAGTGTCATCTCCTTTTCCTATATACAGATAGTTTTAAACTCAAAAAGAGTCACTCCTTAAGTTCTGCCATGAAAAAATGATAAAAGACCATGTCAACTAATTACTTATGGCAACTGGATTTACGATGTCTTGACAAGTCCGTGGGAACGAGACATGTGTTGCAATAATCATCGATAAATTCTGAAATAAGTTGACTTTCAGCTTTGAGCAGGCCGTTACTTGGTGGAATTCCAGCGCCGGTTGGGGTAACCTGCTGAATATGGCACTCGTCTGTCAACCCTTTAAAAATAACGGGTTCGGATCCCTCTTAGAGCATGTACGATCCTCGTATTTTTCCATGGCTGAGTACGGTTTTTCTTGATTTTCTGTGCGCGAAGACTTCATCCACCGAAGAACTTTAAATCAATACATTACATAAAGTTGCTTGATAATACGTATTTATCAAATAATCGATACATTATTTGGACCAAAGCGGGTCAAGAAATCCATAGGGGTGTAAATATGCATAACGAAGGTGATCAGGCATACTCTTTAAAGAGTACAAGTACTCTTTTAGGGCTCAATTTTTCTGTACTCTCTGTTTTTTTCCAATCGGTGATTAGGTATGTACTCTTTTGTCGCTGTGATATATGAGTACTAAAGTATGTTTTCATAATTCTGGACTATATGTTAATTTCCAAACCAATAGCAAAGGGTTTATTGATTTGGAGCAGTAGTTTACAATGTATCGAAATGACGTTCAGTGGTACTGAAGAAATATTTTTTTTCCTTTTCTACTGCTTACACTAAATCATCAACACTCACGTGATTCCGTCACAACTTTATTGTAAGTGCCTTACTTTACAGTTTTGCATTTAATTTAGAAAAAAGGGATCTTTGAATTTTATCTATCCTGGAATTTTAGTGAGTAGAAATTACAATTATTCTATTCCATTCACTTAATACTACGTTCATTTTGGCCTCTATAAATACTGTCACCACCGTCGTTACTGAAGATAAATACATACGTAGGTTCCTATCACTTTTTTCGAAACATTATATAAAAAATTAAGTGTTTTATCATTTTCTTGCATTGGACTATTATATTCTCTAAGAAATACTGGAAAATTATTGAAGCTAAGGTGAAAAATGCCAATTGTTTTGAACATGCGGTCAACGCATGGTTACGCCAGGTTAAACAAAGTATAATTCCCTTTCTTCATTTATAAGATTTTTAAACCTCTATATTTTTACAAATAAGTATTCCATGTTGTAAACGTTTCAGAAACTCAATACCCTTGTCGGAGGGAATGAAGAAAGTATGCGGAATTGAAGAGAAGCTTTTTGTAATGTCGTATGTCAGGTTGTGGTTTTTTAGGAGAGGCAAAGATAGTTGCACCGTGGTATAGTATGCGTCCATCCAAAACCTTCTTAAACCAAGAGAATACCAATAACATTAAGATAATTTCCTAGAAGAAAGTGCAAGTTTTATGAAAACTTGAAAAAGAATATTCAAATTTTATAAAGGGAAAGGCAGGGCATGAAGTCTCGTAAGAAACATCATAGAGGGTTTACAGGTTGTTTTTGCAAATGTATGTTGCCAAAGGTACTAGTGATTTAGAGTAACATTTGAAGACAGATTTGCACACCAAAAATTGAATGCCGTAAGTTACGTCTTTTTAATCTTAATTTGTACTTGTTTGTTCTATTCTCTGGCACTATAAATATAGTCATCCTATTTATGGGTCTTGATTTCCGCAATAGGAAGACTAAAGATCTCACCAGGAATTTCAAACAAGCGCACCACTGAATTCTAGCGACTTCAAATTCCAACCACAAGCACACATAAATGGTGTGAAAAAGAACCAGTCAAATAAAATAACATTTTTACGTAATGCAAGAATTAATTTATGAAACGAATTTTCGATGAGGGCACAATTGATATCCAAACAGGGAAACATACTCCTTTAGGATGCGAGTTTTGACAGATATTGAAATCGAGCTACCGATTTGGGAGGTGCAAAAAAGAAGGCTGTACCCTTTTACTTCTGGGTCCCACTTATTATATTCCTGCAATTTGCTTTCTTGCATCCCCAACCGTGAGTATATACATGATTGGATTCTGTTTCATGCAACATCATTCATGTTCTCTTTGGAAGATTTCTGTCCGGTTTCACCTACCCTTCAACGACCACTTTCACTTGATTGGCAATTAATCCTTGATGTCCATACTAATGTATAAACGTGACAATTTTTCTTTTTGTTTCTTGGAACTGTTTGATACTCAATCACTCTTGAATGACCGAACACATAGCCTAGGTTCTTTTGTTGGGGAACCTCAGGATGTGAATTAAAAAATAAGTAATCCCTGAAAGTATAAAAACATGTTTATCCCAGCATGGGATATTGTGATGCTTCCGGGGAGAAACTAAAGTTATTTAATTTCTTAATTAATTGATCTCATTTTACTGACTTTTTGCCGATAGCTGTCATAGTAACGAGAGTAATGCTACCTAAATAGAGGATCGAAATTAGATAATCGTTTCATTTTTAAGATAAAGTCAATTAACCCTCATGCACCTTGTGACACTTTTTCACAAGGTTGCAAGACATACTATATTTGGCAACATTTCTAGTGTTCTCATTTAAATTCTAGTTTTCTCTCTTTACTTTTGATTCTTTCTCAATATTTAGTTTCTGCGTTGTAAACAAATGCATATCTATGTATTTCAAATGTTCACTTGTTTAAAATAGATAGATGTGCTCAATCATCGCAAAAATCTGTTATTTTAGAATTCGCGTTAGATTAAGGCTTCTTTAATCATTATCAGAGTGGCAATGTTAACGGGATCGGCTGAAGTAGTAGATGTCTCCATACACAGTATTCCAAGTATCACCCTAGATCTCGAAAGTTCAAGCGTCTCCAATTCCTCTGATGTAGGCTTTCACAATGTCAATGAATCCCAGGACAGTGTCAAGTATGCATTCAGAGACGCCTTGCTTTTCACTTGGGCAAGCTACACAATACTTTAATTCTGAGTATCTCACGGCTGATTTATTTATGACCTCGTAGGCTATCTGCCGCTGCGTAGACTGGCTGCTATCTGAAAGAAATGTCCTCCACTGAGCTTCGTTAAAATCTCTTTCATCACGATTATCACCGAGATGAAGCCAAGTAACATTCAATGCTGGTCGCATTGATAAAATTAAATTGATATGTGCTTGTATAACTTCAAACTTTGTAATACTGCATTTTAAGACCAAGAGGTTGAGAATTTTGTAATTTGCTATGTCTGCATAAATTACTTGAATTCATTCACTTTTAATCCTTGTACTAATATTATTTTGAAAGATATGTTTTTTTCTTACAAATCTTTTGCATAATAATTCATTGTAATTCTTGAATCGTCAAAAAATTGGATAACCAAATGGGTGAAATTGACGTATTTCCTATAATAGCAGGTACGGATGAATTTCGCCCTTCAGCGCATAGGAATCAGAATTCATTTATTTTTGAAATTTTGATTCTGAATGAATGGTAATAATATGAGCATCTTTATGAGTTAAAATCTTTTCAAAACAAATTTCATCACAGCAATCGTATCAGCATTGCATTTAAATTCGTAAAACCCAACCAGACTGTTGAAACTTCCTACTGGAATGCTTCATTGGGTGTTGTGTGAAAAAAGCTGAAATCAAATTCATGCTTTCGCATAAGCACAGAAGCTTTACGAGTACCTCAACGTAAAAAAAAAAGTTTCTATAAAAATTAAACAGTAATAAATTTCCTAAATGCCACGCAGCCCTTCATGGATATACATATAAATATATCCAAAGTTTAACTAATGCTAACAGGGACTTAATGGCAATATGTAACCCGCCCGAATAAAGGGATAATTTTAATACCGTACATACGAGTATTCTGTACCATTTAGGCAGGGATACCCTTAGCTTCCCTTAATAAAAACAGTTGTTATTACGGATGAATATTTTCCAGATGCAAGTAAACTCGGTTTCGAATTAATTGTGCTTTCATCTGCTACTTAGAGGTTGTCGAGAGAAACTCGGTGATTGGACGTAAAAAATGTATAACAAGGAATTACTTAATGAATACAAATGTTTACATACAAATATCCACAAATATAAACAATGATTAAATACTAATATATTTTGATAAACCATAAACAGTAATCAATGCTAAGGTCGGTTTGATGGGTGATGATAGAGTTCACCGAGTACTAAGCCCAACGGCGTGTGAAATTCACACATCAGGGTAGGGGGGCCAGTTCCTTTCCCTGTGCCGGTTATGGTTTCCCAAGAAGATCTGGTACCCGAAAAATCACATAGCTTGGATGGAACTGCTGATGCCCAGAGAGTCTTGCTTGGGAATCGAACGGGAATATACGATATGTCATCTGTAATCTACCTTAACCAGTAGATTGCAGATAATAATAGCATGTACATATTATATAACCACACACTCATGAGAAATAGGTGATTTGTTGAGATGGATGGAAAAGAAGTGGATTTTATAAAGTTAGATACCTCTTGTTTGATAAATATGTAATGGAATCATAAACTCTTCTTTCTTATTTATCCTGTTTTTCTATCGCTTCGTTAACTATCGCAAAATCGTGCATTAATTAAATGATCGTTGATAAAACATTAGTTTTTCGCTAAATTAAGGTCTAAGATTGAGAAAATCAATCTTAGACCTTAATTTAGCAAAATTTAGCAAAGGCTGATGTTTAAATATTTCCTTATAAGTTATTTTTTTGATCAATTTAACTGTTCATCTGCTTTGTTATCGAGCAGAGATGAACTTGTGAATTTTTCGCTTAATGGTTGTCTAAAGGAGAATTTTACTAATCGAAGATGTCAATTTTCTGTCTTTTTCGTTCACAAGTTTGACCAGCGTTTCCAATTTCTCATTTTTTCTACTTTCTGTTTATGCATGGTACCTTGTAGGCTACGGTTAGGGTGTGTGCCAGGGGATGATCTAACACCGGGCATGCAGCATCAGAAATTAAGTTTTTCTGACTTTTTAGTCACAATATGTATGTAAAATAATGTAGATTATTTTCTCTAAATTAATATTAAATAACACACAGTTGGCGAATACACTTCTGCTCAAGATTTCATTCGCGTATAATCTTTGTAACATACACGCAGTCAGTCGGCTAATCCACCTGAAGAAATCGACGGGAATAATGATGAAACAGTACCGTGGAAAATATTACACGTGGATGAAATCCCGAACAGAAACGTGTTCAATTCTCTTATAACTCTGCGGCTTCGTCTCTCCAGGTCATAAGGGTCCTCCGCGGGGCCGTAATGTCCCGAGCATAGTATTCTCTCTCGCGGAGCCTCGGTTTCCTTGTGCCACCACTCCCGCCGACCCCGTGGGCGTGTTTCAGTTCATTTACACGAGCCTGCTGCGAACGGTGGCCCGCTCCTTTCTCTCCCGCGAAGTCCTTCGCTCCCCGTCCATTCCCCCGCGTCTCATTGTCGGAGGTCAATGTTCTTACACTTGCTATTTTCACTTCCTTAAACTCTGTGAGATTTTTTTTGGAGAGAATGTGGATGGTGTCCGTTCACAACGGCCGTGTGCTTTACGTCGAATCTCCACAGAGAATGAACGTTCAGCTCCTTTAGCTGCCAAATTCGTAGAATCCTTTGAAAAATTGATCACATCAGCCCTGTAGTACATAGGATTCATGTCAGTTTTTTTAATACCACTCTGTTTTGCGACATTAAGACATGAACGTGTCCACCAGCACGGAAAAGTAGATTAGAAAATTGATGGCTCGGAAGAAAACGGTCAATGGACTAATAAAGATAAAACCCCTCGAAGAGTTGGATTAAGACTAATTACTTCAAGCAAAAAAACCTATGGAAGTCACAAGAAGAAGAGAAAACATAATTGGGCACATTTGGTAGTACAGTGCAGTCATTTACCGAGGACCGTAAGGTTAGGAACCATGGAAATATAAGAGGTTAATAATGATCTCGAGAGGCAAATAATTGGTATCAAAGCAAGGAACTATGAAGGAATTGAGAGATCGGCAGTGATCACAATAAATTGAGAGAGAGTTACAGATTAATCTTAGCAATGATCTCCCGCAGGAATTATGATCAAAGTAATTTAAAATGTTCAACAAAAGGACAGAGAGTAGGGAAAATTATTACTTAGGGGATGATCAGTTTCATCGTTAAGTTAAAGCTGAAAAGAATCTTTCAAAAAATAGACTTTCGCTTTTCCGAGGTGTTCATAACCTTATCTGTTACCTGGGTAGCTGAATATATAGTAATTGCACCTCCTTCGTCCAAAGATCTTATATCTAATTCTTTAATTAATGCGGACGAGACGAAACTGCATTCTGTTTAAATGGTCCAAAGTTTAAATTAATCTATGCTGATGCTGGCGAACTCTAAAAATTTCGCCGTAACGCCTCATTCCTTCGGTCCTAAATTATCTAATTGACGTAAAACAGCTTTAGAAGTCGTCTTCAATGACTAATAATTAATAAATGGTGTCCTAATAAAAGCGGACGAAAAAGTTATTTTTTTTTTAGGTAATCTACCGGTTAAGGTAGGTTTTTGGATGGACCCAACTATCAAGCAAACTAATCTATATCAGGTCCCTCTTCATCTCGGTGTACTTCTTTCCTCCCTTCATCTCGTCTAACATCCCTATCCTGTTCCTACCCTTACCTCGCTTGCCCAACATTCTTCCCTCTATTACCCTCTTCAACATTCCACTACCGCTCAATACGCCCTTCATCCATTTTTCCTGCCTCCATAGGATTTCTCTCAACAAACCCCTCTCCTCCCCCACCATTTCTAGTACTTCCTCATTTGAAAAAGTTATTATTGTTTTGATAATTCCAGTCTTATCACTAGTTGTCCATATCTTTCCTCTTGGGAAAAACGTCATTTTCACGCTTATCTTCCAATTAACTATTTTCATGAAACATTCAATCAGGTGTTATCTGAGTTCCTTAGGTCTGCGTATTGTGCAAACATTGTTATAAGTATCATACCTATATTTTCAAATAATGTTCTCCGTTTTAAAATGATATAATGAAATTTGTTCCATTATATCGCAAGTGTAAGTATACTGCCTGATAACGTTGTAGTGCAGGTTTCAACGCTCATTGTATTCGGAACTTATCAATCCGAGGACTGGTACTTAGTAGTTATTCAGATTATCTTATGTGAGAGAAGAAGTACCTGTTAAAGACAATGGAAAATGGGAACTCTCCAGAAAAATATTTCACCACCATAAAAAAATTAAAACATTCTCTTTTAGCTAAACTTATAGAGAAGAAATAATTGCTTCATTGAGAAAAAATAAAATCGATAATGCTCTCAATCTATTTCCTAATATTAAAAATATAGTTAAAAATGTGCTCTTCCTAAATCATTTTGGTTCCATTAATTAAAAATTAATATGTTAGTTGAATTGTTAATTCAAATTTTTTAAATTGTGCAAACAATAATGAAAATACCGTAAAATTTCATTTTCCTACCTTCCTATGCACCGGATCTTAATTATATTATTGAAATTAATTTGTTGAAGTAAAAATTAATTTCGAAATGTGAATTAGCGATTCAGTCATCGCTTTTTTATTTTGTAGAGCAAAACAAAATCTCGCTTCCGAGGTGAGCTCAACGCAGGATGGTACTAAGGTTCACAGTACAAGTTTTTCTTAACCTTTCGCAATAGTTTACCTAATGTGGCCAGCATCTTACTTATTGCAACAATATGCCCAACGGAGAGTGGATATTCTGGAGAGAACTTATCCAACTGTTCGAAGCAATAAGAGAAAATTAGCGACGAAGATGAGGCAACGCAGAGTACTCGATTAATCTTTCCGTATCATCTGCTTCTAAGAGAAACAAGTAAACATACTCGCGATGGCGACAAACGTGCGCTGCGTCAGCGTTCTTTCGCTAGCTCAAGTGTTCGGAGTGAAAGGCGTTTGGCAACGCCCCCGCGTTCGTAGTTCTTCTTTGCCTCTCTATTCGCGGCTACGCGCTGGCGAATGAGGGTGAAGAGAGTGTGGCCGGAAAAGTATTCCTGTGCGCTTAATAGAGAGCGAATGCCTGTTTGATCAGTGTGCATATCGTGTTTTCTAATCGAAATATTTACACAGGTAACATTTGCACTGACGTCAATCATTCGCGCATTGCTAATGCGTGCAGAAAATTGCGCTTTAATATTTCTCCTGGCTGTTCATTTCGTAAAGCGAGCCGTTAGAGGTAAACCAGATATACTTCGGTGAAAAACAATGTTGCGTGCAAAACTAGTTTGCAGCCTTACGATTCTTCAAACGTCGAGGTCTATAGCAGAGCTTCGGCGGGAGAGATGCACCCGACGTCACACAATCGAATCCCGTTTTACGTCCCAGGCTCGGTTTAAGGGGAGGCTGGGCAGCTGGCCCTGGTCCCTTGCTGTGGCCTGGAGCATAAGATTTACCTGAAGTTATCAATCATACACGTGTTATTACATGTTCCGAGTTTATATTCCCCACAATATTTGAATAGAATTAAAATCACTTGATATCTTAATTAATTAAAATTGGCAATTTTCCACTAAACAAAATTGTTAATACGACCGGTTTCGATGTAACTACATCTTCTGACCAGAAGATGATGTAGTTACATCGAAATCGGTCGTATTAAAAATTTTATTTTGTGGAAGATTGCCAATTTTAATTAATCATGATATTCCACAATATCACGCTTGAAACGTCTCTTTTTACTTGATATCTAAACCTAATTTTTTCCAAAAATGTTTTACACGTGGTAATTATCTATACTTATTGTTGCGATTGTAATTAATATAATTGCAACTTTGTGATTAAGTACTAGTAGTGTGTAGTTGTTGGCAGAAGCGACCGACAACTGAAGTCATTTGCGCAATGATGCGCAGGTAGGTAATTTGTTAGAGGTAAACTTCGGGGAACGGGGAAGTGTGGAGAGAAACACGGCGACAGCATATGACTGCTTCTAACGCAAGATGGGAAGGAGTCCGAAATTAAAATACTCTTTCACCGACGGTTTACTACAATTGAAGTGCTGTCCACATAGTACTCTGGAAGTGATCGGGATACCTCTGAAAAATGTTCCCGTTGAAGGGATTCCAACCCGGACCCTCATGGTGGTAAGCCAACCCGATGTCCTCAAAATACTTATAGAATTCTTTAACTTTTAGGAAAACATCTACAGAAACGCCGCTTTTCAGTTAATTGGAATGACTGTCTTGACCTTTTTCTCAACTAGGATCGCAGTGGCGAGTTTTTATTCAGGTTCCTGTTACATTAGATGGCTTAGGCGTTCTGTAGAGTGAGGTTAAGTGCATTAACACGAGTGATTAAACCTTCTATAGAAGTTTTCTTCCCTGAATTTCCTCCCGTTCTGACGCACACAATCAAAACTTATATTAGTTGTGGCTTCACCGAAAAAAGAAGTGCTTGCCGTAAACAAGGAGTCAACTTCAATTGCACGATTTTTTTCAATTCTTCCTCTTAAACGGTTTATCTTTTGCAATTACCCAAGCCAAGCTGAAAGATGCCACCATTTCAACCCATTACTCCTTAGGAAAAAATTATTTCTATTTTTTTTATTCATTAATCTCGTCCGACTGCTTGCTTTCACAAGGAATTTCATCCAGTCATCTCTTTTATTATCAAGAACTAAGTTCCTTATTGAATGACATTTCAGGTTCAAGGGGGACGGGTGAGGAAGGACCACCTCGGTCGTCACATCATTTTTATGACTTTCTTTTATCTGCTATTAAATAGCACGAACGTGAGTTGAACGATACAAAGTTTAATCAACTGAAAATATTTCTTTAAGATTAATTTTTGGAGAGAAAGTGAATCACACTTTAAAAATATATAATAATACATATCGTAATCGTTAAGAGAAAGAGTGAAATTATTTGAAACTACTTGAGATGGTGGAATTTTTCCATTGTACGTACAAAAAAACACTAAATACACTGAAACTCCACAAGCTGAGATATTTTCCATTTTCACGACTATGGTTTCACTAGCGTGTGATATAAACAGGTGAATTTACATTGTAATGTAGGGTATGTTTATAGAAGCATTATATATGCTAGAATGTGGATTCAACTGATGATGCCGCGCAGTGGAGAACCCATGACTAGCAAAAAATATATAGACGACGTACACACGCATCTGTTTATTATTATTATAAAATATTTATGAAAATAGAGCTATTTTTATTTTCCTGTAAGATGAAGTGATAAAAATCGATGCTGGTGACACAGTCCCTCCTTGAATTACGCACACACTTGAAAGTACGTCAAGTGTTCATTCAATCGTGTGCACTTCTCTCATTGCGCTTACTCATGTTCCATTTCATCTCCTACGGTCAAAAAATCGAAGGTGGTGTTGTTCTGGGAACTGATCACAAGTTGCACAACCTCTAAGAATTAATCAAGCTAGGAGATAGAAACCTAGAGAAAGATTAACTTAAAACCTAAATAAAAATAAATTTTTTCTCGTTAAAAAATACATATATATATATATATATATATAAAGAGATGATTTCTTCGAAGTAACACGGAAGTGTTGAATAAAAAACTTAGACAGTAACACACAGCACGAGAACACATAAAAAGAACAGTCACAATTTTATCTTGATCATTTCGACGGACTGGAACTCCGTCTTCTTCGGAAGATAAGATATGACTGAATCAGTCATATCTTCCGAAGAAGACGGAATTCGAGTCCGTCGAAATTATCAAGAAATTATCGTGAGTGTTCTTTTTATGTGTTCTCGTGCTGTGTGTTGCTGTCTAAGTTTTATATATAAAAATATCTATATTTTTAACTGATAAATATTTATTAGAGCTACTTAAAAAATCATATGCCTTTAGCGAAATTGGCTGTTAATAGTAAGGAAACAGACGATTCAATATGATTATATTGAAGAGCACTGCGTTCTTCCTCTCTTTCGCAAAATCTGCGATTTCAACTTCGAATGAACCCGCGAAACGCTTAATGTACGAACTGCTCCCTACGGCCTTACGCGAATAAATGACTGAAAGACGCTTTCATCATAATTTCACTTTAATTCAAACGCAACATTTGCTCACGCTAAATTATATTGTGAAATAAGGAAATATAAAATAAATAAGCAAGATTGTTCAGATAGAAGATCGAAAAAAGGGACGAATCAGGAATCACAGCAGCCACCGTTGGTAATTGTCCAGGGAATTGCTGAGAAATTTCGAAACGAATTATTATTTCCTGTTTCTTCCACTTCAACAAAACAGTGGTTACCACTCTGTATGGAACTATATAAGAAGTGTATCATTAGAAGGCTGTTTAAAAATTACAACCACATGGAGTAATTTCTGAGATTCTATATTCCTCATTTAATTGCTTTAAATTACACAGTATTGTAAATGAACTATGATTTTATTTCCCATTTTTTATATTTAAGAATGTATACTAATTATTTATTTAATTAGTAATCCATTCTTTAGCTGTATTCAAAAAGTAAGATTTAACCTGTAGATTAATTATTATATAATGTGAAGCTAGTCTACAACGGCGTTGTGGCATACAGAAAACGGAGGATGGGGTAATAGCGTATTTTTATCTTTATTGCTGAAGAGAAAAATACATTCCTTGTTTGTTTCTTGGAGTAAATCTGAATATTTATCGACTGAATAAATGTTAAATAAAGCTTCATAACGAAGTAATAATAGTAGGTTAGCTAAGTAAGCTAAGATTAGGTAAGTTCATGCTCTGAATGCAAAACTGAAATTACAAAAACATTACAATTGATGAAAATAAAACACGGTTACTGTTTCTATGCGAGGCGATTATAACAAATAAATTTCATTTTCTCAAAGAAAAATTATTTCCTTGAGTAGCCATGAAATGGAAGCATGAGGAAATTAGTGATCAAAATGTTCAAGGTAACTAAGGAAGCCACATGCAAAACACGAGGAGGAAGTAGGCTCAGTTCAATAGCTGACGTTGTGATGTGGTTTGTTCTTTTCTTTCTCTCATTTGTTCTTCCTTTGTTTCTTACGAAAGTAATCACGAATTAGTGACGAAATAGGAGTTGCAACCAATTTACTTCAGCCTCGTGGCATTTTCCCTCTTCTGTTCTATCGAATTACACTCCTAAATCCTGTTAATATCTTAATGTAGCATTCCAATATTCACTACCCATTGCTCCGATAGGTTTCACGTTTTTGTATTTCGGTAAATGCTAAGTCTTCGAAACATGTTCTTGATTTCCCCCAGTTGGCCCGTTCACTCATTGTTATGAACCCGAAAATTGGTTTTCTGCGTGGGAGAGGCCTTTTGCCGCTCATCGAAGCAAAAAATAATCCTTCATATTGCAGTATGAGGTGGACCATAGAAACCGCTCGTTCCGAGGTGCATAGTTTAAAATGATAAGTGTGTCAATTCGCACATGTAATAGAAGCTCCGAGCTTGCGGACGCATTAGAAAAATTATAGTAAATATGAAATTACCTCATCTGTTTGAATTATTTTGTTACATTGATAAAACTTAAAGAAAATAAGAAGCACTTTTCAAATAAATTTAATGAAAAACTATTAAAATCATCGGAAATCAGTAGATTGTAAACAATTTTTAATTTTATGTCGGTCTCCTTTTTAAAAAAAAATATATTTTATTTGTAAAAAATGAAATCTTTTTTAGCAAGGTTCAGCCGGGAAAATTCATCAGTTATTCATATAACATATAATTATTTATAAAAGCTTAATGATATTGAATATTAATGATTAATCTGTTGCAATCAAAACATTATATTTTTAGTACTAATTCGAAAATAGCACTTTTGGCCTTTGTTTTGGGCTTTTAACAATGATATAACACCAAAGAAATTGACAAATACCCAAGCCCTAGGTGAACTCATCTAGTCGGGAATCGAACTCGAGACCTCTAGTTGTGCAGGTGAGGATGTGTGACTATTATTATTATTATTGATCCAAATGATAATGATTAATGAATAATGATTAATTGAATAATATAGTAGCTAATAATTGATTTGTATGATTAATGTATGCTTATTTGTCGAGTACCAAAAACGTTAGGTCCTTAAATTACAGTTATCAATGGGCACATATTGGTTCCGCCCAAAAATAGAGTTTGTAACGATAAGATACACTTGAAACCGTTTGTGGTCGTATTGCAGTCTAGAGACTGGATATAGGCGATCGTTTCTATTTTCGTTTCTGCAAGATCGATTTCCCCGCGGGCTTGAATGTTTGGCTCTGCGCGTTGCTGCTGGACCATGAATCGAACGATTCTGTTTGTTTTGTCGCTCCCGTTTAAAAATATCCTCTCCATCAGGACAGTTGAAGAGACGTGCGTAGAAAAAAATATTTCACAGAAACATACGTTTTAGACTGAATATAATAATATTTTGATCATACTACGTGGATCCGCGAGAGCTAAAATATTCCTCTTTTCCCTTTCCCTGTAATCCCAAAAGTTTTTAACCTCTGTGTCATTTGATAACTTTCGCGCAAGGTTCAATTTCGTCCAGAAAAACGTTGCATCTCTTCCATCTTCCCAGTCTAGCGTTGGCCGTGTCGTTCTTATGGTCATGAGATGTGTTGCATTTCTGGGAGATGATATGCCCCTTCCACTTCTGACAATGCAGATTTTCCCACTCCACAGAAATAGCGCAATGTGACCTATATTCTTTAATTCATGAAGTCTTCCTGCCTGATGACTAAGTGGACGTCATCAGAATATCAGTTATATTTTCCGGGGAATAATTTTAGAAGGGATAGACATTTTCAGGCCTCGAAATGGCCGTGGTTCTGGATTATATAGTCTTACAATTGTAAGTCATCAAGTCTGTGATGTGATCAGTCGTGTTGCTTATTGACTCTCGACGTCTGCGAATCCAGCGACTATAGTATACCCTCCCTGGTTTCACCGAATTTGGTAATCAGACTTTTGGTATTTCCCGATTACCTCAACATTTTTAGAAGGCAGAATAAGTACGTAGTATCAGTTATTGTTTTAGACTTCCCGAGGTAAAATCTCCTTCCATTATTTCGCCACAAAACTGAAATACTAAGGTCAAAATAAGGCCAGGGGCACAAAATTCCCAGCAGGAGGGCGTTCATAATAGATTTCGTTTATTGTCTGAAATTTCCCAAAGTTGTCCAGAACATCTTTAAAAGAAATAAAATTCACTGGGTAACTTCGGTATTTTCTATAAAAAAGGCTGAGTATAGCTAATTTTGAAATTTGACCGGGATGACTCCTAGAAAGAATCAGGAAAATGATATATATTCGCAATCAATGAGTGTACACGTAATTACTCGTATTATTGCCATACTCGGTAACATTTCATGAATAATACTTTTGTCATAACATCTATCACAAAAAAGGACATCATAGATCTATTTTGCATTGACAATGTAGATGACGGAAATTTTGCAAAAATTTTATTTAAAAGCTTTTGAAAGTTTACTGCCATCTTTAAATGATTATTAATTTGATTTACGAATATGCACAAAATGAACGGGGCTTTCGTTAAAATTTTTCAGTATGTCTCTTACGTTTTCTTTGTACTTTGAAAAAATACCAATAACTGAAAGTTATTGCCGTTTTCAATGTAAGCAGGCCTGATTTCACGATCCAGAGTGGAGACGTTATTCAATTCCTCCGTTAAATAACTAGTGCCCCTGCAATTTCTAAGTTTTGTAATAAGTGAACTATCCAAAAACGGGGACAGCTTATTTTGTTTTCCTAGTATGATTACCCGCATTAAGTTCGTCCCCTTCTCGTCGGTTGAAAAAACACATGCCGTGATAAGCAGTTGAAAGTACTGTGCGTCGTGAGGCCAATAGGTACTGCGGGACGCCACCGTGATATGCGAGAATTGATTTTATTCTTACACTCTTTGCCCACGTGCGTAAATTTTCAAGCGTTTTTCGTCGGTAGTCTTGGGCAAATGGATTTTTTTTCTTCGATGAAGCTTGATCCCTGTATGGCAACCTGCTCTTCCTCATGCGGGATGTCATGGTCGCCCTTTCCTAATACTTGATTAATGCATACTTTATTCGGCTGCGTGACTGGTTTCCTGAAGGAAAGATTCACCCAGCGTTCTATTTCCTCTATTAAATCCTCGTATCAGTGACGTAGAAATGCCGTATTTTCAGGGAATTTTGTTCCCCTGCCCTTATTTTGACCTTAGTATTTCAGTTGTGAAGGAAAATAATGGAAAGAGATGTTACCTCTGGAAGTATAAAACAATAACTGACACTACGTAGTTAATTACTTTATCATCATCACCAGTATTTAGTTTTTTGTAACAACACTGCATTATCTTTTACTGTACACTTTACTGTATAGAGTATCTGTATACAGTATACAGTTTACTGTATCTTTTACTTAATATTATAACGTTTCAATTTTCAAGGCTGTTGCTATCCATCACGTGTACATTTATTTTATTGTTACGCTTACCGATTAAACTCTGCATATTATGCGGATGAAGAAACGGAGTTTTGGCGCAATTCCATTCCAAACACGCGAACTAAGTTTTATCAATCCTGAAGTTTTAAGGGCAAAAATTTATATTTTTTTTTCGTTGCTTATATGTAGCAACTTTATTAACTTAACATTTAATATGTTATTACAAGAGTAAGCACTGGACTTTCAATTATCGTTGGTAATTACTTACACCGACTAAGCAAATATTAAAAATCTTAAAAATCATATCTATGTCAATTCTATACTATAGTAATCACGGAATCTTCATCTCATCCTTCCGGTGTGGCAACTAAAATAATGGCTCATCTCAGCAGTTCGTCGTAACAAAGAACCTCGAGCAATCTTCAAATTATGTACTATTTTCTTCAGGTTTATTCTATCCATCTGATCTGTGTAAATATATTTTTCCAAATTCCTGTTAAGTCTTATCAGGTTTTTATATAACTCTTTGCTTAAATATTTTTTCAACAAGAAAAATAATCACCCGCCGCGTGATTGTTATCGAATAAAGAGAAAAATATGGAACTGTGCTCTTTCATCAACTACCGAGGAATGCAGACAAGACGTGCTAGAAATGCTTAATAAGCGACCGGTATTGTGGAATACTTCGAGTGATACTGGACTCTGAATTTTCAACGATATTGACGACATAAATTGACGTTTATTTCATTCCTTGGAACTTTGGAGTTTTGATTTATGCAAAACCTCGTCTCTGACCTTACTAATAATCTCCATGAATTCGCTTTAAATAACTTCTTCAGTAAACCTCACCAGATTCCAAGGCCACCGGCTATTTCATTTCTTGATAGTGCCATCGCTTCATTTCGAAAGACATAATGCGGGATTTTTACGGGCGACCTTTAAGAGATTACAGAGTTCATAAGTAGCCTTTTAATGTCAGCCATATGAAGTGCGTAGTACTCTCTGGCCCGTAAATAATATAAATAAGATCCTATAAATAATGGAACAGTGCTAAATAGAATAATATCACAGTAATCAACCCTAAGGATTATTTTTTGAAAAGTGAAGGCTGAACTGCTCCAATACATATCTGCTGTACCAGCTGTACTAAGCACAGCAGCGAATGATATTCACGCAAGATAGAAGGGCCCGCTAGTTACTTTCCCTATACTTTCTGAAGTTTCCCAGGAGGGTTTGGTATACAAAAAATCACTCAGCTTGGTTGAAACTGTTTGGCCCGAGGAGTCAGTCGGAATCGAAGCCAGGATATCTGGTCATTAACAGAGTGCTCTACCCATTAGACTACCCACGTCATCAAGTAAAACAAGAGGGAGACTTGAATCAGCGTGGCGAAATGTTTCAGAAAATATTGCTGGTAATAATCCATTGCAGGGAAAATATGGCCTAGTATGCAACTTATGACAAAGTATGTGACCCTTTTCTTTAGCCTACCAGTCAATTTATAAGTACTTATAGCTCTTAACTCGCTCTTTGCTATATTAATCCCTCTTATTATATAATTAAAAGGAAGAACAAATCAAAAGACACTACATGTGTTCCGGAATTTCTCACATTTTATTTTAAGACGTTAACTCGAAATTTGGAATGCTTTAATACATTTACGATAGATTTGAAATTGGCAAATTCGTAATTTTCTGACTCCAGTTTTTTTATTTATTTAACGGACGACTTTAATTTAATTGGATGGAGTTGAGACTTAGTCTCTTCTTCCAACTAATCCCTACACATTACAATGAAGGCGATTACGAACCCTAATCTCTAGGTGATGAAAAACCCACCCACGCGGGAATCGAACCTACAATCTTTGGGTTGGCAGACGTTACCACGCCCCCAACGGGGCCGGTAAGACTTACACAATGAAATATATTTCCGTTTTAAAGCAATATCTAATAAATTATCCTTTATAATCTGCCTTAAATTTGTTGTATAGTGTTTATTGACCGCTAAATTAAGTTGCATGGATAACTTATGGCCGTATATTTTCTTTACGTCATCATCAATGCGGAAATCGTTACTGAATTTCCCTCTATTTCCATTCCTTGTAAAAATGTTGAGGTTTTTCTGCGACACAGTTATAACCCCCGAATTTAAGCATTTATCAACCACATTTAAATTCTTAACAAGTCGAAAATATCGTAGTTTATCAGCTATAATCTCGCTCTTTCTTATATGTGGAGTGACATATTTCACTTTCGCACGGTATGATTTTGAATAAAAAAAAACTTTTCGGAGAGTGGTTACATAATGTTTCAGATTTGCAAATATCTTATTTTTATGTCATTTAAATTATAGTACCATAAGATTAACTACAGGAATTGGAAGAATAAAAGTTTAATTAACAGTTCAGGTTACGTCTACTGTTGAGATACATTGGCTATTGGCGTTCCTGATCTCTTGTCACACTGGAATCTTGAAGAATTGGCTTTCAAATGTTTACTCGTCCAAATATTTCGCATCATCTTCGTTTCCATTCGATAATCTAAGATCTAATTCATGGTCACAAGTCAAACTATTTCCATGAGATAGTTATGGTCTACTTTCAATTACAAAGGATCTAATGAATTAAACTGTTTTAAAAATTAATATTTTTTTGCCTGATTAAATGGCAATGAAACGGTGGTTTCAGCTGGATAAAATAATCAGCCATCCTGTCCCAAATCCATTTTATGCGAGGCACGTTAATTTATTAACAGTTGCCAGGAGATAACTATTTTCAAAGTTACGATGCGAAATGTAAAATAGTAATGGCCAAAACTATACTTTTAAGGCGGTTGGGATTTGATAACAGGTGGTTCATTCAAGTTTGCACAAACAATCTCCTTTTATCATATTCTAGGATTTACAATATTAGACACATTCTGCTGCAATTGCGACCGTGTGTAGTTCTCCCAATGCACGTTACTGTATTAATTAACAAGTATTCACTATTCATGAGTTTCAGGTTCATTTCTTCCTCATTCTCTCCGCAAATATCCGGGTATCCTGCCCAATTCCTCGTATGCACATATGCGTTTCAACATATGATTTTCTCTGTAATATGTACAGCGTGCGTATTGCAAAGAGATAATGATCCGCGTGCCACATATTGTGCTTCTTTCCACTTTCAATTAACCTTCCACATACCCTTATTCGTTTGAACTTAAGCAATTTTCCTTACTCTCCTGAGTATTCCATAAGTGTCTTCACCCAAACGTATGCTGTTCCAAGAATTTCACCCTTTGGGAAAATTATACTCATATTAGGAGCGTGGTAATAATTAACCAGACCACAAAAATACGAGTCACAGCATCGGTTAGAATATGCCGTGATCGATTCTACTCATAACAAAGTTCTAACACCTGAATTATGCAACATTGAAACTTTGGTTTCAGTTTTTCCCCTATGAAATTTGGCCAAACTATATTTTCAAAGTTCGGGGGATATAATTAAACTCTGTGTATGAGAAAATAGGTGTAAAATAAATAAAAATTCCTAAGCTTATTCTCACAAATAAAAACTCTCTAATCGGAAATTACCTGTAGTAACACAGATAATGTTTTCAGGCAATCACTAGCAAGGGAAACGGAGATATTGCAACACTTACGTCTTGAAGTTCGTTGCTACAGGCAGATTTCAGAGAAAGAATCCGTGTCTGAAATAATTAGTCACAGTTTTATTTCTTTATTCAAATTTAAATTTTTAAACCTCAATCCGGATTTAAGTGTGAATATTTTGAAAAACAAATATTGATTGATAAATACATATTCCGGTAGATTACCTAATTAAAAAAAGCATATTCACATTTGCATAAATATATAAATAAGGACAATGAAATATGTCTTCGCTGATAGCTACATTATTTTGTGTCCATGAGTAGGAACTACTAATTGTTCTTCTTTTACTATAGATATTTAACTGAATAGATCTGTAGAATCGGAAATTTGGTGATGGAACCGAGATTGATATAATTTAGGTTGACGGTTTCCGTAGGTACCGTTTGAAGGGGCAAAGGAGGAGGAAGGCAATGAACTCAGATGTTTTTGATTCCGTGCTCGTCAGTGGTTGTTGCTCCTAAATTTGCCTTCCTGTGTGTTGTTGCCTGTCGGTGAGTTACGTTCAAAAATCAATTTAGTCAAAGTGGCCCCTTGAGGTACCTGATAGCTTAGCTGAAATAAAGAGTTTCCCAGCTGTGTATAAGAGTCTACTTTGTTCATGGAAAAATAGATCACATTGGTCAACAAATATAAAATTAAGTATGAAAAAATAGCTAGCCCAATTTGCCATGGTCAGAGTAGGATAGGAGAGCAGAGTGTAAAGAATTAATTGGCGAACATCAAGGCTAAAAAGTGCTAGTTCCAAAAAAATGCGAAATATACACTTTTTTAAATATCCATGCTTGCTAATTTTTTTTGAAAATTTGAAGGATGGACTGATTTAATTGAAGAAGTTCCTTGTTTGGCAAAATGTTAACGTGCTACTAATAATTCTATGAGTTGAACAATTATTAATATGAGAATAAATTACCTCCAATCTTATGAATTATTTCACAGTAAGAGGGCATAGAAAACACTCTGTGTGAGAAGAATGACAAACGTTGATAAAAATTTATAGCTATTAAAATAGAGTATCAAGAGAATGTTACGAGTATGGTATATTGTAATTTCAGCAGCGCTCGCTTTTAAAATGTCAGGTAATAATGATAATTAAAAAATAAACAAAATTTAGCAATTCCACCTTTCAAAGTTTTCTGCCCATTTACGACACATTTCTAACGCTTAACATCACTTTCTGGCACAGAAGAGTTTATGCATAATTATGATCTTAAGCGTTGAAACGGACTATTTTTTTAACATAATATGTTTTGAAATGGAAAATTACAATCGTTTTATTTGATTTTCTTTTTAAAAATGAAAAAAATCCTCCACGGCTCGCCTGACATATTTAATCTTGTTAGTAGTTGTAAGTTAAGAAACGAGGTTAGTTTTTTTTGCCAAAACCTTACTGATTCAAAACCCTCCGACACACATGATCAATCTGCACTCTAAATGTCATCCCCTTTAAAAATGAAGAATATCACGTCCATATCCTCTGCGGTGTACAAGCCATGCGTCTCCTACCGAGCCGATCGGTCTACGCGCTCGAATGAATTTCAAGGCCGCCTAAAGACGTGTACGTAAAACATCGCATCTTTGCACCCCACGCCCGGGCACCGTCGCGCTTGAAACACTTGCACAAGTTTTCTCCTTTCGCCCGAAAAATTCCGAAATCTTGTTGTGCCAGGAAGGAAAGAGTGTGGAAGCGAATCTCTCTAGAATCACGGACTTCGGGGAGGATTTGGAAATGCCTGAACCAAGAGGCCGAGAGGCCACGGTGGCCTGCGAGTCACCGATATTTTCCCCAACTCGCGAAAATGCAACCCGCATGCGTGGCAACACTGAATTCCGCGGACAGAGGGGTGGTTGGGGGGGGGGATGGGTGGTCGGGGAGGTAAGCATCTGGATCCGCGTGGACGGGGGGACAAGCAAGCGTTTCCAGGAAAGAGGTACCCAGTTTCCACGACGTGCGGCTGGGAATCCCAAATCGACTCTCCACCGGTGTACTTCGTTTAGGCTCGCAAACACGTCCTCCGCTCGGTGCAAAACAACCATCCTTCTTTGTCACGGCTCTCTCTATTTGCATGCTGGCCCCTCCTCTCCCCACCTCCAAAACCACCTCCTCCAGATGGGAGAGAGTCGGAGGGAGAAAGAGAGAGAGGGTAGACTGAGCTTCCATCAAATCACGCCATCCTCGGAATTCCAGTCCGCGTCCGTTCCATGGATAGAACCACGTGAAAACGAACTTTTGCGTAATTAGTCGGCGAAGTTACGGAAAGATGCTGGATCTCCTACGACTCGTACTTTAGGATGTCACCCTTTCATCTGGATCGAAAATGTACTGACCCATTATTTCAATCATTTGAATTGTTTAACTGTTCCGGTAGCCCCTAACATTTAAAAGTTCAGACAGAATAGTTGTAGCGGCCGCAATAGTATCATTGACGCCAGACAAGGAGAGCAGGAGGGATTGCGCAGTGATTTGCGGGAAACTAAATACCACTGAAAACACTTCAATAGCCGTAAACAGTTTACCTTTCAAAACAGGGTACAATTGAATTTAGTTGGCAAATGACACAAGTCAAAGGATGGGGTAAAGCTCACTTCAACTTGCGTTGTCGTGGCGATTTACCTTCAGTACGCTGAAGAGGGCTATTATGTGGCCGAAATACGCTTATTCGTATTCACCTTTCTTCCCTTTCTTTATTTACCCTTTACCCTATCATTTGGCTTGTGTCATTTGCCAACTAAATTCGATTGTACCTTGTTCATCTACATCTATTAAATACCCCGCAAGCCGTCGTAAGGGCGTGTGGCGGGGGGTGTTAAAACACCACCCATAATCTACAAAGAAAAAAAAACCGCATGCAGAAACCACAAATTTATAGTCCACAAACCAAACGTGGTAAACATTCATGCAAGAACCCTTTCACCCCGCACACATGCAAACCCACAAACTACCAACAAACATACACATGCACCTAATTTAAACCTAATATCTTTGAATTTTCACATTTGTTCCGACTTGCAACTTAAATGTTTTTAATATTTCTAGAGGGACTTCGGTTTCTTAATATTATGATTTCTGATTGTTCTGGGAAAGAATGAGTATCTGTACTGTAATCTATCTCCCCTATATTATCTTCGTGGTCTGATCTACCTGAGTAGTGTGGGGTCATTATAATTCCTTTAGTGTCATCGCTAAACTCGCTCAGTTCTGAATCTTTCTAAAAGTCTAAGTCTCTCTTGTTCTCTTCGTATTTCAAGGGACTCCGAGCCTAAATCTCCTAAGAAACCTGTTACACTTGTGTTCTTATTGTAAATATTTTTAACGAATCTGGCGGATTTTCTCTGGACTTTATCTAATGAAAAATTTCTGTTTTGAAAGGTTGACTGTTTACGGCTATTGGAGTTTTTTCAATTATTCTATGCCACGTCAGATGTCAACCTAAGCAGAAATACTTCAATTCACACAAGTATCCGGCAGAACTACTACCGATGGTTTTACTTCCACACTCCAGTGGCATCCAATGGTTACGCACAACTTGCCCATTTGCGGTACCTCCTCAAGGCTTTATTTACCTTTTCGGAAAAATTTTGTGCATATATATTTCTGAATGGGCATACCTGGCGTGAGGTCCCTCCAGCCCACACAGGACGTAGAGGGTATCATATTGACGTAGACCTTGGGGGTTTTTAACATAATCAATGGTAGTGGTATTGATAAGCAGTGCTATGTTACTATTTTTATCATTATAATACTAGTCTAAATGTTAATGTGAGTTGTGGATGGATATACAGACTAACCACTGCTGTATTTGTAAGCCTCACCCAACACGACACAACATGACACCCTAAATTATTTAAAATCGACTTTCTATTTTCTCAATAATAAAAGGCGCAATATGTTGGAAAAATGATAAAATCTGGTTTGAAAAAACTGAAGAATTGACGCCAGTGTTGGCGCAAGGACTAGGGAGGCCTTAGACAATGCATCCTGCACCTTATGGCCTTGCTTTAGAAGGAAGAATGGGAAAATGAGAGTGAAGCAATTAAAATCGACGGAAAAAAGATTGCACTGTCAAAAACAAGTTTCGCAGGTGTTGGGGCAATGCAAGAGGCATCCCTCTGACTCACAAAGCGGCTCCAACGGAACTTAATTGGTTTTTTTCGGACGGAGAAGTAACTGAAATTCCCACCTCAGTCCTGTACTCCAACTTCCTCATTTTCAAGTTCCGGGTTCAGAATCCGAAGTTTTAAATATTCTCGTGTGTCTTGGAGGTCTCAGACGCGCGGCTTGAAAGCCGACAATCGACTCCGCAATGGTCAGAATTGACACTGCTGCCATGGATAAAACTTTGATGAACTCTGACCCAGTCAATGAATTTTTTATTTGGGAGAGACTGCTCCAATCCAATCAAGGAAATGAAGAAAATTAACTGTTGAGAGGAATTGAAAATCGATCGCCATTTTTTGACTTCACGCATGTACTAGGTTCCTTCGACTTCTAAGGTTTTCTAACATTTTTCTTGCTTTCTCCTTACGTGTACATCTGAAAGATGACACTTCTGTAACTTTTCAGTATAGTATCCCTTTAGATGCACAGTTTCACACCGTCGACGACATGATTATATGGTCGCCGAGGACGCTTCTGTAGGACTGGTTCCTTTTGCCCACTGGAAAATTGCTCACGGTTCGTGACCGAGGTTTTCTGGATTCATGGCCACACGACGTTCCGTCTTCTTTAAACTGTCACGCCCGTACTAACGCATATTTAACCCACATCCATAGCACCATTTCCACCTGTAGTACTCAGTCGACGGTGAATTTTAGTTAATGAAGGATTATGGGGAGGAAACGAATGACACGCCTTTCCTGTAAACATAACGACGCCATTTTCAAATGGCACAGGGTTTGTATATATGTTGCAATAGTAAGACGCATTTAAAACGCGTCATACTCTAGCAGCTTACATACAAACCCTGTGCATGTGCAGCCATCTATGTCATCTTGTCATAAAGAGTTTATTTTAAGCTCAGCCACATCTTTCTATTAACTCCCAGTTCCTTGAAAAAAATGGTTGACTTAATAAATTGAAGATCTAATTGAATGGCTGCTGAATCGTAGAGGGATTCCTTTCTACAGTGTAGAAGTGTTTCTACTAACCCCTTGAAAATAGGTAAATTACTGTTTAATTCTACATTTACATGATAGCCTGAAAGCTATCGGGAAGGTGTGTGGCAGGGGGTGTATCCTCACCAGGCATGCACAGCGCACGAACAAAGTCACGCACCATGAATGACACACAACCGAAAAAAAATTCGAGATGCAATGAACTAGTAGCCACTTTTCCGACTCAAGAGGAATACACATAGTACCACAACCATTTCTAGTAAAATAATAAAACAAGAGTGATATGTTTATTGTTAAATTTAGCCTCGACTACATTAAATCTATGTACGCATACATACATACATACACACGGAATAGCAATCATGCATATTCATACATTAATATATGTACACAAATACATACACAAATATGTATACCTATATGCATAATATATACGCCGGCCCGGCTAGTCGAAATATCCGTGGTTCAAGTCCCAGTCAAGGAAATATTTTTGCACTTGTGATCTGTTCGATTCCACTTTCCCCATCTCCCTTGTGTTTGTCTTTTATACGTATGTGTTCCTAGCTCTCTTCCTTATATCTATATCCATGTGAATGAATACTTATATATAGGTATATATCGTTGAAACTTTCGGAGGCGACTTCAATCTTTCATTATATGTTTTTAGTAACTTAGCCTAAATTGAGAGGCAACATTATCACCGATCACTCATGGGTCAAATTAGTGATAGCATCAAGTTTAACGTCAACAATATCGTCATGGACCTTTAATGAGCAGAGATTTCCGGCGAACTTCACAGAATTACGTCCTCGTCGATTCCCGACTGTATGATTTTTCCCATGGCTCACACGATGTCGAGAATCACAGCGAATTAGAACACGAAAGGGATGAAAAAAAGTCTGAAGTGAGGGGAACTACAAGAAAACAGAGAAGTTCTTAACTTCTCTGCCTTCTGAGAACTTCGCATCAAGAACTCCAATTCGAGGAATTATAGAAGACAGTCGAGAAAAATAGACGGAGGATCGCCAAGGAAACAAGTAAATCACGCAACCCACTCTGCGTGCATGCAAAAGAAAAATGCTCCGCGAATGTCCAAATGATGACCCGGAGGTCTTTTGAAGAGCGCCTTCACAATAAAATAAGCAAGTCCCCCCCCAGTTTGTAGTAGAAGTTATTAGGGGAGGCAAACGACAGCTGAGGTTATTTGCCTTAGAAGAAATGTGTGGATAATAAGATAGAATCTCGGCGTCGACATTAGCCTACTCTAAGCGAAAGGTGCCAAGGCGTCCGCAAGTTAACGTCCCATCCGACGGACGGTGTTATTACTTAGTGCTCTCCTCATAGCACCCCAAGTAGAGATCGCGATATTACTGAAAAATCCGACCGGATTCAAACCCAGGTCCACAGGGTGGGAATCCAGTACATTAGCCTCCAAACCATCCCGATCCCCGCAAACCCCCCAAGAGGAAGAATCAGCGATAGATTTAAGCCTTTAAAAATCTCACAGCCATGCACCTTACATATGATAACAGGGAGTAATCCCCGCGCTATGGGTCATCTGCATTTATCTCTACATTCATACGCACACTACCCCGCAAGCCGTCGCAAGGGTGTGTGGCAGGGGGTGTCAGGTCACCAGCCATTCTATTTCTACTCCACTACCCACTGCTTCCACATAAACGTGGCACCACGCAATCCACCGAAAAAGTATGTGGAAGGGGGGCGACCGGACACCATTCGTGCAACGTCTGTACACATTACGAATATTATGCTGCTGGTAATTACTCCACTGAGAGGGAAAATAAGGAAACCCACTGAAAAGGGCGGGTTTGCAACGCAGTCACTAATTATCAGGTAGCATTCTACTTATGCGGGACGGACACTTACAAATACATTAGATCTACAATTAATGTACAGGAGATCCCACCACCTGACCCAAGAGCGAGTGGTGTGGGCCCTTAGGAGGCCAGTCATGAAGTAGGTTTGGGGTAAGAGGTGTGCCAGGGAATCGAACCCGGGCCCTCCGATCAGTAATCCTACTTTCTACCCTTGGACTACCGAATTTCAAAATGTTTTTAAAAATTTATTATAATTACTATGCCATGTAAATATAAAATAACATGAATAAAAATCATTTAGGATGTTTATTTGCAATTAGATGTATAGAAATATTTATTATTTACGAAAAATTTTCCTAAAATTTCACCCTCTGAAAATGTAACACAGGTCTATTCACGCACTCTACACGCCACATTCTTTTCAAAGATACTGTCTTTAAATTGAACAAATAAATAACTCCCTTGATTATAAAAAGAAACTTTAGAAATTCTCTCTACGTCTATCTTTCTGAAAAATATCAAGAGATTTTCAACTGACGAGAATTTTCACCACTTATTAGACCTTGACGAAGAAATAATACAAGTGTTGGTGTGAATATGTAAATTCCACAGGACGTCTTAATCTATGTCCATTTAAAATGTTTGCCTCGGGGACTCTTTTCGGTTGCAAGCAGGGCGAATCACAGTGGAACGATGTTGCCAAACTGTCGACGATGAGCCCACAACAATAGTGCGATCGCCCGACTGTTGTTTCGGATTGGCAACGACGCTCCCTTCCCCTTCATCCCCGTGTTCAAGGACACGGCTTGGGGGATTCTTGGCGGAGACTTGCATGCAAGGGGCTAACTGCACCGCTTGTATTGTACCTGGCAGTCTTACCCATTCCCAGTAATCCACACGGGTTAAGTGATGACATTATCGTCCCTCGCAGTCACCCAAGGAGCTCTAGAGTCTGTGGCGTGTTTTTGTGCACAGGCATTTCGCGGGTGGGGAGAGATGAACGTTAACGTTACGGGCTTTTGGCCGTAAGCGTGCCGCAAAAACAAGCTCGAACTATCCCCCTTGCTGCCCAGTTTCTGCGAGCGGTGTATTTTTGGACGACGGAGGGAAGAAAGTAGCTGGCGGCGGGGAGGGGTTGGAGAAGCGAGCGGCGGGCGGAGGAGGCTCGGTTGAGTAGAGAGAGAGAGAGATCTCCTCGGCCTCGGAAGGTGGTTGTTCTCTCGAGACGCTTAAGAGGTGTACACACAAACAGAGACTTCTGGTATGGGTCCATTCCAATTTTCCTGTTCGGATTTTTCTGTTAACTCCAACTCGTTGATTATTATTGCTTCCCAGGGGCCTGTTTTTCAAGGATTCCTTGTTGATCGATCGTGCATGGCTATCTACATATATAGGTAACATACCCCGCAGGCTACCCTAAGGGGATGTGGTGAGTAGTGTGAGGGCACCAGCCATTCATACATAAATATGAGTCCACACATAAATATGAATAAATTTATGCCCATAAATATCTATTCATGTATATAATCCACGTGGTATGCTCTGCAAGTTACCACTAGGGTGTCTGGCTGGGGCTGGCTCCATATCAGTCAATGTTGTCAATGGCTAATTTGTTATTTCTCAAAAATTATGTTAATTAATTCAACTAATGGGAAGAAATTTAGCAAAAGCTACACGCATTGAAGACTAGCTACTACTAAGATAAAAAATAAAATAAGGTTTAGATAAAAAAATGGAAACGTACTAGGCTTTTTGGAATATTTTTTCTATTTAAATTGGTCGTTTTCAGTTATTCTGATCCCTTATCGTTCGCGGGAAAAATGACATCTTAGAACTGTCGGTTCTACGTTTGATCTATCTGGTGTTATTTTCGAGAAATACCGGACTGTAATATGACGGTGTTTAGCATCATCACAAAATGGCATTTATCATATCAACGCTTAACAATTCTGACGGGTGGTGCGCTAACACTCCCCGTCCACGTCCTAACACCCCCACACGCCCTTGCGGGGCATTATATAGATGTAGACATGATCTAATTAATAAAAAATGGATTGAAAATTTAAGGAACTATATGATGCTTTTCGCCAAATGAGAAAAATGTATATGTCCCTTAGCGTCAAATTCTTCCAGTTTTGAACGCATTCAAGTCTCCTTATTCGTGAGAAGGGCTAAAAATCCTTTCAGACATCTGATTCCACGTATCTATTCTCTCAAGGAAGTATGAAAGTTTCTCTTGAACATTTGTTTGTTCGGCACTCGATTTTTTTATCCATGGTCTCTCTTCCCATTTGATTTCGCTATTTGGGTGCCCTTATTTTTACTCACCCCATGGTAAATTGCATGGAAGGGCCAACAAAAAAGGACCGCGAATCAAATAAAAACTTATCTAAATTGTCTGTTGAGACTTGTAAAGAGCGGACGAATAAAATATGACAGCTCTAACGAGACGGGAAAGTTATGATTGATCTTTTCATATTGCCACTGAGGTTGATGGAACAGTGGTAAACTGGAATGTTATATTTTATCGCCATCTCCTAAGACGTCAGGCCAAGCTTGTTTGACAGAACTTTCACATGAATGTCGTCATGCTTACGAGCCTACTCTTCCGCCAAAATACGTGATAGTTTGCACCTGTCATCTATGATGGCTAGTAAATCTTTGAGCTATAGTTCTGTGATGCATAAATACGAGGAGCCCTTTACAAAAGTAAAATTAAAAATTTTTCAGCGCACTGTGCACTATGAGGTCATCTAAAGGAACCGACGAAAATTCCAAACGCGGAGATAATCGCGTTACAGTAGCAAACGAAATGGTTTCATGTTTTAAGCAATAATTTTTCTGCATATAGTATCCTTTTTGATAACCTGTCGACCATAGTTTCAAAACAAATATACCCAAATTCCATTTTAATCTCATCATGGAAATGATATGATTGAGGCATACGAATGTATCATTTTGTTAATGAATGAATATAATTCATGGTGGTGGTGTTTCTTTTACTGAATTAGTCTCGATTTGTCAATACGTATGTTTCTTGCCTGTATACGCGTTATGTAATGCACAAAGTTTAATGGTTTGATAATGCATCTTTGGAGATAGAGATGTACATGTACCTCATCTCTCAGAACGTACGAGTTTAGCCATTATACAAAGGGAATTGTTATAGCCCCACACTATTTGGGTAGGTTAGACCACTAAGATAAGGGAGATAGACTCCAATACAGATATACACAAATATTCGTTCTTTCCTCGAACAATCAGGAATCACAATAGTAAGAATTCAAAGCCATTATAGAAACAGTATAGGCATTCGAATAACAAGCGAGGAAAAGGTTAAACGCTACATAGACACCTGGTACATTCGTAGGTGCATGTGTATATGTCTGTCAGTTGCTACTATATGCATTTGGGTGTTTCTAAGTTCACAAAAGCTTTTGCATGAATATGCATATCCGTGTGGGTGTGTATCGCATGCTTTTGTTAGTGTTACATGTGATTTTATCTGATTTATCATTTTGCCTATATTCATCCTAATATGCCCCGTCACAAGCCCTTGTGGAAGCCTTCGGGGTATTGCGTACATGTCAAACAATAACCCTTGGTGCGAATTCCTGGGAACAATACATATGTAAATGTATTTTAAACAATTCGCTTGCTTGATTGCACCCCTGGTGTTTCCTTATTCTGCATCAGTTCTCGTACTTCCTTATACCGACTTATTCTTTCGCTTGGTCAGATGTCTAGAGCATATTTTCCCCTTAACCTTTGTCGTGTGTCATTCACCTGAATTTCCCTTTCATTATTTCGCAACAAATCTATTGCTTCTAAAGATATCCAGTCCATCTTGTTCTTATTTTCGCAACACAAGTAAATCCATTGATTTGGCACAAATTCCCATCATCAATTTGGCAGCTTTCTCTGCATAACTAGCCCGCAGCCAAAGCAGCCGATGCCAATAAATGCTTCGTGGGTCAAGTACCTAAGTTTGTCATTGATTTTATCAATATAGTTTACTAATTATAAGTATGAGAGATAGCCGAGGCCAAGATCGGAGGAATTCATATATGATGGCAGGAAAATTGCACAATTATGGGACTTCGCGTTCCACAGAAACTATGTCTATTCTTCAACTAATTTCAGTACACAGTAGTATCTTTAGGAATACACTCCTCAGAAAGCCATTACTGGAGGTGCTAAATTGTTTAATATATGTGTAGCGTATATAGGGTACACTTTTTATTTATTTTATGCAAGCATTTCTTCAGTGGCAGCGGTTGTAATATGAAACGTGTTCAGTTCGCCTACGACAAGATGGAGGTAACACGCGAATCTACGTTGACATTTTTCTTCTGAACAAATCACGAGCTTACGCCTACGTAATGTTATAAAGAACTAATACAGAGTCTGTTCTACGAAATCACAGATCTAGAAGACAGTATAAAATATTTGAAGAGGGAAGAAAATGAATTTGAAAGGAAGGTGGACTCGATACTCTAGTCATGCTACGACGGAAGTATACGTTAACACCGCTGCTGCTATTGAGAGAGAAGATCGTCGAATAGCCTCAATAGCTCTACCATAAATTTTGAAAAGTTTATTGGGTACTGTCTTAATAACAGAAAAATTGCATATGGGGTAAACCTTACGTTATCTTTTTCATTTTGTGCACATGGGGCTTTTTGCGTAGTTAGTTCCGTGAAACCCATCGGGAAATTTCAATTGTCTCGCGAAAATCAAAGTGAAGTCCGTTCATCATCCCTCTTGTAGTCCACCTAGCCCCTTGTGGCTTTTTTCTGTCCTCCAATATGAAGAAACTTATTCGTGGAAAGCTTTTTTCGTTACCAGAAGCGGGCGAAGGATAGCTGATCATGTTTCAACTACTAACTGCTGACGCCTACAGAATACTGAAGTCAAATCAATGAAATGTATGTACATTACACTTGATGCTAACAATATAGCAATAAATTAAGTTTTGCACAATAAATTATGCAAATAAATATTTTATGATCACTCTTTATTTTACAGTCCTCGCAGTAGCGTACTAATTAACATATTAATTAAGCAAGCCAGCCCACCACCTCATCATATTTCCTTAAAATATCAGTGACTTTAGGGACGGAGAACATTAATTGCATGTCCATGTACTGGTAGAATTTACCCTTCTTAATTTTCAATCCTGCATTACCTGTTTGGTTATAATTGAGGCCTGTCTTATAAATGGTTTTGATTCATTTTTATTCATTTTTTACATAGCAAATAACCAATTTATTAGGTGAACCTTTGATATCATATATTATTAATTCTTCCTCCAGCATGGATTCGTCTATATCTAATTAATACCCCGCAAGCCGCAGCAAGGACGTGTGGCGGGGGGTGTTAGGGCACCACCTGCAATTAAGAAAAAACGCATGCAAAATCCACAAATTTATACGGTCCACAAACAAAACATGGTACACATTACCCCCCATTACACCCCACACACATACAAACGCACAAACTACCAGCGAATATACACCTGTTCCTACAAATACACTTAATATCTTTGCATTGTTTAATTTTGTTCCGACTTGTAAATTAAATGTTTTTAATATTTCTAAAGTGACTTTGGAATAAATTTCCATGTTATTTGATAGTTTTTTACTGAATATTTTCCCCTTTTCCCTTATCACCCCCTTCCCATCCTTACCACCTGGTGCTTGTACCCCCTGCCACATACCTTTTTGGTGAATCGCGGGGTATTTACGTCGATATCGATGTCGACAATTCAGTTTGCAATGATCGAATCTCCCAACAGTGACGGGGAGAGGAGGCATAGGTCCCAATGGGGCCCGAAAACCTGCGAGAGGGCTTTTCATCCCCATCTCCACTCCCCCGATCATGTTTTTGCTTTCTCCATGCGTTGTAAAGGGGAAAGTATTGTTGTCATGAAATAATTCCACTTTAGCATTTCAACGGAAATACATGTTTTGAGGTCTCCTGAACACGTTTTCTCCACTCTCGGACATCTCTCCGTGTTCCTGTGTACATGATAGGCTTGCGGACATGGCTCAAAAGCCAACTCCAACACAATACTAAATATTATATTTAATATTTTTATAAAGGCTTTCTGGAATTATCAGATTTTGGCTGAAATCCACCTTTGGCGGAAATGACTACTTCGGCCTTTTTAAACGTTTTTGTTGCGCTCTTTAAACGAAGCGAGAGAGCTGACAATTGTTTTTTAAGGGGATCTATATAAATACCTCGCGATCCACGGAGAAGGCGTGTGGCAGGTGAGATGGATAAGAGACAAGGGAGGATGAGGGAGAAGAAGGGAAATGGAAAAAAATATTCACTAAAAATACGAATTTCTATGTTGCGATACTTTAGCTGTCTCATTAGAATGTGAAAGAATTTCTTTATTAGCTTTTAACCTGGAGAATTTATTATTATTATTAGGTAATCTACCGTTTAAGGTAGGTTTTTGGATGGACACAACTATCAAGTAAACATTTTGTGAATCCCCACCTAGCAAACTAATCTACATCAGGTCCCTCTTCATATCTGTGTACTTCTTTTCTCCCTTCATCCCGTCCAACATCCCTATCCTGTTCCTGCCCTTACCTCGCTTGCCCAACATTCTCCCCTCTATTACCTTCTTCAACATCCCACTGCCGCTCAATACGCCTTTCATCCATTTCTCCTGCCTCCATAGGATTTCTCTCAACAAACCCCTCTCCTCCCCCACCATTTCTAGTACTTCCTCATTTATTTTCCTTTCGGTCCATTTCACCTTCTCCATTCTTCTCCACACCCACATTTCAAAAGCTTTCAATCTACTTCTATCCTCCTGATTCAGCGACCACGTTTCCGCGCCGTACATAGCTACGCTCCATATCAGAGTTTTTACGAGTCTTGTCTTAACATCCCTACTCAACGTCCCCGTCATCAACTCCCTCCTCCTTGAGAAAGCCTCCTTGCCTAGCGCAATTCTTCTCCTTACGTCCCTACCACTTTGACCGTATTGGTCCAAAACACTTCCGAGATATGTAAACTGCTCTACCTGCTCTATTCTTTCCCCGCCTATTTTAATATTTAGCTTAGCCTTTTTCTTTCTGGAAAATCGCATAACCTTTGTTTTATTAATATTGATTCTCATCCCATATTTATCGCACTGAACCTCCAATTCACTCAACAATGCTTGCAACCCCTTGGTTGACTGAGCAACTAATGCTTGGTCTTCAGCAAACCTAACCGATTTTACGAATTCCCCTCCGACTTTCATTCCCACCTCCATCAACTGGGATAAAAATGTCCAACTCCATAAAGATGATATGGCTTATGTCACCGATAAGATCGGTCGGTGACAGCGGAGTGGAGGCACAGGTGACAAGCGAATGAAAAGAATAGACGGAAAGCCACGCGGTCCCAACTCCCGAACCAACTGTGGATTGGCCACCGTCACTCGCGCTCGACTTTAACCTCGCAAAATAGATAAATATACGGCAGCGATCACCGTCTCACGCGAGTGCGCCTTGGTTCATGCTTCGGTTAATCCACTAACGTTTCCCAGCGTCCCATTTCGGAATGCTGAGACGCTTTGCCCCCTTGTTATGGCCGGAAGTACTGGCACCCGACAACCCGGTGCTAATGGGCAATTTTCCTAGATGCACCTCACCCCTCTCACGTCTGCTACCTCATGGCCTACTTACGTCTTCCAGTCAGCTGGCTCCGGGCCGACTTTTGAGCCAGGGGGGGCGCTTGGGTATGTCGGTCACAGGTGCCCCACGCCCAGCTCAAAAATTAGTCACCGGAAAAGATAGCACTCGGCAGTCTTTCTGTGACTAGATTCGGAATGAGTCGCGTATTTGAAGAGGAGAAAATGATCTAATTTACGAATCAGTCGTTTCCAATATCAACGGAAAGACGCCTGCATGTTGCTGCTGCAAAAGGCTGCTTTTTTTCTCCATTGAGTCTCCTTGCCAATGATGCTAAAATCAGAAGACTCTGGTTCATGCGCAGCAATTAGTTATTTATAAACTGTTACAGCACATAGGCAGGAAACAAAATGGTATGTAGAGTCGTTACAAACCAATCCTTGGATTGGTAACTCATAATGATGACGAAGAGCACCGATCAATCAATTGAAAACCATAAAAATTAAATATTTTTATTTCTTAATTTCTTGAATGCGAAAGGTTCTAATTTACATAATTTTCATTTCTAGTTTCCATGGCGTGAAATAGAAGAAATTCATCAGTTATAAAGTTCACGTAGGGACCTCTAAAAAAAAACTGCTGCTCTGTCTCTACTCGGTCTGCCTTCCTTGGTGGTGGGGAACTCTTGAAGAGGCAACGATGTTTATGAACCTCCTAGTCGACATATTACTGCTGAAGTGACATATCTGCTCCATCATATTGAATTCATCGATATTCATCTTTACGATTTGTTTCTATATGTTTTATTACTCGATAAACGAATGAGAGAACGTTTCTCTATGGCGCATTTTGAAAATGGAGCCGCCATGTTCACAATATCTCCGCGTTCTGGCATCATGTTGCCAACGATGAGCCTCTCTTCAAACCATGTCTATTACTGTTGCGAACTAACAGGACAGTGGCTCGTGATTTAAATTATTTTTAAGGTTTTTTCTTGAATCGCCCTCGCATAAAGTGTTCAAAAAATTTCATTAATGAACTAGAAGTTTTGTTTTAAAAGAAGGGAATAGAGCCCACCCGGAAGTCCTTTAGTAAGCATTGCAAGTATTGATGGCGAAGGAACCGTTTCCTGCTAATGTACCGACTTCGTTTTTCACGAAATTTTTGCAGACAGAAAGTCTTACCGCTTGCATAGGGTTGTCCAAAGGTATCACACGGCTTTTAAGCTGGAACCCTACGTTAAGAATCCAAATATAGTCTATCCACTAAGCCATTTAAGCTGGAACCCTACGTTAAGAATCCAAATATAGTCTATCCACTAAGCCACAACCGCTTCGTGAGCGGAATTATAGAATTTTGTTATGACTTGAAGTCAAATGTTTACTTCTATCTGGCCAAATTATGAGTAGGATGCAGATTTTGGAGAAATAAATGACTCATTTTACCAGCATGGAATACTAAATACTGACTACATGCTAAAGAAAATTAACTCCGTATCCATTTCTTCTCAAACATTTCATGTCACAACCCGGCTTCAATGAAACATTGCTATGATACAGCCTGATGATGGCAATGTTTTGCTGGCACCGGGTTATCAGTTTAGGAGAAATTAGTGAAAATTATTGTAGCGTCATTTTTACCCAACATTTGTAATTTCAACAAATTGACAGCCATGTATGTTAATTGACCGTTTGTTAAAAATATTATGCCCTACTTTGTGATCATGGAATAATTATTTGCTAACCCAATACATCTCCCAATCTCTGAATTTGTTAAATCAAAATCATTCAAATACAATACGATACCTTAACCTGTCCATCATTTCATTTTATAACTAATATTATCGGACTATTTGTGTCCTTGAATACGAATCCTTGATTTACTTATTTGAAAGATTTCTGACATGACAGATGCGAAAAATCTATTCGAATATCGATCGAAAGGCCTTTTCGATATTTCTTTAAAGTGTAGCGAATGGGGTTTACACGTGAATTCTTTTACATAATTTTAGGCTTCTTAATGAGTTGAAAATAACTTTTTAAAGTTAAGTTAACATTTGATAGGGAATTGTAATCTTATTTGTAGCTTGACATTTTGGTTAGGGTATATTTATTTCTTTCCTTAGCAAAATCTCGTCGTAAAAGATCCATACTCTGTCCTCGGGCTGAATACAAAAGCTATCGTTTTATTCGTAGAATATCGGAATGTGCTCAACCCAATCGCATATATTTGTTGCCCTAATTTTTGTTTTCAGTATCTTAAATGGCTCTACAAATACTATTGGTGTTGTTTTAAGAAAAAATATATCGAGCATACAGAGTAGAGGTTTTGACTCTCGCAGTCACAATACAGCCTCTTAAAATGGAAGAAGAGGGAAAGTTTACGATCGAGTATTGGAAGTGAGTCAAGAAACAAGCTTGACCAACGGGTCATGCCGAAAAGGACAGTGAAACATCAACTTAGAAGCGGCGCTTAGAAATTCGTAAAAAGTAAACCAAAACTTCCCTTTGGGAATGCTCCCTCTTTCCAGAAATGGCTCGTATACACGTAAAATCGAGACCCACAAGAAGTTGACATCGACATAAATATCCCGCGATCCACCAAAAAGGTGTGTGGCAGAGGGTGCGATTGCCAGGTGGAAAGGAGGTGGTAAGGGAGAATATGGAATAGGAAGGGAAAAGGGAAATACATTCAGAAACTATCAAACAATGTGCAAATTTGTATGCATGCTGGAGGAAGATTTAATTCAAAAGAAGGGTCAATTCACCAAATAAATTAGTTATTTGTCATGGAAAAAGGGAATAAAAATGAACCAAAACCATTTATATGACACGCCTCCACCATAAAAAGACAGGTCGTGCAGAGTTGAAAGTCACGCAGGCTTTCCTGAAGGTGCTGTTGGAACAGTTGGCTTTTGCAAGTGTTGTCCGAGTCAAATATCAGCCACCAAATTTTGTCGGCGTTTCGTTTATCGGCGTAGAATCATTAAAAGTCTATTGTGTTTAAGATTTGCGACAGTGACCTGATTCCTTTTCCGAGTGTCACCACGAGTTTTTCGTGTCTACTCTTTGAAAATGAAACAGGAAGAAAAGTTGATAAATATGAAGGCAGCTCACTCTAGCTCGTTGTCACTCTTCATCATTACGATACGATTTGAGTTGTAGTTAAAATATGAGAAAGATAATTAAGGTAATATTTTTCATATCTCCTGTGATTTTCACCTGCAGTCAATACCCGATATTTCCCTGCAACTGATTTTCCTGATGTGACACGAGTCATTGCTGTCTCTCTTAGATCGAATGAATTCTGTCCTAGTCAATTATTTCAACCGCCGTTTTCGCAATAAGTCGCAAGAAATAAAGGGAATCCTCATAGGCAAATTAAGCCATGTGAGCCAAAGTGGGAAAAAGGTTTCATTACTTCTCGGAATTCTAATTTATTCCAGTTCGTTTTCGTTTCATTCCGAAATGTTTTTCTCATTACCCAGGATTTTCATGGGAACCCCCTCAGGCGGAACCCTTTGGACAAAAAATGCAAGCAACAATCTCAGGCGTGTGCCTGAGAGGTCTGTTGCTCAACTTCAACACGAAATATTTCCGTCGGTTCAATTTTTTCGCCGCTACCAATTTAACTACTTCAGATAAAGATGTGGCGTTGAGTAAGCCTTTGCTGGTCCGGATTGTGAACGACAGAGCGTTGGAGGGAAATCTTGGATTTGAAACTATCATATGCCGGAAGTAAATATTGTCTTGATGATCAGTTTCAAAAACGACTTCCCTGAGTATTCTCGAGAAAAAATCTGTGGACTAGAAAGAATTTTGCGGAATTGAATGCTGTCAAGCTTTCATCTACTGGAATTCATTTGCTTCTTAGCTTCCTTTCGTGAAAGTACCAACATAGACTACTGGACATTTCCTTGTGATGACTAAGTATCGACCAGAAGGCGGATTCGATAGGCCAGGGTATGTATTACATCGTACAAGGTGCTACAGTTTAGGAAACCACTTGCCACCTGAGGTTTCTCAGGGCGATCTGGTTCTTGAAAAATCTTATCGCAAGGATGAAACTAGGAGTTTCCAGTGTTGTCATCCGGATTTAAACCCTATACATTCAGTTAACCGTTGAAAGTTCAGCTCACCTGTCTATATTAACCGATTCGTAATGATTAAATTTTAATAGCAAGATTGTGGGAAAAGTGACAGAAAAATATTGAATTCACTTACATCCGTGTGCTGGAAGGTGTGGAATTTCCTTCACCTTTTTAAGCCGCGCCTAACAAGACACAACCTGTGACCCTACGCTGTAATAAACCCGTCTACAATTTCGTCCCCTTTCTATTTCCCTTCTTTCGTATCAAATATTCCTATTACTATATTCTCCTCGATCGCTTGTCTAAGGTTGAACCACTCTATCTTACTCTTCAACTTTCCATCAACAATTAGAAAGCCCTGAATTCACTGTTTTCGCCAATCCGATGAATTTCTTTGAGGAACTCTTTCTTCTTCCCATCCATGCATTTCTATGTTTGTTTTCCTTTCTGTCCGTTTTAATTTTCCCCTCCTTCTCCATCACCTATATCTCAAAAAGCATCCAATCTCTGTCTACAATCATGTCTTAAGGACCATGTTTCTGCACCGTACAACACCAGGTCCATATTAAAGTTTTAACGATTCTTAACTTCACATCCTTGCTCAACATCCCTGTCATCCCTCCTTGTAAAAGCTTCTTTACCTAAATAAATTCGTATTCTTTATGACCCTACTAATTTGACCATCGTGGATCAACAAACTACCAATATAGGCCAACTATTCCACCAGCTCTAGTACATGAACTATTATTTTCATGTTTCCCTTATGCTTCATCCTCGAAAATCTCATAATTTATGTTTTGTTTACATTAATTCGTATCCCATACTTATCACATTTTAGAATTTATATTCGCACATTCAGCTGATCCCATTACTAGGACAGAGTATAGGTTAATTTTTCTATCGTAAATCCCGTCTGCTTGTTGTAACTTCGTTGGAAACAGTTTGTAACTATAATCTAAATTAAGTGCTAGCCTTTAGAGAAATGAAGGCCGTTGGCTGCCAAATTGGAAAATTTTTGTGATGTCACTTATCAGTGAAGGAGTACTGTTGGTTCCATTAAGACCTAAACTTGCGTAAAATGCCGAGTAATGCCGCAAAAATAAAATGTAATTTCTAGTCTAACTCTGAATGAGTCGTGGTAAAATACAATCAATCCCTTTTGGCAAGAATATTCGAATATTAACCCTTCAAATTCGCGTAAGTACCTGCCGTATATTTGGAGTAGACTTGCGAGATAAACAAATGCTCATTCTTCAAAGTAATTCATTCGAATCATCAGTTCGATAAAACTTTTAAGCACTACACGTCTATGCTTCACGAACTAGATTCCGATTAAACGTCATCTTCAGTTAAACAAATATAGAGAATTGATATTTCTCAGGATATCTTTAATTTTATATTTTTTTTCTATACGGAGGAAACAAATTTTCTTATCGCAATAAATCCTTCAATGCCCACTTATTTATTGAAGTAACTTCACACAATAAGCTAATCCCGTCCATATGAAGCCATATGTGTGTGTGTGTGTGTGTATATATATAGCGGGTCGCGGTGGTCTAGCGGGTAGAGCGTTGGACTGCTGACCGGAGGGTCCCGGGTTCGATTCCCGGGCAAGGCACTTTGGGCACCTGCAGCTCCACCCAAGCTAGTTGATTTTTCGGGTACCAGATCTTCCTGGGAAACCATAACCGGCACAGGGAAAGGAACTGGCCCCCCTACCCTGGTGCGTGAATATTCACACGCCGTATAGGGCTTGGTACATGGGTGAGCTCTACCATCACCTACTAAACCGACGATTTAGGCCGACGCTTCGGGTTGATTACTGTGTTATGTATAACACATATATACGTATAAACATATATATGTATAATACATATAAACACATATATACGTATAAACATATATATATATATATATATATGTAACTCATATATATATATATAATATATATATATATATGTATATATATAAAAATAACTCACAAGATCTGATTTAGGACAAGCAGTGCTGTTTGATTAGAATATCCAATTTTGTGTTCGAAAGTTTTGTAGCCATATTGAAAGAAAAACATTTGAGACGATAGTGTTTGTGCGGCTGATATGTATACATATATATATATGTACATATATACATATATGTATATATATATACATATAAACATGTATACATATATACATATAAACATGTATACATATATATATATATATGTACATATATACATATATGTATATGTATATGTGTTATATACATATATGTATATAACACATATATACATATAAACATATATATATATATATATATATATATATAAAATAACTCACAAGATCTGATTTAGGACAAGCAGTGCTGTTTGATTAGAATATCCAATTTTGTGTTCGAAAGTTTTGTAGCCATATTGAAAGAAAAATATTTGAGACGATAGTGTTTGTGCGGCTGATATGTATACATATATATATATATATATATATATATATATATATATATATATATATATATATATATATATATATATATATATATATATATATGTATACATATCAGCCGCATATATATATATATATATATATATATATATACACTTTTTTGGAAAACCCACAAACGTGTAATGTAAATTCACTGATAGTCATAACAAACACAGAAACCAAAACACAAAAGAGGAAAAACTCACTGGTTCTCGAATTTTCGGTGGTCCAACCACCTTTCTCAAGAGGAATTAGGAACAGAACTGAGGCAGAGGAGGGCCCGAAAGCAGTGGTAGGAAGGAGAAGGGGAAATGGGGGAAAAGAGGGGAAAAGAGGGGAAGGCATTCGAGGTGAGGAGTTTGGAGGGGTAGTGTATGGCGCGGGAATTTTAAAAAAGGTGGGGATGATATGGAAGTTGTTGGGGGCGGAGGGGGATGAAATAATATGCATAAAGGGGGCAATTAATGTCTAATATTAATACCTGGGCGATTCCAGGAATCCAAGAGCCAGATGAAAGCTAGCTCTAATGTTTTGAGTTTCAGTGGAGGGTCTGAGTGTGGGAGGGATGCTAAGACGGATACTTTAAAACATTGGTCAAAGGCAGCGTTGTGTTCGGAGGCATGTTTGGGGATTGGGAGCATACCAATAAGGGAGGAATTGTTGCATGAGGCTCTATGATTATTGATTCTAATATTGAGGGGTGTGGTACACTGTCCAATGTAAAAGGCAGGGCAAAGTTGGCACTTGAGTAGGTAGACAACATTGCTGGAGGTACACGATGAGTAGGGAATTGGTGGGAGAGAGTTAAAGAGCGGGTGGGAGAGGGATGGGATTCTGGTTAGGAAAATAGGACATGTTTTGCATCTAGGTTTATTGCAGGGTCTGGGAGTGATTTTGGAACGGGGCGAGGATTTAAGAAGTGGATTGGTAGATTTTAGAATATCTGATAGATTGGCGGGGCGTTTGAAAGTGACAGAGGGGCATTTGGGGAAAAGGTTGGTGGTGGAATTGTGGTTTTTGAGGATAGGATAGAGGTCCTTTAGGATAGAACGCAGAGATTCTAGGCCAGGGAGAAACGTGGTACAAATTGAAAGAGGGTGGTTTTTCGCGGTGGTGGAAGGTCTGGGAGTGTAAGTATGCCTACGGATCCTCTTATTCAGGAGGGATTCAGGATAACCCCGTTTGAGGAGGGAATGGTGTAAATTTATGAGGAAATTGTCTAGGGAGTCAGGGTCATTGCAAATTCTGTGACCCCTTATGGAAAGGGAATAAGGAATGGAACGTTTGGTGTGGTATGGGTGACAGCTGCTAAAATGTAAGTACTGTTGTTTATTTGTGGGTTTTATATGTACGGATGTGTGAAATTTATGGTCTATAAATGATATGTTTACATCTAGGAAGGTGATTTGGGAGGAGGAAACTGTAGACGTGAAGGAGATAGAGGACGAAGCATTAAGGTTGGAAATGAAAGTTTTCAGGGAATCAGGACCATGTGGCCAGAGAAGGAAAATATCGTCAATATATCTGAGCCACAATAGCGGTTTCAGGGGTTGTTGTGACAGGAATTTATTCTCCACGAGACCAAGAAAGAGGTTTGCATAGGACGGGCTGAACCTGCTACCCATGGCACAACCCTTGATTTGTAGGTAGAAATTATCATTAAAGGAGAAGGAATTGCGGGTAAGAATGAACTCGGAAAGGCTGAGGAGAAAATCTGTGCTGGGGATGTGTGGCTCAGGGCGTTGGGAGAGGTAGTGTTGGAGGGCGGAGAGACCTTCTGAGTGGGGAATGGATGTGTACAGGGACGTGGCATCTATAGTGGCCATAATGATCTCGGCATCTGGAGGGAGGGAGATAGAATTTAATCTATCCAGGAAATGGTAGGAATCTTTAGTGAATGATGGTAGGGCCTGGACAATCGGCTGGAGATAGTGGTCTACAAATGCCGAGATTCTTTCTGTTGGTGAGTGACGGGAGGATAAAATCGGTCGACCAGGATTACCCGGCTTGTGAATCTTCGGAAGGATATAGAAATGAGGAGTGCGTGGGTGGGGAGGGGAGAGGAGGGCTAAGTCTGAAGGAGATAGACCCTCATCCGGCCCATTGGCACTAAGAAATTCAATTAGGTCCTCCTGAAGTGCGGGATTTGGATCTTCGGGGATTTGCTGGTAGGAAGAGGTGTCAGAGAGCTGTGTTTCAGCTTCCCTAATGTAGTCTGATCTGTTTAAGACCACAACCGTTGACCCTTTATCTGCGGAAGTAATGATGATGTTAGGATTTTTCATTAAGTTATTTAGCTCTGAGGATTCGGTAGGGGACAGGTTAGATCGAGGATTAAGGGACTTGAGGAAAGACGGGTTGGCGATTCTGGACAAGAGAAGGTTTATAAAAATTTCAATTGGATGATTTGAGGGGAGGGGACTGGGTTCTTGGGCTGAAGCCGGCTTGAATTTCTGTAAGGCGTTGTGAAGGGGTCTGGAGATTTGCTGGGGTGCCGGTTGCGACTCCCAAAAAGCCTTCCACCGGAGATTCCGGCAAAAACGCAGTACGTCGGCGAGAATTCTTACGTGGTTTACTCTGGGGGTGGGGGTGAAAGAGAGGCCCTTGTTTAAAAGAGAAGTTTGAATTGGGTTAAGGGGTTTGGACGAAAGATTAACCACGTGGCTAACGGAGTCCGTCTCATCGTCTGGCGGCATGGGGGCGGCGGGTATAGAGACTCTAGAATGCGGGTACTTCTCGGGGAAAACCCCGCGAGAGGTCGGCGGGGGGAGGTTATAGATGGTAGCCAGGTCTGGTTTGTAGAGGTGTAGGGGAGGGGGAGGCGGGGGAGGGGTGGCTAGGGAGAGGGGTAGGCGCAGACCCATTCTGAAGTGTGATTTACAGAGAGAGGATAACTTTGTAAGTAATTTTTGACGCCGATATTGTAGCGAGCACGCGGACGCTCTCAGAGTCTCTTCTACTTTGTAAAGGAAATGTGGGGCGGCCAGGGAAATGATTTTAATCAGGGAGTAAATTGAGTTATAGT